>SPJY01015487.1:738827-841168 GCA_005191435.1 Raddia distichophylla | reverse complement strand
TCTTAGACTAGAACTAACAGACTAGCACCCGTAGAGACAACAGACTCTTGTCCATATATACACGGGATTAATTTTTATTCTCACATTATAAATCTTCCTAACAATTTTTCCTAATTCTTCTTACTGAAACGCTCACTGCCGGACGCCCGCAGCAGCGATGCTGCACTACAGTGCTGGGCTGGGGGCAACTGTAGCATGCAAGGTGGGTCCCACAAGCATTTTTTTATGGCCATAAATTTTGACTGGTTGCTCTAATACACAAACCGTTTGCACCAACGTGTTCCTCATATTTTTACGAACAAAACAAGATGTATGTTGCCATATAAATCTTCAAACTTATATGGTGAAACTTAGGTTTCGTCTACTGAAACTTGGGTTTCATACTCGTTACACTTTGCCGAACTCTCAAGTTTCATCAGGTTTCATCCAAGTGTTTTCAAGTTTCCTCAGATTTCATCCAAGTTTCTTCAGGTTAATCCAAGTTTCATGAAGTTTTCACAGGTTTCATCCAAGTTTCATTAGGTTACATCGAAGTTTCATCCAGGTTACATAAAAAAATTGAAAAAAATCAAAAAATTTAAAAAGTTTTTAAAATGGGTTGCTCTCGATTTTAGAAGAATTATGAAATTTATTCCACACATTTTGAACAATGTTTGAATTTTATACAAAAATTAGAAGTTTAATTAAAAAATTGATCAACTGCACGGCTAACAACTCCGTGCTTTGCATCTGATGCATGCGGGGAGCGCGGGCTGCGTCGGATGCGCGCGGTGCTGGCGATCAGACGGACGGTGCTGGTCCAGCGCCGGCGCGTCCGGACAGACGTCGGACGTCTAGCGCTCGCCGTCTTCCTAGAAAAGAACTAACAGACTAGCACAATAACACTATAAATAGGGCGGGAGCAGGCACGTACGCCCCCATCATACATAATCATACATACGAAACGTTTGCCCGGGCCCGGCGGTGGAATAAATTCAGAACTCCATATAGAAGTATGAGTATTTACGTAGCTCTGTTAAGAATATGCTCCAGTAACCTCCCCTCCATGTCAATGCGTGCGGACGTATACAATCAGTTAATTAAGCTTGCAGCGCGGTAAATAACAATCATGATGCACATATATAATTACAATTTAAACCTGATCGGCCCTTCGAGAGAACATATCTGTTGGTGATTGACAAACGGCCCACCTTGAAGCAGGCCTTAGGCCGATCTCGTATCGACCCAAGGCGCGAACAGAGGACCAGGCAGGCCGCTTTGGGCCGTACCAACGAAGCTGCCTGACTCGCTTGCAGCGTCCCCGGGCTTAACTAGGTCAAACCCGTGCGACACCGTGTCCCTCCCGGGCTATCCCGAAGCCCGGGAGAAGGTCCCTCGGGTGATCCGCTCGCTCGTGGGCAGGTGGCGACGGCTGTCATGGCCCGCCACGCTTTATCCGACCTTGACCGGGAACGCACTGCACCTCCCAAGAGAACTATAGCCCGGGAAAGGACACGAGGACAGCCTGTCTTGGCGTTTGCCTTCTTTGTCAGGCAGCAGATGGTTGTTACGCTACGCGACGCCCCCAACGGGTGGCGCGGAACTGGCTCGGTCCAGTCAAGGCTATATTGGGGATAAAGGGAAAGTGCTTTCCCCTAAAAGAAGTTCTCCCCCTTGAACGGGCATGTTAAGACAAACTCATGCTCAGTACTAACCCGACCAGCTTCTCCCTGCAGGCTCGAGACGCGACAGGACCCTAGAAAGAGACAAGAACCTCGCCACTAAAGCAAAGACCAGCGCGGGGCCCGCCGCATCAGCCTCGGGCGGCCCACGGCGTCTATAAAAGGAGGATTCTCGGACATTGCAAGGGGCGGCCAACTCAACACCCAGAATCCCTGATCCGATTCTACCCGGTCCAAGCACGAGCAACATTGGCATCCGAAGCTTCCTCCACGAGTAGCCTTAGCCTCTAGCTGTCGCCACTGTAAGCTCGGGATCGGCGCCTCCAGGTCCGATCCCGGCACCTCTGTACTGTTTTCCACCATATAGTTAACAAGACTGGAGTAGAGCTATTACCCGGCAGTGGGGGCTCGAACCAGGGTAAATCACTCGTGTCTCCACAGTTTACACCGTTCCTCTCTTCCTTCCCACCGTACGAAGGATCTGTACCCGGATTACCTAGTCGCACCAGGCCCTTGTCCGGGAAGACCGCGCGGCCCTAGCCTTCTGCAGGCTTGGCCGCCACCCGGGTTGCTGAGAAGGGTTGTCGTTGGGCCTCACACCAACTACAAATTCGTCTGCCGGTCCGTGGACCCGCTGCTCTTCAGGAGCGCGATTCCCAGACACCGACAGCTGGCGCCCACCGTGGGGCTCATGGCTAGCCCTCAGCACTCCGTTCCCTCGGACATGCCTGAGGTTCCGAGCAGCGACGAGGTCCTGGACCTCGAGTTCGATGAGTGCGACGATCTGGACGATTTGGTCCCGTCGTACGATGGCTGGCGGGAGGAGTACCTCGCCGAAGCCGGGGCTGACGAGATGGAGGTTGATACCTCTCTCGCCCCAGGGGTAGAGTTTCGCCCCGAGGAGTCGCTCCCGGAGCTGGACCCCTCCGTCACCCATGTCAGCGAGACTCCCATGGAGTTCGAGCTGCTTGGTGACGCCGCAGCCTCCCGCGGCGACACCGGGACGTTTCCCCCGGCCTCGCGCACGTCTCGCTGCGTCTTCACAGCCGCGGTCGACGGCAACGCCGAGGACGAGGAAGACCAGGCGCAGCTGCGTCGTCGCACAGAGGCGAGAAAGTTCTTCAACGATGCCGTCCGCCACGTCATGGATGGGATCTGTGAGGAGGACCGTCGCCAGCGCACCCCCCGGGGCTGCCAGCCGGTCGACCCCCTCATCGAGACAATGACCAACCCGCTCTTGCGCAGCCAGCAGAAGGCGCGCGCCATCGCCGCGGTCGTTCGCGACTTGGAGAAGGACCCCCGTGGTTTCACCATGACGGATTTGGGTCCGGCCATCGCTGAAGGCCTGGGTACCATTACCTGTGGCATCGACCGACATCAGGAGCAGAACGGCGGCGATCGTCCGGACACCTGGCGCGGAAACCAATCCGACCACAGCGGTACTCAAAGCCGCTCGCACCGCCGCCGCAGTCGTTCGCGCCAGACCCATACGGCCTCCTCCGCCGGCGGCTCGTCGCGCACCCGGGGCGGAGTGTTTTCCCGCCTGGGCCCACGCCGGGATACCTCTCCCCCGAAGGCCGCGCCAGGGTGCTCTGCCTTCTCTCGCGCTCTCCGCGAAGCGCCGTGGCCCCCGAGGTTCAAACCCGGGCCCATTGAGAAGTTTGACGGGAGCAAGAATCCCGAGGAGTTCCTATCCGTCTACACCACCGCCATCCGAGCTATGGGGGGAGATGAGGCCGTCATGGTCAATTACTTCCCCACAGTGCTCGAGGGCATGGCCCGAACCTGGCTGTTCAACCAACGGCCCGGTTCTATCCGCAGCTGGTCACAGCTGCAGGATGCCCTCCGCACGAGCTTCCAGGGATGCTACGCTCGCTCTGGGCGCCCTCAGGACCTCAAGCTCGTAGTACAGCGAGACGATGAGAGTCTCCAGGACTTTGTGTGCCGGTTCGTCAGAGCCCGCAACACAATCCCCTGCATCTCAGATGAGGCCATCATCGAGGCCTTCAAGGATGGTGTAAGGGACCGGCGCTACACCGAGGACCTCGAGCTCCACCCGGTCAACACCGCGAGTGAGCTCTTCCGCACCGCCGCCCTCTACGTCAACGCCTCCGAGGCGGTGGAGCGCAAGAGGGGCCGTGCGAAGAAGAAAATCAAGGTCGGCGATGGCTCGGGCAAAGCCGACGCAGACAAGAAGAAGAAGAAGCGGCAGGAGCAGCCCGCTAAGTTCATCGCCGCCGTCGAGCCCGACCAGACCGAGTGCCCGCCCCCACAGCGCCCTCCGACAACACGCCCGCCGCCTCAGCGTCCGCCGCAGCGACCACTACAGCAGCGGCTGCAGCGACCCCCCCAGCCGGGGGTAGGCCACGTGGCGGCCAGGGGGCACCCCAAGGTCGGCCTCCCCGTCCACAGCAGCAGAACCGAGGTGAGGACCAGTTCCACGACCCCAGCCTTTTCTGCCGCCTTCATCAACGCCCTGGCCATGAGCTACGCAACTGTCGCACATGGGCCCGCCAGCTGGAGGACTTCTACGCCGGTCGTGGTCCCATGCCCGAGCTGCCCGAGGGCGCAGCCGCGGCGCCCGCACCCCAGGGTGGCCAGGATCAGGGCTTTCCTGAAGCCCGTGGCCACGTCGCCGTCATCTTTGGCGGAACGTCAGCCTACACCTCTCGCCGCGAGCTCAAGGCCGCGTCCCGGGAGGTCCTCCACATCTCCCGCGGCGAACCCGCGGCGTCATCCTTGCCTTGGTCC
The DNA here is from genome assembly GCA_005191435.1 of Raddia distichophylla. NCBI lineage: Eukaryota > Viridiplantae > Streptophyta > Magnoliopsida > Poales > Poaceae > Raddia > Raddia distichophylla. The sequence goes on along the minus strand of SPJY01015487.1, from coordinate 836,756 downwards.
AGCCAGGCCATCACCTTTTCGGTGACAGACTGTCCGGCCGGGCTCTCCAAACCCCAGCGTCTCCCGCTGGTGCTCTGCCCTACCATTGGCAATACTAGGGTCGACCGCGTCCTCGTCGACAGCGGGAGCTCGCTGGACATCATCACAGCGCGCGTCTTAGGCCTCATGCAGGTCCCGCGCTCCAAGATCAAGGACATCACCGTCCCTTTCCATGGGATTGTCCCAGGATCGTCGCTTCGCCCCGTGGGACAGGTCGTGCTACCCGTCACGTTCGGCTCCTCCGCCAACTTCCGGACGGAGTACATCACCTTTGAGGTGGTGGAAACAGAGCTCCCCTACAACGCCATCTTGGGGCGCCCCGCGCTCTCCAAGTTCATGGCGGTCTCCCACCACGCCTATCACTGCCTGAAGATGCCGGCACCCAAGGGAGTCATCACCGTCCGGGGCAACCACAAGACGGCCCTCGATTGCGACGAGACCGCGCTGGCCATGGTAGGACAGCTCCCTACCCGTGGTCCCAGCGGCAAGGAGCGCTCCCCAGCGCGCCCTAAGGTGGCACTGCAGCCGCAGGAGCCCACCAAGACCGTCGTCCTCACGGAGTCAGACCCCTCCAAGGTGGTCCACGTGGGGACAACCCTCGAGCCTCAATAGGAACTCGAGCTCATTACCTTCCTCCGGGCTAACAAGGACGCGTTTGCATGGGAACCGTCCGATATGCCCGGTGTCCCAAGGGAGGTGATCGAGCACAGGCTAACTGCCCGGCCTGACAAGAAACCGGTAAGGCAGTGTCAGAGGCGTGTCCCCGACTGGAAGGCCAAGATCATCCAAGACTAGCTCGGCAAGCTGCTTCAAGCGGGCTTCATCCGCGAAGTTCAGCACTCCGACTGGCTTGCAAACCCAGTCGTCGTCCAGAAGAAAGGAGGCAAGTGGCCCATGTGTGTTGACCACCGTGACCTTAATTCCACCTGCCCCAAGGATAACTTTCCCCTTCCACGCATAGATCAGTTAGTTGACGCTATGGCAGATTCAGCATTGATGAGTTTCCTGGATGCCTACTCCGGTTATCATCACATCGTGTTGTGTAAAGAGGACGAAGAGAAAACCGCCTTTGTAACGCCTTTTGGCACATTTTGCTATTCGACCATGTCCTTCGGTCTAAGAAATGTTGGCGCCACGTTCCAGCGTCTCATGCAAAAAAACTCTCCCTGATCAAATAGGGCGCAATGTAGAAGTCTACGTGGACGACATCGTAGTCAAGAGCAAGGACGCCCAGGACCACGTGTCCGACCTACGGGAAACCTTTGACAGCCGAGACAGCACCGGGTCAAGCTAAACCCCGAAAAATGCGTCTTTGGCGTCAAGTCCGGCATGCTCCTAGGCTACGTGATCGGCGGGGCGAGCATCGGTGCAAACCCCAAGAAAATCGAGGCTGTTGAAAGAATGAGGTCGCCCACCTGTGTAAAGGACATCCAGTCCCTCACAGGCAAAATGGCGGCCTTAAGCCATTTCATCTCCCGCCTTGGAGATCGAAGCGCACCTTTTTGCAAGTTGCTTCGCAAGCACGATAGTTTCGAGTGGACTGAGGAAGCTGAGGCTGCGTTTCTGCAGCTCAAGCAGTACCTTGCCTCGCCACCTGTCCTCACCACTCCCAAGCTCGGGGAAGTCCACCTGTTGTACCTCTCGGTAACACCAAACGCAGCAAGCGCGGTGCTAGCAGTGGAACAAGAAGGGAAGCAGCAGCCCATCTACTACGTGAGCGAGGTGCTCAACGGGCCAAAGGAGCGCTATCCCGACCTTCAGAAGCTGTGCTATGCCTTGCTGATGGCCTCGTGTAAGTTGCGTCACTATTTCCAAGCCCACCAGATCATTGTCCCGACCACTTACCTGATCAAGGACATTCTCCGAAACACGGAGGTCACTGGCTAGGTCGCGAAGTGGGGAGTCGAGCTGGGTGAGTTTGACATCCAGTTTGTATCCCGTGCTGCGATCAAGGCCCAGGCCCTGACTGATTTCGTTGCAGAGTTGACCAGGCCGGATGAGTAAGAGTCAAGCTATCCAGGTCAAGATGGGCAAGAAGGTCGCTGGACTCCATTCTTCGACGGTTCACACCAGTCCGGGCGATCAGGATGCGGTCTCGTTCTCATCTCCCCCAACGGAGAGCGACTCCAGCACATCATACAAATACACTTTGCGGCTACCAACAATGCCACAGAGTATGAAGCCCTAATTGCGGGCCTAAGAACATGCGCTGCGCTCGACATAAAACGGCTTGTTGCGAAAGGGGATTCGCAGCTCGTCGTCCGCCAGGTCAGGGAGGAGTTTCAGGCAACTGACGACTCGATGGCGCGGTACCTGGCGGAAGTGAGGAAATTGGAGAAGCGTTTCACGAGTTTCGAAATAAGCTACATTCCCAGGAAAGAGAATGGCGAAGCCGATAAGTTCGCCAAACTCGGATCCTCACAAGAACCGGCCCCGCCTGGGGGTGCTAGTGCAGCACCTTCTAAAGCCCTCCTTCCCTCCGAAGAGGAGGCCACGGGGATGTCTTCTACCCCCCAAATCAAGACATCCGGTACTGTCTCATTCCTCGAGCAAAGCATCTCCTGGATGATGCCATTCATCCGGTTCTTGGAGCAGGGGACATTGCCCGAGGAAGCTGCTGAGCGTTCCTAGCTAAAAAGGCGAGCCCAAACTTACCGTCTGTACGGGGGCTTGCTGTACCGAAGGGGTGCTAATGGCGAGCTTTGTAAGTGCGTTACCCAAAAAGAAGGTAAGTACCTTCTGGCCGACATTCACAAGGGCAACTGCGGAGCACACGCCTCACACAGAACTCACGTCGATAAAGCATTCCGCATGGGCTACTATCGGCCCACCGCGACGAGCGACGCAGAAGCCTTGGTTAAGCGCAGCGAAGCTTGCCAGTATCATGCGCGGATGACGCACCAGCCCGTGTATGAGCTGCAAACAATTCCACTAGCGTGGTCGTTCGCGGTTTGGGGGCATGGACCTCCTAGGACCGTTCTCCAAAGGTCTTGGTGGCAAAACGTACTTGTTCGTAGCCATCGACACCTTCACCAAGTGGATCGAGGCCAAGCCGGTCTCCAATATCACTGCAATGGCCGCGGTACGTTTCTTCCAAAGCATCGTTGCAAGATTTGGTGTGCCAAGCAGGATCATCGCTAACAATGGCACCCAGTTCACGAGCCGGGAGTTCAACGATTACTGTGAAGAAATTGGCATGAAGCTCGCCCTTGCCTCTGTGGCCCACCCACGGAGTAACGGGGCAGCTGAACGACCTAACGGACAGCTAGTCCAAGGCATAAAAAAAAAGCGGATCTACGACGCCCTCAAGGCAAAACACCAAGGTTGGGTCGACGAGCTACCGTCAGTCCTCTGGGCAGTCCGGACAACGCCCAGCCAGGCTACAGGAGAAACTCCTTTCCGACTTGTCTATGGCTCGGAGGCCGTCCTCCCAACAGAAATGAGACTAGAATCCGATTGCGTTGACTTCGCCAGCTTCGTGGTCAACGACGAGGAGCAGCAGCTGGACCTCGATGTACTTAAGGCGCGCCGCGAGCAATCCCTACTCCGGGCTGTGGCCTACCAGCAGACCCTACGCCGTTACGCAGCACGAAATGTACATAAAAGGACCCCGCAAGTAGGAGACGTGGTTCTACGACGCATCCAGAACCTCGCGGGCTCCAACAAGCTTAGTCCCAAGTAGTAGGGTCCGTACAAAGTAGTCAGCGCAGCGCGCACGGGCTCCGTATGCCTTGCAGACAAGGACGGGAACGAGCTCCCTAGCTCATGGAACATCTCCCTTCTACGACGCTTCTACGCTTAATCAGGTCGTAAGTTTCCTTTATTCCAATTCAATTCAAAAAAAAACCTCCCCCCATTCACGAGTCACGCTGGTTTCAGTCTTGACCATCTCAAGCAAGCCCGTGGCCAAAATCCGACGGCTAAGGATAAGCACTCCGGAGCACTTCCACGACGGGATAAGCCGACCTTTAGCACCCTAGTGAGCCCCCGCGTAGTGTGGAATTCCCGCGGCCAAAGGGTACAATAAGCCCACGTCAGGTTTGTTTGAATGGCTAACTTGGGCCTCGTAGAGCTTGGGCGCTGAGGGATTTTTTGCGCCCCGATCTTTCCTAAGTCCCTCACTTTGCCAAGCCCGCATCACCGTGCGGCCAAACGAAGCTCGGGGGCTGGGGTTTTTTCACGAATTTTTTCCTAAAACCTTACCTTTGCCAAGGCTGCACAACGCGCGGCCTAACGAAGCTCAGGAGCTAGGAGTTTGCACGAAATTTTTCTAAGTCACTCTCGTCTCTAGACCACGCCCAACTCCAAGATCGCACTTGGACTTGGCCACGGCCCGGGGGCTGGATGATTAGGCGCATCAAAAACAAACCTTTCAAAGCAACCTGTTTGCTCGCATTTTTTAAGTTCTCCTTAAAGCTTCGTTACTATTCATCCAGTTCTCTGTTTTTTTGCATTTCATATTCACACAGGAAAAGGGAAAAATGGACGTAACAAGGAGATTCATCAAAGAAACTGCATTTCATAGATCTTACAAGATTAGGATCTCACAAGACAAAAGGGGTTCCAGAATCCACGAGCCACCGCAGAAGAGGGCGCCGCGCTACTACGACTATGGCGACACCCAAGTCCTACTACTACTTTGCCGCTCCTAAGAGCGGCGCTGGCGATGAGCCGGCGAAGCCACAGACTCCGCCGACGACGACCGCGACGACAGGTCCGGCGCAGGCACCGACGGTCCCGGCGCACTTGGATGCCGCCTCCTCCGCCGCTAGTAGTCAAGGGAGTCCGCGAGCAGTGGCGGAGGCGCCGCCACGATGGCCTCCGCGGCCGCCTCAATCTCCTGCTCCGCCGCGACCTGCGGCGGAATACCTTCTAACTTCGCTGCCAGAGCGGCGGCGTAAGCGGCGTTGGCGGCAATCTGCGCCGCCACGGCGTTTTCCTCCTCCTCCTCTGCTGCGAGCGTGACCCCCAGCGCTTCGGCTGCCTCTGCATCGGCCTGGACCTAGGCGTGCGCCGCCAGCTCGGCCGCTTGGTCCGCAATGACAGGGCCCGGCCAGTCCACCTCCTCCTCTCCGGGTTGGATCGGCGGCAGAGGATGCAGCAGCGGCAGATCCTCCGTTGCTGCCACCGCCCAGGCTGCAAGGTAATCAGAACTGGCCTCCGATGACCAGCTCATTGAAGACATATTCCTCCCCTCTGTTACCTCTCTTGCCTTTCTTCCTCTCTCTCTCTCTCTCTCGCGCGCTGGCTAAGAGCCCCGGCTGTTGGCCTAAAGATTGAGGAAAGCTAAGCGGGAGATGTTGCAGCACGGCGTGCTGCGCCTCGCTTTATATAGGCCGGCGGCTGTGCAACGTCCCGTCGCGCTGCGGGCTACCCGAAGCGTCGCCGCGCGCAAAGAGACCAGCAATTAAAACGCACTGTGCGAGTTGAAGAGACGCGCGCGCACGAGCCGTCTCGCGGAATACCAATCGCGCCAGTCGCCATGCAACACGTGCCTCGGCCCCGCTGTCAGTGGCAGAGGAAGAGTCATGGCGTGTCAAAGCCTACTGCGTAGGCCTGGCCCACAAACACGAGCGAGGCCCAGCGATGCATCCGCGGTCTGACGCGTGGCTTAGGCCGGGTGCGTAAACCAGCGCGAGTAGTTTCGCCTCCGTATATGTGCCAGGCAAACGTGCCCTTCCCGTCAGCGGAACACTGTGCCGCGCCGCAGAGCCCATAGTGCGCACGATTTGACGCAATAAACTAAGGTTAGAAACTGGCTAAGCCCTTCGGCCACCACACATTACACAATGCTTATCCGATTAAGCGGGGCGTTCGGAATAAAAATATACATGGCGAAAAGTTCGGGACGAGGGAGCCCGGGTCAAGCTACGATTTGTGCTGCAATTTGAGCCTTTCTAGCTCGGTTTCTAAGTCCCGGACTTGTTTGTGCGACTGAAGCAGCTCTATGGGTTGCGAGGCCATGTCGTTCCATTCCTGGCGCAGCTTAGCCAGGGCTTCGACGAGCTCCTCCTCCTGTTTCTTCAGGGCTTCTGACTCCGCCATGGACTTCGTCCCAGCCTCCCGAAGAGCAGCGTTCTCCGCCGCGAGCTTGTCGCGAGTTTCCTCAAGCCCACGCACCACAGAGTCGCGCTCAGATAAGGTAGCCTCCCACTCCTTGGAGGTCGCCTCCCTACGCCTACGCTCATCGTCAAACGCAGCCCGGGCCCGATCTGCTTCTTCACGGGCAGCCTAGGCTTGGCTCATCACAGCTTTCTCCACCTCCTGGGCTTGGGCGAGCCTCGCCATGGCTTCCTGCTCCTTCTCCTGCGCCGATCTTAGCACGACCTCTAGCTCAGCGACGTGTGCCGTGCCGCGAGCCTCGACCTCAGCAGCTAACCCGTCCGCGCGCTTTATCTGAGCCCGGGCTTGCGCTAGCTTGGTCGAAAGACGCTCGATCTTCGACGCGTCATCATCTGACTGTCCACCCATCGCTTCCATCAGCGAGGACTTGCCGGCGATAAAGTGTAGAGCTAGAACGGTGGAAACCGAATCAGAGCACGAAAAATTCGGCGCTTAAGCATAATGCGCAGGGTCGAGGGTGTTACCTTCTTAGTTAGAGCAAGCATGCTCTTTGCCCTCGCTCCAACGACGCCACGCACATTTCTGTCAAGACTGCGGTCATGAGCCCCATGAAGCGGCAGGGGCAGGCAGCCAACTGACTCCTCGCTGCCTTCCTCCGGCGGCGCAGAGCGTGGCGACGCTGCTAAAAGCAAGGCCGTTGTTCTGACTGCGGCCGCCCGCCTCTCAGCGTCCTCCAGCTTGGCCGCCAGCTCGGCCTTCGCCACAGTAGCTTGCTCCGCGGCCAATTCGGCCTTGCTGAGCCGGGCCTGGGCGCTCACCAGCGTGGTTTTAAGCTCCTCCGCCGTCAGCTTGGTCGCCGTGAGCTCGGTCAGATTATCCGGCCCGAGAATGGGGTAGATCTTCGGAGGCGGCAGGCCCTTCCGGCCGGCATCCTGTGACCTGACGGCGTCCTGCTGCTCTACCCATTCTGGAGTGGTGGAGATCCAGCCCGCGGACGCCAGTGGGGCCACGCTAGGCATCACGACACCTGTCCAATCGTCCGGCGTGAGCACGCGCACCGGCCAAACCCAGTTGACCAGCAGCATCCGTCGGTCAGGCATCGGGAGTGTTTTCCAATCGGAGTCTTAAAGTGGTCAGCGATCCCCCGACGGTCGATCGGCCACCACCCATGTGCCGTGCGTCCTTCAACGCGCAGGGCCGTGATCCACAAGGGATCGTCGCTGAGGACGACCTTCACCGTTTCCACGACCTCATCGGAAGCGTCCAGTACTGCTACCGGTAGGCAAGACGATGACCCTCCGCGGACCGGCTGGCTCTTGCCCTGCGAATCCGTCGACCTCATCAGCCCGGCGGCCTCTAGTTGCTGCAACAGGGGCACCCCTCCTCTAGGCTCAACCGGTTCATCCTCGGCCGCCACGGCCTCAGCAGGAGGAGATAACACGTCGGCTACCACCTTGGTGCTACGCACTACGATAAAAAACGCAACGATCAGACACGAAAGCAGAGTAATGGCGGACAGCGCGGGAAGTTTACACGTCGGTTCGAGCTCGGTGTCCTCGTACGCCCCCGGTGTAGGGCGTAGAAAGAGCTCTGTCTCCAGCCGCCGGCGCGGCTTGAGGTGGGCACCTCCGCTTTCCTTCGGCCTGCAGGGACCTTCCTCGTAGGCCCTCGTCGCAGGACCGCTACCGGCAATGGTCCCGTTTCCAGCGCGTCCTCCTCATCATCGCTAATCTGCACGGGCCGGTACATCCTCCTCTTCTTTGAAGGGACTGCACCCTGGACGCGCGCGCGCAGGGAAGAGCTTGAGAACCGCTGAGCATCCGACGCTCGGTCTACGATTGAAGGGGAAGGGCTCACCTGCACCGACGCCGGGCATTTTCTCGCCCGCGCCTCCGTGCCGGCCCGCGCCGCGCCGGCCACAGTCTAGGCCGGCGCCGGACTTCCCTCGCCCGACATTACCAGCAGGGCTGATGTCCCGCCGGACGCCGCCGATGACTCTCCCGGTGGCGAGCGCGCCAAAGACTCTCCAGCAGAGCCTGTGGCTTGCGTGGCTCCCTGAGCCGCTTTCCACGTCCGCTGCAGGTATCCGGTGTGAATCGTCGAAAGACCTCAAGGGTATGCGCAGCCAAGCATTTGATTAAATACCTTACGGGCACTTACCACGGACAACTTATCCTTTACAAATCTTATGGGATGGCGACTCTTGTCCATGGGAAGCAGCATGCCTGCGATCCGTGCAACTTCGCGGGTCGAAAGACCTGCAAAGCGTTACAAGCGTTCAAGGCATGCCCCGGCTTAAGAGGAAACAAAGCAGCGCGGCGCGCACTTACCTTGATGGAAGTCTCGGTCCGGATCTTCCCAACCGCCCATCTCACTAACACACCGCTCACGGCGCCCCAGCGGGCTAATTCGGTGCCGAACGAAGCTAACGACGACGTTGTAACCCGTTAATCCCCGCTTAGCGAGTTTCTTGATCTCGTGCGCCGACACTTGATCCTCCGGCAGGATCTCGCTGCGCGCAAAGATAGGGGTCTCCGGCGCGGCCGCAGAATACTCCAGGGCGGAGCCAGCGCGGTTCAGGTAGAACCACCGCCTAACCCAACCATCGACCTTCGTTATGACCTCATACTCTGTAGAAGACTCCGCCGTTGCCCACGCGATGACCAACGGCCTTCAACTCAAAGAAATACTAGAGGAGGCTCACGGTAGGTCGCAACCCGCAAAACACCTCACACAGATGGGCGAAAATTGACAGATGCACAAAGGACTGCGGAGATAGGTTCCAAGGCCGCAGCTCCGTGAAGGCGAAGAAATCCGCCATGAACTGCGACTCCGGCGCCCGAATCCCGCAGATGGCCGAACTCTCAAAGCATACTAGCTCGTCAGACTGGGGCCTTGGCTCCCGCTCTGCGCTTGGGAGCCTCCACGAGCCCGGCTTCACAAAGCCGTCCCTCTCAAGCTCCGCCATCCTCTCCGTCGAAAGGACGCTCGAAAGGACGCTGTCACCGATGAACACTATGGCGGCGGGAAGCGAAAAGGCAGAAAGCGAGTGGGGAAGATGAAGACAGAGGCAGAGGGGTGATTCTACAGTATGAGTTCCCCCTGTGAAACGCTGCCTTATAAAGGAAGGCAACGGTCGAGGCGAAGATCGTGGGAATCGTGTGTAAGGGGGCGTAACTGCCCCACCTTTCTATCAAATCAAATTCAATGCCCAGATTACGGCTCCCAAGCCAAATCTTCCCGCACAGCGCGTGTTGGGGATTTTCTCTAAACCTCAGACCGGCTCGCTGCACGACCCACTCGAGGCTCGGGGCTGGCTGTTGGTGATTAATAAGCGGCCCATCTTGACATGGGCCTTGGGCCGTTTCCATATCGGCCCACCGCACATACAGAAGGCCCAAAAGGCCGCCCTTGGCCGTACTAAAGGAAGCGTCTAGCCTGCCAGGGTATTACCCGGGCTTGACCAGGTCAAGCGCATCTCCCTGGGTCCCTGCCAGGAACGTGGCGTGCCTCCCGGGCTATCCTTAGCCCGGGAAAAGGCCCCGCGGATAGTCCGTCTGTCCATGGGCAGGTGGTGACAACCGTCAGGTCCCACCACACTTTCTCCGGCCTTGACCGGGAGGAACTGTGTCTCCCAGGGAACCCGCAGCCCGGGGAAGAGCACGCGGGCATCTCGGCCTGTCATTTGCCCTCCTTGGCAGGCAGCGAACGGTTGTTACGCTACGCGACGCCCCCAACGGGTGGCGCGAAGCTGGCTCGGTCCAGTCAATACCATTTTGGGGATAAAGGGAAAGTGCTTGCTCCCTAAAGAGAGATTCCTCCCTGTATTGGCATGTTAAGACAAACACGTGTCCTGTACTAATCTGAATAGTTTCTCCCTGCAGGCTCCGAACCAGACTGAGCCCTGGAATGAGACAAGAACATCGCCACTAAAGCAGAGACCAGCGCGGGGCCCGCCAAATCAGCTCCGGGTAACCCACCGCGCCTATAAAAGGAGGATCCCGATCCAAATTCCATGAGCGATTCAGGCAGTCTGAAACAGCACACGCATCCGAAGCTTCCTGAGCAAGAACCTTAGTCCTTAGTCACCATCATTGTAATCTAGGGATCAGTGCCTTCAAACCCGGTCTCGGCACCTCTTGTACCGTTTTCCACCGTATTCAACAAGACTGGAGTAGTGCTATTACCCGGCAGTGGGGGCTCGAATCAGGGTAAATCGCTTGTGTCTTCATGGTTTGTATTCCTTTCTTTCTTCTTCTTCCCCCTTTTCTCTTTTCCTTCACCGTACGACGGATCCGTACCCGGATCGCCAAGTCGCACCAGGCTTAGTCCGGGAAGACCGCGCGGCCTGAACCCCAGCAGGCTTGGCCGCCACCCGGGCTGCTGAGAAGGGTTGTCGTTGGGCCTCACTCCAACTACAAATTCGTCTGCCGGTCCGTGGACCCGCTGCTCTTCAGGAGCGCGATTCCCAGACACTGACACATATGCAATGCAATTTCACGGGTCCTTTGCCGATCACCAGTATGGAAGGATTTGGAAAGCCAAGGCGGAACCAAAATGTCGCTTCTTTGGCTGGCTTGCAATTCAGGATAGGATCTTAACGGCAGATCGATTAGCTCGTAGGGGTTGGCCTGCACCTGCTGCATGTGTACTCTGTGAGCTAGAGCATGAGAGCTCCTCTCATCTCCTGTGGACGTGCTCCTTTGCCAGGCAGGTCCGGCACCTCATTCAACCGCATTTGGCTGTCACCAATGCTTGCATCCTGGACACCACTACATTCGCAGAGTGGTGGGATGGGCAAAATGGCAATAGGAAGCTGCGGGCAATGGACGATGGCCTAATCGTGCATACTATTTGGAATATTTGGAAAGCAAGGAATGGTAGAATTTTTGGAGATGATTGTAGATGGCCTGTCGAGGTGGCTACCACTGTGTTGGAGGAATTTAGTTTGAGAAACAGTTAGGCCTATTTGTTGTTAGGGCTCAGGGTGTTTCTGTACCCTGAGGTTTAAAACTTGTTGTTATTTCTCTGTAGCATTTGAACTCTCTTCTTCTATATTGAATGAAAAGGCTTCTCGCCTATTTTTCAAAAAAAAGAAAACAAGATTGAACAGTAATCAAGCTCTTCTTCCCCGATATCATTTTTCTGTAATTTCACCTGTCATATTGCAGAATCAACGATGCATAATTATATATTCTGCTATCTGTAGTGAAAGAAGTTGCAATTTGCAAGAACATAATTCAGACACTTAACAACGAAGATGACTTTTTTTAGAAAACAGAGAAGATAACTAACAAGAACACTCTGGAGCGTATTCTGGCAAATTTCAGTTTTTTTAACGTGGAATTCAGTTTGGCCGTACATTGAAGTCGCCAAATAAATGCATTGCAAAAAATTGCAAAAGAATCAGAAATAATGAAAGAACAAATCTTTGGATGCCTTTTTTTCAGTCAACAAGTGAGTATTTTGGAACTCTGTTACAGACCATCAATAGTCTGCACCAGATCGACATTGGATCATTTTGGCAGAATTTTCAGTTCAGCGAGTCAGCTCGACGTGTTTAGATCTGAGTTTGATCTTGTAGGCTTTGACGCTTCCTTGCGGTCTGTGCTTGTTGCCGCGGATGAAGAGTGTGGTGGGGTTGATTGAGAACCTGCAGCATATTTCAGCCATAAGGCATGAGTTTCACTGAAAATACGATGGTGTAGTACAAGAAACGAGCGAGGTGGTCTGTGCGTTTGCGCGGCTAGATTTGTTTCGCCATAGCTAATCTTTAACTCATAATCTATCTCTAATATATCAGATCAGATTTAGAGTTTATCTCTAATATATTATATCAGCTTTAGTATTTAATATGAATTTCTAATATATTTTTTTAATCTAAGCCGCATAGATCTTTAATTTTTTCCTTGATTTATGTGAGAATTTTTTTATTAATCTAGGCTGTTATAATTTGGTCCCACCGTTGATCGAACGGCTAAAATAATTCTTTTAATCTAAGGCGTTATAATCCGGTCCCACAAAAATTAGCGGCATAGATCTTTTATTTTTTTCTTGATTTATGTGAGAATTTCTTTAATTGATCTAGGCCGTTATAATTTGATCTCACCGTTGATCGAATGGCTGAAATAATCTTGCGTTGATCAAACGGCTAAAATAATTCTTTTAATCTAAGGTGTTATAATCCGGCCCCACAAAAATTAGCGGCATAGATCTTTTTTTTTATTTATGTGAGAATTTCTAATTATTTATCTAGGCCGTTATAGCTTGGTCCCACCGTTGATCGAATGGCTGAAATAATCTGGGTGATGTGGACTAACGTGGTGGCCCCATTTTCTTCTACTTTAATAATAATATAACGAGCGAGGTGGCCCGCGCGTTTGCGCGACTAGATTTGTGTCAGCATATAGAGTTTATCTCTAACTCAAATTTTTTAGAGTAATCTCCAACTCATAATCTATCTCTAATATATCAGATCAAATTTAGAGTTTATCTCTAATCTCTAAGTTAGATCAATTTTATTAGTTTGTTATAGAGATTATTTATTTATCTGTCATCCTTTCCCTCTACTTTAATAATATAACGATGCTCTTCCAAAACCCGAGAAAAGAAAGAGAAGCAACAAAGGGATTAGAGTTAATTGCTATCCATCGTCGTGATTCCACCCGCATGCATGCAAACTTGCTGTACGCATTATTCTCCAATATGCGGCGATTGATTGTTTGTTGATCCACATGGTTGTTCTATCATCGTCGATGTGTCTTGCATCTTCTCTTTGCCGTGATATCAGCCCGCGCATCATCTTGATTTACTTGACCGGCCACCAGATGTGTATCTTGCTTGCATGCGTATGTATCTTCTCCTGGGTTGAAGCTTCTGATTTGTTCTCCAACGTCTCCCAAGATTTTGCGCAGCTTTCGATCTAATCATGAGAGAGAGCTCCGGGGGCGTTAACTAGATGATCTCCCCCTGTTGTTGTGCGTTTGGTTTGCTTATATAGGGTGGGAAGCAACGGATAGACACGAAAACAAAATTAGAGATAAGATCGGTTAAGAATCCTTTCACATTGAATAATTATCTGGTTCTTTTATTTTTTTCTATGATTAACGTGAGAATTTCTAGTATTTTTGATTAATGTGGGAATTTCTAGGATTTTAGGATTAATGTAGTGGCTCCGTTTAACATTGTCTTTTAGATAGATAGATAGATAGATAGATAGATATAATAGATAGATAGATATAATAGATAATAGATAGATAAATGTGCTGCAGTTTACATAATATGCTGAGACATTGAACCCACAAACCCTTATCTATAATTCTTTAAAGGAAAAATTGAAATCAGATTTACTTATTACGGAATGCCATAGAAACATGTACTCCTTTCCCTTAAAATGGCAACAGAACAAATAAACTGTAATACATTTTTTTATTTTTATCTCAACATTGAACATTAAATATAGCTGGATGATAGGCTGAAAATTGTCATACCAGATGTGTCATCAGTTTGCCTTGACATTGCATGAGGGGGCAACTGGAGTCTGAAATCAGGCGACAGGGAGGGACCTGCAGGGTTAGAACCCTCAATCGGTGCCATCGGATGCTGAAAGAACGGTGGTCGTGCAGCTTGCTGCATAGGAGTCCTCGGGCCCGAGCCACCTGTCATGTACCCCATGTATGGGTAGGGTGGTGTTGAAGGGGAGGCTGGACCATACAGCTGAGGGTAGTAATGCTGCAGCATTTGAGAATTGTACATGGCCTGCTGATGAGTTTTTAGGCATTGCATGGTTTTAGTTAGAATGCCAAATGGGAAAATAATATGGTATGTACTTTTGCAGGTGACTAGTACTAGTTTGAAATAAAATCCATGCAGCTCATAAAGATTCAATGCTGAGCATTGCCAGCATTTGAAGTATAGCGAGCGAGTTGATATCTCATGAATTCACAGTTTCAGTCCATGAACACCGAACAATGAAACTTGTGCATTCTTTTGTGTACTGTTGTCAATTTATTGGGGATGCCGTATGCAAGGAACAACAGCATATGAAGCCATGAAGGTAGTAAAACAACAGAAAATGACATCGAAGGAGGAGATGAAAAGAACGCTTGCCTGTTGGTATGGATAATCAGGTGGGTACCAGTACCTGCAAAAGTTTGCACAACATCTTTAGTGCGTTGTAAAAGATTGATAGGGATTGAGCTGAGCACGAGCCCACCCTGTCCCCCGGAGACATATCTACCAACTATCATGGTTGTAAAGCCCAAAATTATCTCAGGCACTAACATATGCCTAGCTAAAACTAGGACCATATCAAACAAACACTGCCCTTTTCTATTACATTCATTTTTACAGCAGTGGCCGTAGTAGTTCATCATAGGGGGAAAGGTGCTTGGTCCTATCTTGCAAGCTTTTAACAATTTGCAAGAACTTCAAAACACCTAGCTCCAGCTGGCTAATATAATCTTAAGAGATAGACTGTTCTTTGCCTGCTAAACGAATGCCATTTTTTTTTAGAACGGCAAGAGCCTTACAGGGGAAATACAGAGTTCAGAAAAGAATATTGCAGTCTGAAAATTTTAAATATAAACATCTCCATATCATCCTTTAAGAAAACTATAAAATCATCAACTTGAATATAAATACTTCTACCTTGAAGGAGTAGTAATTGCAGTTTGCAAAAGCAAGCTAGCCACTTGTTCTTGGCCGAAGTGCACTAAACGGCATTCTATTAGAGTTGAAAAGTGGCCATGGAATCCTATTCCAACGATCTGCACAGGCCCATGCTAAAAAATGGCCTGGAGCACAAAAAACCCTGATCCCCAGAGTAGAAAATTGATAGAGTATCTTGCAGCAAAACTACTACAGGCTACAGCCAAGTGGCACAAGCGATCTCAATGCAAGTATTTAACTCTGCAGCAAGGCAACAAAGTGCAGAGTGTGTTTGCAGGGAAGGCAACAGGAACACCCCATGGTGATGGTGGTCTAGCGGTGGGACCAGCGGAGTTGAATGCCCCTTGCTGAGCTGCTGTCTCCCTCCCCATCGGCCCAAATTTAATGGGCCTCCTCGCAGGGCCCAACACGAGGGGGGATGGGGACACGGGGGCCCGCCCGTGCTCCTCGGCAACTCAACCCATCCATCCAATTGAGGAAACGAAAAACCGAAAGCTGCGCCGCGAAAGGAACCCAGCCGGCCAGCCGGGCCTCCTCGCACGCTGCAGCCTGCAAGCAGGAGTAGCACCAGCCGGTTTGGTAACCGCCCCATTGGTCTGCACTAAAGAACCAACTCTCTCTCTCTCTCTCTCTCTCTCTGCACTAAAGAACCAACTCTCTCTCTCTCTCTAAAAAAAACTCTCTCCACCTTAGCTAAAGATTAGTTTGAGACCTTGTACAATGCAAAATGTTTATACAGATATTTAGCGAACAATTTTTTTCTGCCACCTAGGATGGCCAGAAGGTTGTAACACACTTGTATAAATTTATTTTAAAAAGAACCTTTTATATATGTACATAGTGATGTTGTACATAAAAGCATGTCCAATGCTAACCCTGAATATTGACCTAGCCTAAAGTTTAGGTACATTAAAAATAAAAATTTAGGACTAAGCCCTAATTGTTAAGCTAGTGTTGGACATGCCCTAAGCATCTTACATTGCATATGCTCTATATCTATCCCTCTTGATTATCCCATCCGTTTACCTCATGATCAAGATAGCTGGATGGGGATGTAGCCTAGCCACTGTCTACTTCAAATCCTTATCCATGTCCTTCTAAAAAAAAAATCATCCATGTGGTAAAAGTAAAACTTTGTACGCCCCTCCGAACCACCAATGGACAATGGCAACCACCGTGACATAGAGTCGTCACTACCTAACGAGTAGTAACAAGTATAACAACACCTTCTTACCTATCCTTGTTTGAACTACAGCTACGAGGTTGTATTTTTCTTCTAAATTTTTAAAGAAAAGACAGACACACGATATGCAAATCCCAAGAGGACACGACACGGTATGACATGGTGGCGATAGAGTGATAACGATGTGGCGCTGCTTTCACAGCGAAAGCCAGCTACAGGTGAGGGGTTCAGGAATCAGGACTCCCTGCAGCGTGCTCAGATGATCAGATCCCACGACCACGACCACGACGACGACGGACGACGTGCACCGCACATCACGCTCACCCCGCACGAATCATCCATTGCATCATCGTGAGCTTAGACAACTCAATGATATATATATTGATACATAGTTACATGCATAACACTCACCCGTACTGCGAAGGGTAGAACAGGGCGCCATGGTGAGGAGGAGGAGGGGTCATCTGCTGAGACGGCATCCTCCCGGCGGCGAGCGGTGGCGCGCCGGCCGGCAACGGCTGGTCCGGCAAGTGGTGCCCGCGCGGGGCCCTCCCTGCAAATACATAGAGAGAGAGAGAACGAGATATATATGTGTAAGTCGATTCAGCTGGCAGCGCATGTTATCGGCTGCAGAGGAAACAACACACGCCGAACAAATAAATGAACTGCGCAGAGAGGCAGCAGGCCAGGCAGCACAGAGCAGGCGTACGTACGTGCGTATCACAGACAGGTAGGGGAGAGAGGCAAAGCGTTGCAAAACAGTTGCGCGGCCTGTGCTGGGATGTGCCGCCATGTGCCTACGCCTGGGCTGGGTTTGACCGGGTAAAATTAACCATTGGTGCCTAAACATGGCTTAGGCTGGGTAAAACCATGGTTTTTGAGTTCTAAGGTCCTCTTTGATCGATTATTTTAGTTTAGTTTTTGCTTGTTTTAGTTTAGTTGTAGTTCTATTTAAGATTTTTTTGTTATCTTTATATAGATCATTCAGCGTAACATTTTGAAATAGTTTTTTTTGAACTTCATAGAGTTTTCCCCAAAGACTAAAAAATATTTTTAATACTCATTTGTTTAGTCTTTCCATATATATTTTAAAGGTTCAACTACAACAAAAACTAAACTAAAACAAAAAAAACAAAGAGGCCTCAGTCACTAGTCGCAGGTAATAAGTTACCGTTCGAGTTCAATCATGTAATTTGTTTGTTACAAGAGTCCGCATTATTGTAGGTGCATGGCTCCTATTATTGGGAGAATAACATGGCGATATGCGTATGTTTCTTAAAGTGAATCAAGACTGGTTTAGCTAGCAAGCACTACGCCTACTCCGGTTTGGCGTTGTTGTGCTGTAGTGCACTAAACCATTTTGTTAAAACCACCACGCCAATGCCGCCCCCAGCTGTTACATACTTCTATGATGAAAAAAAGAGAGAAAAGAACAATTGAAAAGCAGCGATGATTATATAATTTAAGATTGCAAGTCCTTGCATATTAAAGCCCGGAAATATAAATGGAGTAAGACCATATGGTTTGGAACTCAGGAATGTAGTTGTTTTCTTTTTAAACCTACGTAAATTTATATATATGTACCATGCAACTGATGCAAGTCTAAATTAGTATATAATTTGCCACTCTCAAATACGGGCATTCACCTACGTGGCTACATGTCTTAAAAAAAGGAAAGAGCCCAACCAATTTCCCTTCATCAAAGTGGAGTATCTGTTCCTCCAACCGTTGACACCCACCCAATTCCAAACCGGTCAAAGACGGCCGCGAGAGTAGTATATGCGACGGAACATCTCCGATATTTCGCCGGAAAAGAAAAGCGGCCGGATTCCCGGTTCCAGCGATAATCTCCGATGCATGCATCCATTCATCCATTCCCTTTACACCTCACTCTCGCTGGATCGATTTAACATATTGCCACTCTACTTGAATTGCATCCATGCATTCGGTCAAAGCAGAAATCTTTCCTAACAAGCAACCCTCCAGAAAGAGACACACGGATCCAAGTTCTTCAGCTCCCCTACTAATCCTCCATCACATTCCCGTAACCTCCATTCTGGCAAGTGCCTAGGCTTACTAATCAAGTGATTAATCGGGAAGTAAACAACTGAGCCGCACACAGATTGTGCGGCTGGTGACCGTGAGGCAGGCCAGCCTGGGCAAGCTAAGCTCGCAGCTGCACCTGCACAGCCATGAGAGCATGAGTGATGAGCTGAGTGAGCCATGCACGGTGCCTGACCGCCCTGCTGCATGCCGCCCCTCCCAATGCAGATGCCATTAGTACTCGGAGTCGTCGTCCTGCTCCCAGCGTGCTGGCGCCCGGTGCTTTGGGCTTTTTTTTCCTCAGCAGCTGGGGGTGGGCCCCACCCGTCTGCCGATGCACGCAACGAGGAAGACGGGGGAGGGAAGAAGAGAGGGTCAGAGGAAAGCGGTAGGTTAATTAATGGCTCCAGGCCCTAATCAAGCTTATCCCGGTTAATTGCGTGCGGGCGCGCGGTTACCGCTAATCATGGCCGAGTTATTACTGCCATGCACATGCGCGTGCCTTGTTCTTGCAAGGAACTAAGAGGACTAGAGGAGGGGGAGGGGAGCATTGATTCGGTTTCTTGTGCTGCTCACCTCTCGGCGGCGCGGGGCGCGGCGGGCCCATGGACGCAATGTTGCAGTTGGCGCGCCGGCCGGCGATCACCGGGTTCGGGTTCGCCACCGCCTGCCGCGCCGACTCCGGGTCCCGGAACGTCACCTGCGTAGGAGGCAGATCAAGGCGCGAGCGCCCGCGTGAGATGAAGCCATGGACGGCGGCGGCGGCGATCGCCGGCTGAGGGGGCAAGGTGGGTGAGGGGGAGGCCGTACGAATCCGTAGCCCTTGGAGCGGCCGGTCTCGCGATCGGTGATGACGACTGCCTCGAGTATCTCGCCGTACTCCTTGAAGTGGTCGTGCAGCCCCGTGGACGGCGTCTCCCACGCCAGCCCGCCCACGAACACCTTGGTCAGCGTGGTGTCGCCGAACCGCGACCGGTGGTACGCCGCCCCGCCGCCGCCGGGCGCGTGGGCCGGCGACCCAGCCGCGGAGGAGGACGAGGGTGAAGCCGCCATCTCTTCCCCCACGCAGTAGCTACTCGCCTAGCTAGCCCGGACTCTTTGTTTTATGGTGGGGATCGATCAAACTGCAGATAGGGGAAGCTAAAGCTGGAAACTTTTACCCGATCGGCGCGTATCCGGCTAGTACTCTTGGGCGCGCCGGTTTGGCCCGATCCGGCTCGCTGCCTGGCGCAGAGGCCTGCACTTGCGCGTCCCCTCCTCACCGATCTTGTTTGGTTTCCGAGTGGTGGAAAGATACCCTTCCATAAGTAACCTCTCTACCTCAGAAGAGAGAGAGGGGGGGAGGAGGGGAAGAGGGAGAGGGAGAGGGGGGAGCTGGATGGAGAAGAAGAAGGCAAGGGGAGGGAGGACAGGTGCGAGGCCGGGGCCGTGGCTGCGCGCTGCGCTGGAGGGAGAGGCCGGGTTCCGGTGTGGGATGACAGCTGCATGACCCTTTCTAGCCTAGTTTCCCATGGGATATAATAATAATATAAGCGCCTGCCTCAGTGTATTCCATTCTTCTTCTTCTTTTCTGTGCATCGTATCACCCTTCTCTGACCTCTCTTTTGATAGACGTTCTCCGGCATTGCACGGTAAACGTGTTTGAGGTGGGCAAGGTCATGTTCCTTTAACCTGATTTGAACATCTAAAATGACTGAATTTTTAGAGCTTCTCAAGGTAATCTCGAGATTCGGATGCATTTCATTTGATTTCATTTGCACCTTTGAAAAAGAAAAAAAAAAAAGCAGAATCAAAAAACCTAAATTATGTCTTTTTAAAATATAGATAAGCCATTAAGCTGTTAAGTTGAAAATGACAGAGCTTAAAACTAAAGAAAAAATGCTTTGATTTTTATAATTTGTTTATTGTGAAGTTGATGATCTTAAAAACATAAATGAAATAGACTAGTTTTAAGAGATGGTTAAAAAATATATGAAAGGCCATCTTAATATATCATCTCACTTTAGTTCAATTAGATTATTCGTTTAGTACAACCACTTTGCACACGTATCGATGAACGAATTGGATAGTGTGTTTTCAATATGGACAGACTTGATTGCACAGTAATGCCACACCCCACAACGAGGGGGCAATGTATTTGTATATCTATCTATTATATAATTAAACCCTAAAATTTGGATCAATGAAGCCACGACATTAATCATAAAATTCTAAAAAATTCCATATTACTTCGAGAGAGAGAAAAAAATCTACACCGGTGCTTGTTGTGGGCAGGGATGGCAATGGGTATGGATATGGGTAAATACCCACGGGTAATTACCTATCGGGGATGGATATGGGTGAGATTTGACACCAACGGGTATGGGTTTTGGTGAGATTTGATATCCACGGAAAAAATTTCCACATGTATGGTTTAATGGTATATATTTATACATGTTACCTGCTACCTGCAAATTGACAAGTTGGATCCTATTGTAAGTATCATGTAGGAAGCTTTTTACCCTAAAGAGCTCCATCACGAATATTAATTTGCATGGAGATAGAATCCCCTCTTATAGTTTCTACCAATAAACTCCAAAATTAATTTGCGATTTTATGTCATTCGAATGTCGATTTACATTTATGCATGTTGTTAGCTATTAAATGTTGTTGAATTAGTATTTGCTTGAATAATTTCTCACATCGGTTGGACATAAAAGACAAAAACCTACGCTAAGTCAAGCCACGCAAGTGCGCGCACAGGTGAACATGAGCCAACCCCACACTTTATAAAGCAAAAAATTCTCACATTAATTAGACAAAAAGACCAAAAAAAAACTATGCTAAATCAAACTGCACATGTATATCAACTCCCATGTAAATCGGAGGAAAAAGTTTTATGTGTTCTGCTATACATTAACAGTTTGAAAGAGGAGATGTCTAAGCATTATTGCATATCAGAACACTCGAAGATTAGGAGCATAAAGAGTAAGATATTCGGAGGTGATGAGAAGCTACCACAAACATGGTGCTACATATTGAGAAGAGAAAGAACAAGGAGGAGACACTATGGCCCTGTTTGTTTTAGCTTAAATTAAATAAAAATTTGTTATTTTTGTATAAGCCAAATGATATAATATTTTTTAGTCAATTTTTATGTGGTTTTAAATAGTTTTCTTAGAGTTCATAAAATATTTTTTACATAATTTTTTGAACTCTTTAAGATGCTATTTGAGGGGTCACAACTTTTTCATATTAACGTTTTTAGTAACTTTTAGATCAAACAAACAAGTCTACATGGATCATAAGGTTGAGGAGGAGATGCCTACGTACACACCAGAAACCGAAATGTCCAAAAGATTATAAGTAAAGATAGACTTGCATGTGGTGAGATGTAACAACGACAGTTCAAAGAGTATGTATGTACCCTCTGTGGTTCTACGTCTAGCTACCAAAGACGGTAACAAAAAAGATACGTAACTTCCAAAGTTTAATAGTCCAAGCTAATATAAAAGTTTGATTCTATATGGTGCTCGGATACAATATAGCCGTCGCGCTCTAAATAAAAGTTGAAAATTCAAAAATATTGTGGGTGTAGTTTTTTTAAAAAAAATTAAACAATTTTAATTTAGTCATGCGATTGGTTGGATTAATACGTTACTTCGAGAGAAAAGGGAAGCGGAACACGCTAATAATTCCGCATTGTATATTCTAGAGAGAGAGGAGTGTAGATTGCTTTGGCTAATTAATTCGCTGCCACCCCCCACTTGATCGATCGTTCGTGCCTGTCCCGAGCCCAACGTACACCCTAACAGATCAAGGCGGCATATATAGGCGTATACGCGCGTGAAAGAAGCGAGGCACACGCACCGGCCGGTAGATCGCCTCCGTTCGGTGGCGGCTTCGGAAGCCGCCGCGCGATCGCCGGCCGCTCGCCGGCCGAGAAGCTAGCCTAGCTCGGTTGCCGTTGCTTGCGGAGTTGCTCCTCCCTCGACGCCACGCCCCCACAACCCTTCCCGCATCGCCGTCGCTGTCGTAGTCGTCGTCGTGCCTAGTCAGCGTTATGATCAGGTCGGCATACGGCGCCGATGCGCGTACGCGCGTCTCGCCGCCGGCCAGTCGTCGTCGCCGTCGATGGCGTTCGCTCGCCTGAGCAGTACAATACGTCATGCATATATATACGTACGTACGGGTCCATGCATTTAAACCAGGAGCCCGGCGTTCTCGTTCTCGTACGAGCATGCGCCGTGTCGCCTACTGTGATCATGTCACGCGCATGTGCGGCAGTGTCGATTTTATGACGGCGAGGACAGGATTTTTAAAATATAATCTGGTTTAAGCACCGTGCTTTGAATATAGTAGAGCTGATCAGTCATTAGTACTCCCTCCGTCCCAATATAGAAGACGTATAAAAATTTTCATCAAGATAAAAAAAATGTTGTTTAAGAGAGTAAATCATCTTTAATTATGTCGTTACTCGAAGCATCAACATGTTTACAAATTAATCTTTGATGTTTTGCTTCCTTGCGAGCATGCATCTCCTTCAAATTAATGCGCTTAATTAATAATCTGAATATGTAAAGCTAGCAACAACATGCACTTCATAGTGTGAATATATAGCTCAACTAGCAGTTAATTACTCATGTCTTTTTCAAGAGAGTAATGAGGAGACGTCTTATATTATGGAACAACTCAAAATAATTTATGCACCCTATATATTAGGACTGAGGGATCGAGTATATAGCAGTAGCTAGCTAATTAGTGCCGTGTGGTTGACAGGTTCCTAAGTGGAAGAACACAAGGAGTTAATTACTTTCGAGTTGACCATGGGATGCATGGTCGTCTCTGGTTGGGCCGGGATCGAGAGGAGATGGAAAAAGTGTGGTTCTTGGTTACCCACAAGATTAAGTAGTGGGTCATCGGCGCCACGTCAGCTATATATATGCTAATGATGCTGAGGTAGACAGCAATGCCAGATTACTAGTAGTATAAGCCATGTTCGCCTTGCCCTCTTGATTGGTTCGCAACACCGTGATCCACTGAGGCAATATGCATGGCTCGATGCATGCGGCTAGCTAGCTAGCTGGAGATCATATGAAAATGCCATATGCAAAGGGGATGATAGCAACAGATGGATATGCTAATCCATCCCGCTAATGACCAACCTGTCCTCTAAGCAATCCAGATGGATAGAGCTCGCAAAACGGCAATACGGAGGCTCACGCTGTTTGCCAATATAATTCAGCTGTCGGGCCCATCTGATCCCCCAAGAACAATTTTTTTTTTATTCCCTCCTGTCCATCAATCAAACATTAACAATGTGGAGATAGCCGGTCGCTGTCAACCATAAGCCCTACTAAATCTCCTTGTGAGCACTAACCTCGGGCCCCTTTCTTTAACAACAAGCAACAAGAAAGGAGGTGAACATGTCAATTCTCATTGGAAACCATGAGAGAGCAACAAAGAAATTCCAATGTACATCCATCTCAGGTTTTGTTGGACTACACGATCGATTGCGTACGTCCTCTGTCTCCCGTCGTTGGCGAGTGAATCTTGGCGTCCAAGAACGAACCATCTTGGCGCTGGCTTGGTTTTTCTGAGTTTTCTCCCTTCTCTCTGTACTTCCCTGCTCTCTAATACACCGATATCTGGATTCGCTAGTTTATAATTAATGCGTCCTGAATTAATTATTTTGGACGAGCGAGACTCAAAGCCATGTAATGTGCTACCTTAGACAGTATGTATGTGCCAAGCAACCGTTTCTAAGCGAATCTATTTATTATCATCGTTTTTGCTAATCATGAGACAACTAATTTTTTAAAAAGTTTAAGTCGATTCTTTTGTATACCTAAATATTTCTGTTGAATCTTTTATATGTCCTATAGAGGTGTTTTGTCTACGGCCTAAAAATGACCGAAAGTTAAATAAATATTTCCACATTAATATGAGAAAAAAAAAAATAAAGATCTACACGATTAGTATAGTAGACCTGATTATAACGGATTAGATTTAGAAAGTTTAGAAAGTGATCATATAAAATAAAAATTACTCCTAATAGAAATAAGAGTGCATATCAATTACAAAAGTATATATAAAAGAGTCGATCCAAACTATATAAAAAAATTAAAATAAAAAATAAAATTAATCAATATCGATTATAAAACTATATCCACACGTACAAACCCCCACACAAACCCACGCTCGTCTGAACTGAAAGTTGCCAATGGTATTAGCACACCTCTCCCTAACCTGGCGTCTCTTTCGAGCAGCACGACGGGTACCGGTTTGGCCAGCTCGGCACGGCAGGTGCGCGCGCGCGCTCGCGCGGCCGCGCCTTTCAAACCAGCACGAGAGAGCTTTGTTGCGATCGATACGCGCCCGGCCATGCATTGCGCTCGTCTGTTTCCCGGCGATCGCTCAGGCGCTGGCACACAGCCACAGCTTAGCTAGCCCATGCCAAGCGCCGACGACGCCCCGACCGACCGGAATCGCGACGGCTCTGCCCACGATCTGGCGTGCACGTACGCATGCATGCATGGCCCGGCCGGCGACGTCGACGCCTCCCTCCTCTTCTACGACGACGTCGTCCCTTCGTCCCATCTCGATCCCTCTCGATCTCCTCGTCGTCTTCGCCAGAGGGAGGCTTCGTTTGGTGGCCGGTGAGATCTCTGCTGCTCCGTACGCTTCTACGGGCTCAGGGTAAATGCCTGACAGAGCCAGAGACAGCGTGTGTGATCCCCCTCGTTCCTCTCTCTCTCTCTCTCTCTCTCTCTCCCCGCGAAGGCGAAGAATGAATATGGCGAGACCACGCTGCCGGTACGGAAGCTACCACGCACGCAGGTCGCAGGCGCGGTGCAGCAACTTGGTCCTGGGATACTTGTCGGTTTGTCACGATCGCGATGCGACGTTTGCTACCATGCAGCGCCAGCCCTAGCTAGTGGTATCTTGGTAGCATCTGCGTTTTGATTTCCATCTCCTTATCAGTCTTCGATGTCTCGTACAAGTACTGGTCTGGTAGACTAGTACTGGGTTTTTTTTTTCACTATGGGGGGAACGAACGTTACGAACCTCTAGCTGAGAGCCTCTGCTGCGTCCAGAGACTCCATATGCTGGACATTCCTCGGCGCTGATAGGCGATCGATCCGCGTCGCGCATTTGCGAGCGGGCTGGGCCAAATCGGGGGTGGATTGTGGGCCGGCGATGGACTGGTCGGCTTTCCCACACTAGACGCGTGTTTTTTTTGGGCTTTTTGGCCATGCTAGTGCTAGGTACTGCCACTGCTCCACCGGCCTGCCGTAACGCAAGGTCCGAAAACATTGAATTTCCATTTTTTTTATTGCAAAATTGGGTTCCTTTTTCATGTTTTAGTCAAAAATATATTTTTATCACGTAGAAATGGGTGATTGTCCAACAAACAGGGGCGGACATAGCGGTGGGTTTGGTGGGGCTCCAGCCTTACCTACACTGTCTATGACAGTAGAGCCCCACCTTAGACCCACCTATAATTTTTAGAGTAAAATAGAAATAAAGAAAGGGCTAAACTTCATTCTTAGGTCATGAGCTACAACTTTAGCCCCTCCTATTATTTTTTGTTGCATCTGCCCCTGCCGATAAATGAGCGAAGAATGGGCCTACTAAAGCTAACACGAGCCGAAGTGGCACATATTGCCTAACTGTTGGACGATATGTGGCTGGGCTTGTGGCTTCCCATCATGGCATCATCTGACATGCAAGTGCACTTTGTATTATCTATCGCCGCTAGACATGTTCAAGGGCAGTATGGCCAGCAATCTGGCACAATTTTTTCATAGTGAGCTAGGTCAGATTTGCCTGTCGGGTCCAGCAGCTCGAGACGAATTTGCAAGCCTCACGTAGATTAGGAAAAAATAAACTTTGGTGCAAATATTTGGGCCATACTTGGGCCCCAGTAAGTGAAAAAAAATCAGGTTGGGTGGGGCTCGAGCTTGACGCTAGAGCACCAGGCCTTCTCAGACCCTGTCCGGTCCGGCCTATGATTAGGTCTAATCATTACACTAACGTTTTAAGAACTAAAATATTCTTTTAATTATGTTGACGTTTGAATCTGACATTAGGCCTGAAAGATTCTGGGGATCAAGGCTTTCGTGGACCAAAATCATGTAAATTAAGAAAAGGTCGGAGGCGGTTGTGTAGATAAAGAAAGATTTCTAACACTGGCTGGCTTTGGGTTAGGGTGTTGGAAATTGAGTTCGATTGGGCCTATGTGGATACGATGAAGAGATAAAGGGATCTTGGAGTTGGTCGCATGAACAAGAGAGAGAAATTCCAACGATAGCAGGTTCAAGGGTGTGGACTGTGAATCGAGTTGATATAGGTAAAAATACAAATAGATCTCATAATATCCACATAATAATCACTTCTCATGAATTCAAATAATCGAAAATATCGATCAAATCAATGGAAGTTCTTTGAGGATTGGATAGATAAATCAATGACACAGTTAAATGAACCTCGTAACTAGACCCAAATATAACACATGCGCTTGCAAGTTATGTCCAAGAAATGACTCACTCTCGGTTACAGAGAGTTCATATTCTATTAATAGGCCCTTATAGGCCCAAGTACATTGCCACAAGCAATTATGCTTAGCATTGAGCACCCTTGTTTAGCCACGAGCAAGTTTGTGCCGCAACGACCATGTACAGTGGTAAGGAAAGCTCTACATTTGTTGCTCAGGCCGAACCACCACAGAGCCATGTTGCCCACGATCTTGAAGTTGTTGTACCCACGGTGTGAACATATGTTACACTAGGACAGGTATGCGCGCCCGCGGCGCGCCGTACGCAGAGAAGCGCGACGAAGACGTGAAAGAGCAGCGGCGTCAAGGCAAACCAGCGAGAGAAGGGCGCAAGGATGCACAGCCGTTGGATCCAGCATACGCACGCAGGCGAACGGCGCGCAAGGGCGACCTGGAGCGAACGAAGTGCAGCAAGGCACGTGGCGAAGGACGCGTGTCACACAGGCAAGAGCAACGTTAGCGCGCTGTATAAGAGATAGCTATCTCATTCGTGAGAGGCCTAAACACCATGCCTTGCTTGTTCACGTGTTGTGTTAGCTCGTGGTGTCTTTAAAGTTCCATATTAGCATGAAGGAGCCTATTGAAGAAGTAAGCTGGATGAAAAATCAATTCCTCAATTGAACTGGATCCTAACTTAATTTGAAATATGATGGTAAAAGATCAAATCCTTGCTTATAAATGCTTTGGAAAAACAAAAAGGATTAGTTGTGATGGTTCTGATGAAGAAATGCAATGCTTTGAAGGATAATAAATAGATGTATCTACTTGGTCTATATCACAAAAACCTGACATTTTAAACTTGTTCTATGTCAAAATTATCTATGATATTTTGAACCATTAGGATTGGGTACATAAAAATCATACTGTCGGTAGTTGGGAACCGGAGTTTGCCAGGTGTCTAGCTTATTTGTTGATATGGGGATCAACAAGCCTCTTTTCGTGCTGGTTAAGGACTTTGGATGTTGCTAAACCCTCGGGGCGAGCTTCGGTGCGAAGAGTAACAGGGGACAACAATTTTTTTACCATGGTTCGGGCCTTACACTGCTGAGATAACAACCATGCGTTCAACTTTCCATTGCTATGGGAAAAATTACAAGGCGAGATACCCAAGCAAGATGGAACTCACTCGAGCAACTAAGTGTATTATAGTAGTGTATGGAGTGAGGTATATAGTGTCTAGTACGAATGGACTGGCTTATTGTCTCTGTCTTGCTGTTGTTCTTATGCCTCTCTCGGTGATGCCCTAGAGGGATCATTTTATAATGTTGAAGATGGCCAAAATCGCTTTTCGTTTTTGGTAAAAACCCCAAGTGCTAGGAGCAAACACTGTAGCTCGTTTGTGTGTTCAACACGCTTAGGTGTCTAGTTGGATGGAACGTGGCTGTGCACTGTAGTAGGTACTCGATTACTTGGTGTGTCAAAATAATCCAGTGGATGGAACATCCTTAACGTTAATCTTTCGAGCTCCGCATCCCTCTACCGGTAGGCAAGCTTCACTCAGGGTTCGTCTTACACGTGGTTGCTCCCGCATACAGGTTGAAGTTTACCTGGGTCGGCTAAGACTCGTGTAAGAGTTGCTTGGGATGACCTTGTTCTGCTCGGATAGTTTCTACTCGTGGACAAGCAACCTTGGATGGTTAGACAACCTTCCAAAGAGGCTTATGTGTTTGCGTTCCTTGGGGCGGCGGCCCATGGACCTTAAGCCAATCCCCAACACATACACATAGATTCATCTCGAAAAGCACTTCCATAATATTATATTTGTTGTGGAGTTTATAATTGGCAATGAGTGGTCAAAGTTGCACTTATGAAAACCATATTGATATTCAAAACATCTAGCTTTGTTAATGTAGGGAGTATTTAAAATTAAATTTATTTGAACAACGTGAATTCATCCAGCAAACAGAGGAAATAAATATTAATATGGTTGTAAAGTCCTTTTTTAGAAACACAACACTTTACATCATAAACCAAAGTTTTACGGGCAAAGGAACAACACTTACAAAGAAAATCCACAGAACAACCAAACACCTCCTACTAAGACAGTATGAAGAGTATCTTGCATTACTCTTGTCAGAGCCAATAATCTGCTACGTGTGTGGTACAAGGATTATGCTAGTGAACATAAACCAACCATTTTATGCACTCAATGAGATGCATGCTTTTTCTAGTCAAAGATAGCTCAAACATCCAAATCTAACTTTCCATTGATTTTCTAAGAATAAAAATCAAAAGTTTTACACTGTGCAAATGAAAAGCTTATGTTCTCTCACCTGAATAGCAGTACTACATACATTCTCTCTTTGATTCGCGGTTTTGTTTGGTTCGATTCGGTTGGGCCAGATTTGTTTTTTTATACAAACTATTTGGTGTAATATTTTGTAATAATTTTTAGAACTTTGTATATTTTACTTAAAGATCTTAAATTTTTTTACGTATTTTTAATTTCTTTTATAACTTTATTTTATAATTCTTAACTTTTAATCCACCAAACCGAACAAACCGCGAACAAAAAAAGGACTGACATACGGAGTATGTCTCTCCACAGAGAGTGTATACCGAGTGTTAAACCATGGTCACGTAAAATGGCCGGCCCGTCTTCCTTCTCGACTCGACTCGAGTCCAGCCCCTCCCCACTGCACAGTGCCGGCCCTAGGCAACCCTGAAGGCCTGAACCCTCCGAATTCCCCAAATCGTCCTCCGCTCCCACCCGCCGGCTCGCTGCAGCCCACCCCAAAACCCCAATGGCGGAAGGCAACGGGGCGCAGCCGCCACCTACGTCGCACGCTGAAGCCGCGGAGGAGCCGCCTCCCGTTCCAATGGACCAAGGCAGGGAGGACGGAGCAGCAGCTGCGGAACCAATGGAGGTCAGCGAAGCAGCAGACGCCGGGGAGCCCGTGGAGGGCGGAGGGGCAGACGCCGCGGGGGACGCGGAGCTCATGGAGGACGACGCGCCGACGTCCTCCCCGACCCCGTCCGCCCCCTCCGCCACCGCGGCTGTCGACGACTCCACCATCGCGCGGAAGCGCCGCCGCCGGAAGAAGCTGTTCCCCGGCATGATCCCCACGGCCGGCGTCCGCGTCATCCGCGCTGCCTCGTCAGCCCCCGCCGCGGCGCATCTCACCGGCATCCCGCGCCGCCGTGGACGCCCCCCGACGTCGTCCTCCCTCCGCCTCGCCCGAGAGCTAGACACCGAGGCCCTCGTCGCCCTCGCGGCGGGGTTCCCTGCGGACTCACTCTCCGAGGACGAGGTCGCCGCCGCCGTCCTCCCACGCATCGGTGGCACCGACCAGGCCAACTACCTCGTCGTCCGCAACCATGTGCTCGCGCTCTGGCGCTCGAACCCTCTCTCCCCCGTAGCAGCCAACTCCGCGCTCGCCTCCATTCGTGCCGAGCACGCCCCCCTCGTCGCCGCTGCACACTCCTTCCTGTCCGACCATGCATACATCAATTTTGGTCTCGCCCCCTCCATTTTGTCCCTTCCACCATCACCCCCTCCTTCCCTCCCTCCCCCTTCTATCCTCATTGTTGGTGCTGGCCTTGCTGGCCTCGCTGCTGCGCGGCACCTGATGTCCCTTGGCTTCAAAGTGGCAATTGTAGAAGGTCGGCTCCGCCCTGGTGGCCGTGTGTTTACTAAGACGATGAGCTCCTCTGCTGCAGATCATCCTGACATTGCTGCTGCTGCTGACCTTGGAGGAAGTGTGCTCACCGGTATCAATGGGAATCCTCTTGGTGTCATTGCACGTCAGCTTGGGTTCCCACTCCACAAGGTGCGGGACAAGTGCCCGCTGTATCTTCCGGATGGCCGACCAGTTGACCCTGACATGGACTCGCGTGTTGAGGCTGCATTTAACCAGCTTCTTGACAAAGTGTGCCAATTGAGACAGGTGGTCGCAGATAACGTGCCACATGGTGTTGATCTGTCACTTGGCATGGCACTTGAGGCATTCCGGGAGGCGCATGGTGTTGCTGCGGTGCCAGAAGAACGGATGCTTCTTGACTGGCATCTGGCAAACCTGGAGTATGCAAATGCTGCTCCTCTTGCTGATCTGTCCATGGCCTTTTGGGACCAGGATGATCCATACGAGATGGGTGGTGACCACTGTTTTATTCCTGGTGGGAATTCTCGATTTGTTCGTGCACTTGCTGATGGCATCCCAATATTCTGTGGGCAGAATGTGCAAAGGATACAGTATGGGTGTGATGGAGTGATGGTATACACTGATAAGCAGACATTTCGTGGTGATATGGTACTCTGCACAGTTTCCCTTGGTGTGCTCAAGAAAGGTGACATTGAGTTTGTGCCTGAGCTGCCAGCTAAGAAGCGAGAGGCCATACAAAGATTGGGTTTTGGGCTGCTTAACAAGGTTGTGATGTTGTTCCCTTATGACTTCTGGGATGGCAGGATTGATACATTTGGGCACTTGACGGAAGACTCTGGTCAGCGTGGTGAATTCTTCTTGTTCTATAGCTATTCTTCAGTCTCAGGAGGGCCACTGCTCATTGCCCTTGTTGCTGGAGAATCTGCTATCAAGTTTGAGAAAACTTCACCAATGGAAAATGTTGAGAAGGTTCTAGAAATACTTAGGAAAATCTTTAAACCCAAGGGAATCGAGGTCCCAAACCCATTACAGGCAATATGCACCCGGTGGGGCAATGACAGGTTTGCATATGGATCCTATTCTTATGTGGCTACTGGATCTTCTGGTGATGATTATGATATTTTGGCTGAGAGTGTGGGTGATAGAGTTTTCTTTGCTGGGGAGGCAACAAATAGGAGGTACCCTGCAACAATGCATGGAGCTCTGCTTAGCGGGTACAGGGAGGCTGCCAACATTGTAAGAGCCGCTAGGAGGAGAGCAAAAAAGTTGGACTCACCAGAGAAAATGGAGGTTAATTATGAAGTCCAAGATGATGTTAAAGATGAAAACATTGATTTGGATGATCTCTTCCGTACTCCTGATTTTGTTTTTGGGGGCTTCTCAGTTCTTCATGACCCATCTACCTCTGATCCCGATTCATTATCATTGCTGCGAGTTGGAATTGGTGCAAGAAAGTTAGGCTCTGGTTCACTTTTCCTTTATGGCTTGATAAGGCACAAGAATGTAACTGAGTTAGCTGCAATGGAGGGTGACGAACAACGGTTGAGTACATTGTACCGAGATTTTGGGACTAAACTTGTTGGATTGGATTGTTTGGGTCATGTTGGGGAAAGCCTTATATCTCGCATAAAGGCTGCTTATAAGAAGTAACAAGTCAAGATATTGAAGCTGTTGATCCTCGCCTGTTATAGTTGTCAGCGCTGAGCGTTGAGTTTGCATGCTCAGCATAGTTACTGACCCTGCGGCTGCGAGTAATTCATTCATTTCATTGATTCCCTTAATACCTCACAACTCTCATCAAGGTGTATGCTGTGTCATGTAGTGCTGATAAAAAATGACAATAATTGGAGATCATATCACCAAGAGAAATAATGGAAGAAATCTGATCAGCACATTCTGTTCAGACACGCTACACGCCTACACCTCTCTGACACTTCTTTAATGACATTGAAAATTAGACATACTAGTTATGCTAAGGATAATGTTTTTGTGTGATGTAGCACTTAGCATGTGATCTGACCTTAGGGCCTTTTAAGAATTCTCTAGATGTGTTGTTCTACCTGTAATATCATGGGGAAAAATGTTGTCAACAAAAGGGTTTGAGGTTCTTGGTTATCCTAACATATTAACATTTGGATGTGGTGATAGATAGTTCTGATTCTTGTTCTCACGAGGAAATTAACTAATTTGCCATATGTTGGTTCTTTAATTTTATTTCATTCATGATTCAATCTTAGTGATCACATGCTAGCTGTTCCTTAGTCTGGAAGGCGATTGTGTATGAGATGATCGTGTGTCATTTTTTATTCTTTACTTACTCCTTTCTTTCCGTCAGCTGCTGGTAAAGAATCTTCTTTTTGAGTAACATTTCTAGAATAGTTCGTTTAGTGAGCTTATCCAATTTTCTGCATAACAACATGGAGTACATGATTTGTATAGGAAATGCTCTTCTCCAAGAAGCAGGAAAAAATAGTTTTACTAGATTAAAAACATGTGGATAATTGTTTAAAAATGTCTTTTGCATAACACCATTTTTTTCAAACAGATATGAGATAGAGATAACCTTTTTAATCCATCTTCCCAAATAAAGTGTTTACTTCTGTGGCATTTATTGTCAATCTATGATTCTATTGCCAATTTTTGCTAAGTCGTAAGTCGTAACGCATAACTCACAACTCACAAGGCTTACTTATGAATTCTGTCAGTATTTACTTATGAAGTTTGTCATTTTTTTAACTAACTAAGATGTGCTTAACAATCGGTTATGATTAAAATGTTCTAAATTCAGGGACTTTACAATGTTAGTCTACACTATTCATTTTCTTAGCATTAGTTATGCTTTCAAGGTTTTGCAATAGGTTGACAAGGGTTTTTGATTTCATGGACAACATATTGTTATCATAGACAGAACAAGACTATATAATTGTGCCAGTCGTTGGAGCTGATTAAAATAGGCTACACTTTGCGATATCTGTGATAAAACTTTCAGGACATTATCCGTAAGACCCTGGTTTATTTGTTTAGCTGGCAATTTAAAATATATAAGCATGTCCTCTACTAGGATGTTAGTAACTGAGTATATTATTTGGCTGAAGATCATGTTTCTGCTTGATTCATCAAGTT
The DNA here is from genome assembly GCA_005191435.1 of Raddia distichophylla. Taxonomy (NCBI): domain Eukaryota; kingdom Viridiplantae; phylum Streptophyta; class Magnoliopsida; order Poales; family Poaceae; genus Raddia; species Raddia distichophylla. The sequence continues at coordinate 803,497 of SPJY01015487.1, read as the reverse complement.
GTTGCATTGTCTGGTAATTGCTTGATTACTGTAAGACTGTAGCTTGTTATGGCTGCTTCCAGCATTTTCCAGGTGGTCATTGTTTGAACAGTGTTGCTTTAGCTGAAAATTGATTTGTCTTCAGAGCAGCTAGTGCCTTGGCATCACAAGCCTGCTGGGACACGAGAACACATTGGCAGAATTTGGATATAAAAACTTGCAAGCTTGGCCAGTTCCCATTGTAATTTTTTTCTTCGAATAGAGTGGTTGTCTGTATCAGTTGTATTTAGTGGGTGCGCCCTTCATAGCACCTTAATATTTTGAGATTATTTTTGGAAATGTCGGGCAATCAAATGCGTCATTCGCTTTTTGATCATGCATCCCGCGCTAATTGCTCATCAAACGCGGGTAATTGAACCTTAGCTTTAACATTTTGTGTGCGTGGTTTTTTTCTTTTATTGCAGCTCTGTGTGATCATTCAAAAATGTTTCACTGTATTCTTTATTTCGACCACCCACTCAACTTGCCCCATTGGAAGTTGGTGTTGGGGCCAAGAGCAAGACCTTGCATTCTTCCGGGATCCGGTACTGTTCTGCCGGTTTTACGGCAGCTTGTCATAATATAATGATTTAAAACCTGGCCGTTTGGGAATTGGGTATTGAACGGAAATCCGGCGACTCTTTTGACTACTCAGGTTGAAGGGTAGATGGCACCATTGGAGTCAATTGTGCTCCTTCGCCTGTTTGCCATCGGCCATTAGGCTTTTTTTTTTTTCCTTGGTGTTGAGCTGCCGGTACCGGTATTTATCTGATGCACCGTCCTAATCTGAACCACAGCCTCAGTGCCATCTCATCTTATGGTTTCAGAAGAAGGCCGGATCATCTTTCATCGAGAATCACCTTGATTATTTTTGCTTGTTGCTGCAAACTGAAATCGCCATGTTTGGGGGCCACTTGCAAGTGGAGAAATTGCCATGTTTGGCCCAGACCAACTACTGCTAGTATACTGCTTTTTTTTTTTTGATAAAGAGCTAGTATACTGCTAAGATCGTTTCTGCGATGAGTGGAATTATGGAGCGGTGGACGGTGGTGCAGCATTCCGCAAGGATATTAAGTGGCCATCAACCAGCCTACTGTTTGACATTGACGACCGTGTCAAGAAAATCCTAGCTGTTCTATTTTGTCTCCACGGCGACGGATCCAGCTTCCATCGCTCGTCCGTCTTTTTTTCAGATCCGTGACCACTCCTGCCTGGCCGCCCTCCCGAACCAGCCCATTCCCCTTCACTCTCGACTGTGCATGTGCCATGAATCTCCTAGGTACTGTAGGCATTAAAACCCCTGAAATTTTTAATCTGATGCATTGTAGGAGGGATATGTGCAGAGCAGGAGAGTGAGGTATTCCCTGCTGAGCAGAGTGAGTTATGTGATGCTCCAGCCGAGGAGGAAAGCGACGAGCCAGGATACATTGACTGATTGCATTGAACTCACATTGGAATATGGTTTTAAAAAACATTGAGGTCCAAAAACCGTAGGCATATAGTGACTTCGGGTCACTGCCACGTGGACCTGGCAGTACCATAGCTGAAATGTTAATGGATCAAAGTCACACTAACCTATACACAATGTGCATGGTGTTCAGCGCATTTGCGCAACTAGTTTTGTAATTGACACTGATACTAAACCGTTATAATTTGGTCCCACTATAATCAACGATGTAAATCTTTTTTCTTTTCAATTAACACATCAATTTTTAGTTTTTTAGGATTAACACGGTGCCTCTGTATAACTATGTTTTAATATAATGTTAAATAATGAGTAGGATGTCCCACGCATTTGTATGGTTATATTTGTATCAATCTTTAACCGAGTTGGATATTATTTCTATTATGAATTTATACTTTTTTTTATTGTAACTGACATGAAATCTTTCTTTAACATGACACACACTCTTATTTCTATTATTTTTACTTTATAATTATAGTAGTCATGGACTTTTTTTTAATATAAGCCATTATAATTTGATCCACTGTAATCGACGGTGCAAATCTTTTTCTTTTTTCTTGAAGTAACATAGGAATTTATAGTATTTATCATGAAAATTTCTACTTTTTTAAGATTAATATGGTGGCTCCATTTTATCCTTTCACACACGTCTATAAATTGTGGGGGAAAACTGCTATCCCCTTCCTACCTGTTTTGAGAACCCGCAGCTCGCCTGTTAACCGACAAAACCATGAGAGAGAGAGAGAGAACGGGTTTCTGCTCACAGGTTTTCAGGAGAGTTTTCATGAGAAACCACAGCAAACCGACTGTTTGTGAAACCCATGCTTGGATAGATGGATGGATACTGTCGGTATCAGCCACTGTGCAGTGCCAGCCAGAGAACCAGCATGGGGGAGCCATACTGTCATGTATATGCGTGAACCCTATCGAGAGAGCTGGAGGAGCTGCCAATTCTCGCCGACATTGCTCCCCCACACTGCCGTCGCCTAGCTTGCATCGCTGCATGTTCTGTTCTTTCCTTCCTTCGCAACGAGCAACAGCAGAGGGAGAGCGCAGCAAACTTTCTAGGGTTTTTTTTACAACGTAGCAAATTTTAGAAAACATCGCAGAATATAATGGTTCGATTTTCCTACGAAATTCCCGTACGTAAAACGCTTAGGAGGATCTGCCGAGAGCCGAGCTGGTAAATGAGGACTGGCGCTGCCCGGCACACGTCGGAATCAATCCTTGATCTGCTGATCATCTTGACCTGCAGTGATGGAAGAGCAGAGCTCACAGTATCTAGTAGCTCCCCGCATGTGCTCTTCAGCTCATTCCGGTGAACAAGCGCGTTGAGGCCGGAAGGCAACACCACAGGGCACAGGTTAGCATGACCCATGGCCCATGATGGAAACATCACTGACCCACTGTCCCCCGCTTCGCTGCAGCTCGCTCTTAATGAAGCAAACCACCTCCCCTAGCATGGCGTTTCATCGGCGCAGCGTACTGTGAAAATCAAGAAGCCAGATCGAGCCACTGGATCTTGGCGGCGACCAGTGGGCAGCGAGCTTAGTGATGGAGTGAGTGACGAGTCCACCCATGGTCGGAAACGGGCGTCGCCGTCCATGGCAAAAAGGGCGGCGCTGGCTGGCTAGCTCACCGCCTCACTGGCCGGGTTGGGTGCGGGCCACTACGCTCTTGCACGGCCTCATCCCATCGATCTCCGCGCCCACCACGAGCGGGAGCGCCCGCTCGGCGGGGAACGTTCGGTTCGGCCACGCGGCCCCGTCCACGCGCACGGAATGATGGCTCAGTGCTGCCTCCCCCTCCCTTGCCGCGGCAAGCCCTCCTTTGCCTTCCCGACCGCGCGCGCCGCCGCCGCCGCCGCCCACCTTTCCAGCCTCGCCGCCGTGGCGGCCTCGTGCCCTCGTGCCCGCAAAAGAGGCGGCATCCGCATGCCATAGCTCAGCCGGCCAACGCCGCGGTGCCGGTGCCACGTGCTTTGGTCATTATCATTTTTTTCTTCGTTCATTATCATTTTCATTTTTTACCATAGTTTTTTTTCTGTCGTCTTCATCAGTATTCCTTTAAAGAAATTTATGGAGACGGTGATGAAAGTTTTTTTTAGAAAAAAAGCATGAAGAGATTTCGTAAAAAACCCCAAAAAATCTGTTGAACCATTTTAAAAGACTAGATTTTTTTTAAAGAAAAACTAATAAAAATGGTCAGAATCCGCTCCAAAATGGAGAAATCTCGGCGAGACACTGCAGGTCGCAACTTATTCACCACGGACAGACACACGCAGGATGTCTACGTTAAACTCACTAATGTAGCTCACTAATGAGTCACATTCCAAAATCTGGTCCTACGTTAAACTCGATTTGCAAAGTGAGTACCGAGTAGCTCAGCAAGATCCCGTTTTCTTAATTAGACAGCTATTCTGCTTATACTAGCACACTGATCTTACTCCTAGCTGGAGCAACACATTCTCAAAACCATTTGCTTTGATTGTCGTCAACGGCAACATCCACATACGTCATGGACATTTTTTTATCTGCATTCCCCGAGATCACACATGACATGCGGCGAGGACAGTGGTTTGGGATCTAATGACCGGCACAATTATATTATCTAATCACTGGATCAATTCTATAATCATCTCCCTGCCTGGGAGTTTTTTTCCAAAAAAAACCAGCACCACTGCGATGCACGCCCTGAAAAAAAAAATGGCACCACATTCTGTGAACTGTAGCATCACGAGACCCGACCGGAGCTCACGCCGAACCCATTGGGTACGCCTCCAAAACGCCCGTGGGCCCCACCCGGCATCAATACCCGTCAGTTCCACTCCCAACACCACCACCACCGTACGCCGCATCTCCCACCGACAGTGGGCCCTCCGCGCCATGCCCCACCTGTCATTCCCACGAGCCGGCGCCCTAGCCCGCGACCCCCCTATTTATACCGGTGCCGTAAAGAGAGGAGGCGCGTGTGTCGTACTCCGTACTAGCTGCAGCAGTGGCTCGCGCTCGCGCCCCGTCCCGTCCCGGCCATCTCTCTCCTCCTCCCGTTCCGTTCTACGGCGCGCGAGGGGGAGATCCGGAACGGAACGCACAAGGACGGCACGGCACGGCGCGCTCGGTTGCTGCTGCTACTTGGGTCATTGGGTGTGGTATTATTGCGCGCTATCTCTCTCTCTCTCCTCTCTCTCCTTTACTACCCGTGAGGCGGTAGCAGTGGAGTGGGAGTGGGAGTGGCGGAGGAGCGCGGCGCAGGTCGCCGCGGAATTGTGAGGGAGGTGGTGGTGGGCGCCTGGGCGGCGAGGAAGGTCGGTCTCCATGCGGTTCGGGTGAGATCCGCAGCAGCAGCATGTCGCGGGCGCTGTACCGGGGGGTGTCGGGGATCGGCGGGAAGGCGGCGGCGCACGTGGCGGCCGACGAGGCGTACTACGACCCCAAGGAGCCCGGCGAGAACGGCATTGGCGCGTGCGCCGCGCGGGGGCGGAGGCGGCGGCTCGCCGCGGCGGCGGTGAAGGTCGGGGTCCTCGTGCTCGCCGCGGCCGCGCTCGTCGGGTCGGTGGCGTGGGCGGGGTCGCTCTATGCGGGGCGCGGGGCCGCGGCGGCCGCCGCCGCCGCCGCGGCGCACGGCGGGTACCGGCGGCTGCAGGAGCAGCTGGTCACGGACTTGCTCGATATCGGCGAGCTCGCCGGCGGCGGGGTCCGCTCGCGGGAGGCAGAGATGTGCGTGCCCGAGTACGAGAACTACGTGCCGTGCTACTACAACGTGTCGGACGCCGTCGACGTGGCGGATCTGGGTGGTGGCGTCGTCATAAGCTACGAGCGGCAGTGCATGCGCGAGGGTAGGGTCGCCTGCCTCGTCTCGCCGCCGGTGACCTACCGGATCCCCGTACGGTGGCCGAGCGGCAAGGGGTTTATTTGGAAGGACAACGTGCGGATTAGCGGCCAGGAGTTCTCATCGGGGAGCCTGTTCAAGAGGTGTGTGAACAAATTCTTCTTCTGGGAAATTTTGATAAGGTCTTTTGGTTTTGAATTCGGTAATTTCGCGTTGCCGTAGGATGATGGTTGAGGAGGACCAGATATCATTTCCGTCGGATGCTCATATGGCCGACGGCGTGGAGGACTATGCACATCAGATTGCCGAGATGATTGGTTTGCGGAATGAGTTCAATTTCAATGAGGCTGGGGTGAGTTTGTTGTGGCTCTGGACCTAGCTAGTAGAACTAAACCACTGATATTTATGTCTATGGTGTGCTACTCTGTCGTAAATTACTCAATTTGATCCTTCAAAAAAGAACACACTTGCTAGTGACTAGTGAGTGCTTTCTGTCAGCTTCCTAGGAATTCTGCTTTCTTTTATGGAGATATTTTCAACTGATTTAATATGGAGTGCTGCTTAATGGTTATATCCCCTGAATTGGACACTCGTTTTGTGATTGTACTATGTTAAGCACTACTACATTGACTTGATATATATATATTTTTTTAAAAAAATAGAATCAAGCAGGCAACGTGATTAGGCACATAATGACTGTTCAGTATTTTTCAATATATGAAACTTCATTGGGTACTTCTTTGACGCTGTGATTTCTTATTTCATGAGCACTCTGGTCCATGGTGGACTTTCTACCGAACAATCCTCTAGAAATTTTGCATTGTGAGTGGGATGGCTGGAAAGTGCTGGTCTATTTCTACTTAATCTGACCTTTGCAAACTATGTGTATTGTATGGCCAATGTGCTGGAAAGTGCACATCAGGGCTTCCTGTACTATACTGCAGAAGTTTCCTTGGTAGGACCATAGGACACCCACTATGATCGATTATGTAAAACATGGTTGGCGACTTTTTTGTATTGTCCTTTTATTGTTGGTTGATACAATGCATTCCTCTGTTGCTATTTGCTAGCTCGTAGTTCATCTGCTAGTTTGTTACCATAAGACTTGGGATAGCTGTTGAATTTAAGTAGTTATTATTACATGCCTGTCTGATTGTGTATCTTGACATGACCTTTTCAGGTTAGGACAGTCCTTGATATAGAATGTGGATTTGGTACTTTGGGAGCACATCTTTTTGAGAGAGATCTCCTGACCATGTGCATTGCTAACTATGAGGCATCGGGCAGTCAAGTGCAAATAACATTAGAGAGAGGAATTCCTGCGATGATTGGTTCTTTTGCATCAAAACAGCTTCCATATCCCTATCTTTCTTTTGATATGGTGCACTGTGCGAAGTGTAACATTGAATGGGACAAAAACAGTATGTATTACTTTTGCTCTTTCCAGTTTCTTATCTCTCATTGATTGAAATGGTTATACTACTTCTGTTTCAATGCAAATTAGGATTTACAGCCATTAATGCCATACACGTGCCATAATAGGTTATTATAGGTGTTTGATTGCTGTAAATATCTAGCTCATAGCCTCAGAACTAAATGTTCAAGGATGTACTGTCATTCACCAAAAGTGAAAAGACACATGTTTTGGGCAGGCCCAATAGGGCCCGAACACACTTCCATTTTATTTAGGAGTTAATGAACAAATTCTATTCCAGTCTTCCTTCTGGATTGCTTTCAGGAAACTTCTTAACCCTTTCCACTACGAACTTGCATATGTACAATTACCATGCAAATGTATTTAATATCATTTCATGCTTTGTGTGAAAATCTGACATATTTCTCTTACTATATTGCAGATGGTGTTTTCTTGGTTGAAGTGGACAGGCTTTTGAGGCCTGGTGGATACTTTGTATGGACATCGAACCTGAATACACACAGGGCTTTGCGTGACAAAGAAAATCAAAAGAAATGGACAGCCATTCGTGACTTTGCTGGTACCTTATGTTGGGAGATGCTGTCACAACAAGATGAAACAATTGTGTGGAAAAAGACAAATAAAATGGATTGTTACAGTTCTAGGTATTGTATTGCATTGTTCTGTCTCGCTCATGTTTGGAATCCAAGTGCTTACCAATAACTACAAGTCCTTTGATAGAGATAAAAGTTCAGATGTGTGATGAAATAATGCTCTTGTTTTACAGGAAATCTGGGCCTGAGCTTTGTGGCAAAAGTCATGATCCGGAAACACCATACTACCAATCACTAAATCCCTGCATAGCAGGAACAAGAAGTCAGCGTTGGATCCCCATTGAGCATCGCACAGCATGGCCTTCTCAGGCTAGACTGAACTTGACAGAGCTTGATATACATGGTAAGTATCATGCTGCACAATGCAGCTGGGTAAAACAAACAGGCAGATAAATAATACCGTGAAGATGTCCGTCTATGTTCATTTTTTTTGGCCTGTGTCCTTCATTAACAGCATTCAAAATTGTCAGGTGTGCAATCAGAAGTCTTTGCCGAGGATACTGCTAACTGGGACTCCATGGTGCGAAACTACTGGTCTTTGCTTTCTCCACTTATATATTCTGATCATCCAAAGAGACCTGGTGATGAGGATCCACAGCCACCATATAACATGCTAAGGAATGTTCTAGATATGAATGCTCACTTCGGTGGATTTAATGATGCTTTACTCAAGGCTGGAAAGTCTGTATGGGTGATGAATGTTGTTCCTACAAATGCGCTAAACTATTTGCCACTAATTTTTGACCGAGGGTTTATCGGGGTTCAACATGATTGGTAAGTAGCTGCCATGAGTTTTTCCTGTCTTATTTTTTTCCTTTTTGTTTCAAGTGTACTGTCTCCTTATCTGATATTACCTTGGTAAAATTTTCCATTTTGTACCCCATTATGTACATACAGACATGGCCACAACTTGAAATGTCGATGAACAAGACCCTTTAGCATGTGTGCTCGTCGAATATATATATATTTATTGTAGAAGCACACCAGCTAAATTACCTGGAAATAAATGAAATAATGCATGTGTAAAAAATCTTTAGACAGTTCATGCCATGTGGAGCTTCTGATCAATTAACTTCAGTTAACTGCTTAACTGATAGAATGCCAAAACGTGTTTAGGTGTGAAGCATTTCCAACTTATCCGAGAACATATGATATGGTGCATGCCGATGGCTTCCTATCTCTTGAGAAGCGGCACAAGCATAGATGTTCTACTCTTGACATATTCCTGGAAGTCGATCGCATCCTACGGCCAGAGGTAAACAACCTTTTCTGATTATGTGGATAAAGAAACTGGATCGTTCTGTTGTGAAACACATATATAACACACACACTTAGTGGTTCTTGGATTCACGTGGGGCAATAAGCCATAACGGCCTTCAGCTGGGTGTTGCTGCATCTAGAATAATAAAATAATTCATTTAGTGCTATTTTTAGTTAAGAGTTGTTGCTTAACCATGCCATATGGGAGTTAGGGATCTCCACAAGGCAAGTATTAACTTGATTTGGTTCCCAAAACTTTAGTTTCTTCAAATCTTTGTTCTTGTTTGGGCATTGACTGTGGCAGGGAAAATTGCAAGTAGTCTCGTTATGATCTATTGCTATGCATGCTCTACCACTGAGAATGTTGGAATTTGATGTTGCATTGAAAAAAGTACCCTTGCTAATACATACATGCTTCTATGTATTTACTGTACAGCTATGATGCACAAGTAATGCTATAGTTGCCCTTGTTTAAGACATTGGCATTCCTTGTAAAATATTATACACAATGTTTTCAATCGGGTTGTCTTGGACAAGTCTTTCACTCACATACTTTTGCAGTTTATATTTGAAGCATTACCTACAATCCTACATTAGTCATATGTTAATTTGCATCCGGTGTGTTATCTAAAATTATTTATTTGATTTGATGCCTATGCAGGGGTGGGTAATAATCCGTGACACTGCCCCTCTTATTGAAGCTGCAAGATCTGTTGTTACTCAGCTCAGGTGGGATGCCCGCATATTGGATCTTGACATAGCTAGCGATGAAAAGCTACTGGTCTGTCAGAAGTCCTTCATCAGAAAACAATGAGCATAGCAGACACTGACACAAAACATGAAGTTATTCTTTACTCCCCGCATACTTATAAGTATTGTCTGAGGACAATTGAGAACAAAATTCAGTTGAAGCACTGTAGGATTGAGCCAGCTAACTTGTCATGAATCATCATGGATCCGCAAGGTGCCATGAGACTGATCGGTCAAGCGCATGCTGCAGAGCACAGGCCTGGTGGCTAAGCTTTCCAGGCCAAGGTTTTACTGCCAGGATACAGAGATGAAGCAATCAAAGTTATTTTAGTAGCAAAGCCATATTCAATAAAGGATGATGCTGCGGTGTACATAATCGCGGTCAATATGCCATATAGGTATAATTATTTTTTCCCTCATTACATTCTTCATTTTGTAATGGTGCTCATTTTTGTTTTGTTTTGTACCTTGTTTGTAAATTTGCTATACATACTGATCATCTCAGATTACAACTATGTGAAATGAAGATCATTATTTCGAGATGAATGAAAAGTAAAGGCAAAACGTATTTTTGTACACCTTTCACAAACATGGTATCTGCATTATTCAAGAACATGGTGTTTACACTTTATTGTTTTCTTCTATGACTGCTAGCTCAGTTTCATTTGTGATTGTTTGCCACAGCTTGTAGTGCAAATTTTTACTCGTTACCCATTTGCCGAAGCTACTGAGTTGAACTGAATGTTGGTTGTTCTTCAATATCAGCTTCTCATTATTGTACGCACGGAGTAGCGTATAGCTCATCATCATGATTGTTAAATTGCAATTTGCCAGCTGCCACAGCCATATGGTCGATGAACTGATGGTGCAGTGATGTTGATATGCCACCCCAATCCAAATGAAATTGGTTGTTAAGCCAATGTTTAGCCTTTTCTGTTGGTAACAATAGGCCAATCCGATAGTGCTCCGGGCCAGACGACCTCACTGGATATGTTGGGAAGCAGCCAAACCATCACAGGACAATGCAAAGCCTCGTTGCTGTTTGCCCATGAGTGAAGCCAGCGATGATGCAACAAAGCTTGGCTCCCTATTGTCAGTTTTGTGCATTGCACACTGTCTTGGACTGCTCGTTCATAGTGGTATGCATCTATTCTCCAGCCTGCACAATCTGATTCGCAAATCGCAATTGTGGTGACTGTGACAGGCCATCTGAGGCCATTATATGATTGGTCCATTCTCATATTCTCCCCAGTGGGCTCAACTATTCCACACCATTAATGATCGGAAGCGCAGCCATGAACCAACCTCCCCTTGCGTTCCAGGTCTTAAACAACGCAGCATTACCTGCGGATTTTATTATGTGGCCATCAGACTTATCCTACACTTCAACTGTAGCTTAATCGGATTTCGTTTAGCTTATCGTATGATTCGTTTTTTAAAAAATAAGAAGCAAAAATGCATGATACTACTATGATATGATGATTGAGCCATAATACACCGAGGACAAAAAGTCGAATAGCCATTGGCCCATTGCCATTTGCCATAGATTCTCCCGTGTCCAATGATCCGTTCAAACCGCGTGCGGCACACGCGCGACTGACAGGCCGGCCCCAGCGGCAGCGAAGCTGCCACGTGGATCCCACCGCCCGTGCTCTCGTACTGGCCCACGTGTCAATCTCTGCACGGTGTAGCCATCAGATGGCGTTGTCCCCTACGCAGGATGGGGCTGGGCCCCGCGCGTCATGCTCTGTGGACACCGTCTCGTCGCGTGGTCCAGATTGGTTGGCGAGGCAATATTTGCCGTCCGATCGTGATCCGACGGCACGTAGTGTCCGAACCCGATAAAGCGACCCGGCCGCCGCAACCGAACGCGCGTTGAGCCTCACGCACTACCAAACCCACCTCCGCCCCGCATCCATCGCCGCCCAAATCGCCATGGCCGACGCGCCCTCCCGGCGTTGAGCGTACGCGTGTGCGCCGCCGCCGCCGTGCTCAAGGCGCGCAGATCTAGGGTCGAGCCCACGTTGCCCCGCGCTCCCATGGCGCCGCGACCGCCGTGGTGGGCGGTGCTGCTCCTCCCCGTCCTCCTCGCCGCCGTCGAGCCCTCCGCCGCCGCGGTGCCGCCTCCCAGGGCGTGCCCGGTGCCTGCTGCCGTGGAATCCATCCTTGGGCCTTCTGACACATGCTCGCCGCTGGATCGCCGCCTCGGCGACCCGGTCGGCGTCATCGAGGTGAGCTGTTGCGACGGTCGGACTAAATAACATCGCAAAAAAATTATTTCATAAGCAGATTGGTCCGTTCCATGTTCATAGGTACCGTGTTCGATTGTTCTGCGATCGAATGGAAACTGGCAAATGATTCGTGAGGGTGAATTGCTAAAAGGGAAGAGTTAGGGGATGTGAAATTAGGAGATTTTGTAGGGTACTAGGGTTCATAAGTGTTTAGGTGATGGTACTCAGATTATGTGAATATTTTCTACTATTCTATATATTGGTTTAGGCGTTTTCCGTTTTGGGGCTTGTGGTGATTTGCTGTATATGAGAAAAAATTGCGTATGCGAAAACATGCATAAAGCCATTATCAATTGTCTGTTTGTATTTGTTTTGAATTGCCTGTTAGGGAAATGTAATCACGAAATCGTGTTGTGTTAAATGGCATGTTCTTATCAATTGGTGTTTACGGCATGTCCAACCCGATTGTTGAATAAATCAGCCATACCATGTACTCTGATTGCATAAAACTGTATATCTGGTATAAAATTTTGAAGTTAATTGCTTGTCTGATTTAGGGAAATTGGAATTAGTATTCCAATTTGGTCTCTATTTTTTTGCTTGAACATGTGGAGCAAAAGGCAACGTAAAGTTTCCATTGCATGGCGCTCTTTTTTTGCTTGCATCTTATTTTATTATAGTTTATTTTGGTCCCTCCTCCCTCTCTTTCCCCATGAATATGATGTTCCATCTGTTGTAGTTGTAGATGTGAAGCTCATTTAATCTTTTAACATTATAGGGAGATGAGGCTACATTGGCGAGGGCAATTAATCTTCTTCACATGAATAGAGATGACTACATTGCTATACTTTTCTATGCCTCCCGGTGCCCATTCTCACAAGAATGCAAACCAAATTACAAGGCATTAGCTTCCTTATTCCCAACTATTCGTCATTTTGCATTTGAAGAATCTGCAATCAGGCCAAGGTATGTCTGCCTCTAGAGTTGAGAAAAAATGTGTTTCGTGAATCGTAGTGTGATACCTTTGTTTTTGTTGAGATATTAATTTGACACTGGAACTGCAGCATAATATCAAGATATGGGATTCATGGTTTTCCAACACTATTTCTCTTGAATTCAACAATGCGTGTGCGGTATCATGGACCACGGACTGTTAAGTCCTTAACTGCTTTCTACAGTGATGTTTCAGGTGTGCTACTTTCTCCATGTGTTTTTTCCTTCTTTTTTTTCGTTTTTGTGCTTATCAATGTTCATCCTTGTACACCATTATTTCCAGTTCACCTGTGACACTGAGGTAGCTTTGTTCCAAACTAATGCCCTTGACACCTTGTGTATAGACTTGGGAATTTCTTATGCATAAAATATTTAAATTTAAATATCTTTGGTGACTACCTGTTCTTCTAAGTGATTTGCAATTGGTGGATTTCTGTGATGAAGGCATCAATGCTTCAGTGGAATCTACTACTGGGGAGGTCATGGTACATTCATTGGATGAAAATGAGCTTGAAAAGGATGCTGAACAAGAAAACTGTCCATTCTGGTGGGCACGCTCTCCAGAGAAAATACTTCAGGAGGATACATATCTAGCATTGGCAACTTCATTTGTACTCTTGAGGTTGCTGTATCTTCTTTTCCCAAAGATAGGTTCCTTTGCCAAGTGGGCATGGAGGAGGCATACTTTGTTTGCAAACTCAATGGGTGCGAATGAATATTTCTTCAGCTACCTTGAACAGGCAAGACAGAAATTCAATAGGTTATACCCATCAAAGCGAGGCAATTTACAGGAAGGAGCAAGGAATGCCACTGCTTGGGCTTCAAAATCATTAGCATCTGTATCAATTGGAGAAACAAGTGCTATTGGAAGAACGAACTCTACGAATGAGCTAAGATGAATTGTAACTTTTTTGTCCGCAGGGATATATGTACAGTAGAGTGATCAGGGCATAAACACCAAGAATCTGTTGTAATCGGCTTTATTAGTTATTGTAACATCCTCCTTAGAATAAATACTTCTGCATTTTTTTTGTTGTCGTTATAGCCTTCTCCGAATAGTTGTTTACACCTTCATATCCTTTGTTTAGGGTACCATCCTTTGTTTAGGATACCCAATTCATATTCTTGGAGGGAAAATGGTTGTGGTGTGTTGCGCAATATCTCGTGCTGCGAGAGAAGTATATTTATGGCCTCTACATTTCAAAGTTGAGTGTGTTAGATTTAGGGGTATGGGCTGTGTCTCCTGTTGTGGGAAATGAGAGCAAACTTTCCCATTGTCTTCTTTGCATTCTTGCAGTCATGGAATCATAGGAAACAGCCTGCTCGTTATGGAATTGGTCAGGAATAGCCGAATAGGGATGCAACTGTTTTTGTCCTGTCCGGTCAAGTTAGCTGCTAAGACTATCCCCAACTATTTCCTCTTAATTCGGTTCGTCGTTCTCTTCCCAACATTCTTTTCTTTTATTTGTTTCTAAAGGAAATGCACGAAGAAATTTCTTCTAGAGAAAACTATGAACAAAATCTGTTGAACCATCGCAAAGGATCTAAATTTTTTTGCAGAGAAAATAATTTCTGAAGAGACAGCATCAAGATGGTCTTAAAAGAACGTACATGTGCTGCTGCTGCAGCTTGCAAGGGCAAAGCTTCAAATAGCTGAAGCAGACTCCCAGCAACCGTGTACATGCGGTGAGATAAAAGGAGTACGATGAGATTACTACCGAACAAGTTTGCATACATACATACGGGAAAACATGTATCTCGTGCTCGAGTGAAGTATGTTCCTTAATTAGCGGGTTAATCACAAATTTGCATCAGGACTGGTGATCTTTTCAGTTCAGGAGCACATAGGTGAAATGCAACTGGATATATACCGAGGTCCATGATGCAATTGCTACAAGCGTTTTTATCTGAAACTCTAAATGCATATTCTATAATACTATTTATTGCACATTTTATCTATGCCTCTAATTGTGTTTACACTTTACACTATATTCCAAAAGATACATTCCCTCTGATAAAACCATATTTCTATACACTGAACATCCATTCTGCTAAATAATCTCAAACTCTATATATATACGTATATATAAAAGACAGAAGAGTAGCTCAAATCGAGCAATACTACACATGCACGATTTCCATCGCGGCTGCGCCGTCGTACGTACGTGCTGCTACTAGAGCACTAGGCGAGGCGGCTGCGCGACTCGGCGTACCAGCGCGTGTAGCAGCGCTCGAGGTTGGGCCAGTCGGTGTCGGAGCAGACGGCGAAGTGGTGCAGCCAGAGCGCCAGCGCCTCCTCCTGCTGCTCCCACCCGAGCTTCCCGACCAGCTCCTCCAGGACACCCTCCATCTCCGCCCGCTCCCGCCCGCTCAACGCCGGCACGTCCGTCCCGTTGCTGCCGCGGCACAGCAGCGGCAGCCACGACCGCAGCATCGCCGCCCGCTGCTCCGCCGCCGCCGCCGCGCCGCCCTTGCCTTCTCCCCCCAGCGCCACCTCGAACTCGCTCGAGTTGGCGTGCTTCAGCAAGAACACTGCACATGCCACATTAAGGTTGGATGCTTGAGCAAGCAGCTGCTAGGTTGCTTGTTGATCTATTTTTGACACTGCTGTAGAATTATGATGATTACAAGGAGATGATCGAGACATGTGAATCATTAAAGCTGGTTTTTTTTGGGGTTTCTTTGATAATTATTCTGATTGGAGAATGCGTATGCGGCTTAACTTTGGTCATTTTTATTGTATCGGTGGTTTTAACTTTTAAGCTGTGTTTTGAATGTTTTGTGCGATAAAATTTGGGCTATTTACATCTTCGGACGTGCATGTCGGAAATAAAAGTATTTTCATTATCTAAAAAAACTGATTCCTTGTTGAAAAGGCTATGCTTTGTGGACGTACCAGCTAGCCGAAGCAATGCAACCTGGAGCGGCGGCTCGGCGACGAGCGCACGGCTGCCGAGGCGCACCGCGGCTCCGAACTGCACGGCGGCCTCGCCGGCTGCGCCGCAGTCGGCCATCTTCTGTCCGATCCAAAGCAGCTCGGCGGCGAGCTTCTCGGTCGCGGGGCCGCCGAACGCCTCGTCGAGCGTGCCGGCGGCGGCCGGCCTCCACCACCGCATCCCCGTCCTCACGGCGCGCAAGGCCAGCTCCATCCCAGGCCACTCCCCTCCGGCGGCCATCGGTGGTTTTAACTTTTAACCTGTGATTTGAATGTTTTGTAGGATAAAATTTGAGCTATTTACATCTTCGGATGTGGATGTCGGAAATAAAAGTATTTTCATTATCTATAAAAACTGTGATTCCTGGTTGAAATGGATGCTTTGTGGACGTACCAGCTAGCCGAAGCAACGCGACCTGGAGCGGCGGCTCGGCGACGAGCGCGCGGCTGCCGAGGCGCGCCGCGGTTCCGAACTGCACGACGGCCTCGCCGGCTGCGCCGCACTCGGCCATCTTCTGTCCGATCCAAAGCAGCTCGGCGGCGAGCTTCTCGGCCACGGGGCCGCCGAACGCCTCGTCGAGCGTGGCGGCGGTGGCCGGCCTCCACCACCGCATCCCCGTCCTCACGGCGCGCAAGGCCAGCTCCATCCCTGGCCACTCCCCTCCGGCGGCCGCCTCCAGCTGCTGCAGCGTGCGTGCGAACGCGCCGGCGAGCGCCGAGCGGCTCACCGCCCCGACCAGCGCGCCGCCGGCGCGGGCGTTGTCGTCGAGCAGGCGCTCCGCGAGCCGCCGCACGAGCTCGTACTTCCGGGAGGCCACGGGGAGGCGCGAAGCCACCGAGAGCACGTGCGCGAGCGCGCGCCCCACGCAGGTGGCCGCCGCCGGCGACCCCGGGTCGGCGCGCGGCAGCGCCGGGGCAAGCGACGGGGGCGGCGGCGGTGGCGGGGGAGACAGCACGGAGAGGAAGGCGAAAAAGAGGGAGATGAAGGCCTGCGTGGCGAGCAGCAGCAGCCGGCGGAGGACGGTGAGCGCACGCGCCGCCGCCACGGGGAGCGGCAAGAGGAGCACCGTCGACGACGACGCAGGAGCGGAGCCCTGCCCCTCCGGCGGCAGGAAGGCTGAGAAGAAGCTCGCGATGAGGGATGCGAGCGGGTCCATGAGCGGCGCCCGGAGCTGCTGCCTGCGCTGCTGCGTCTCCATTCGCCGGCACAGGAGAACTCCGACGCTCCGACGAAGTAGCTAGCGATGGGGGTAATGGTATACGTGATCCTCAACCACGCGTGCCCATGCTTACTTATCCACCATTCCACCCAGAAATGGCGCGCAGTAGCAAACTGCACGTCGCGTCTGCTCACACAGTCACACTACGCACTCCTCTGTGACACAGCCACACAAGTGGACGATCGATTGGCGATTTGGCGCCATCGACGGCGATGCATGGCGCCGAAGAGGCAGGAATTTTCGCATCAATTTGATATGGAAAAGGAGCACCAACGGCAGAGGATAAACAGTAACCGTGCATTTATAACTGGCGAACAGTGCAAAACGAACAGTATTTTTGAACAGTGATTTTTGCTACAGTGTGCCTCTGCCTTTACACTACCAACGGCAGAGGATTTGCTTCCGGCTTCTGAAGTGCTTTGCTGAGTGACAAAAAGGTATGAATTAAATTACCGCCTTTTGGCTAGAATTTAATATAGAAAAAAACCACTCAATGTGGATAGAAAAAATCACGGAAAAAACAAATCACTGTAATGCTGCAAATTATACAGGGCACAAGGGGGCCCTTTATATAGGCATGCAAAAGGGTAAATTAGTAAAAACTAATATTTGAGGCATATCCTAATATGGTTTATACAGATTCTTTGCAAGCGGCGATCGGAGAAGTTTACTATTTTGCAGGCGTCTATATATAGGGTATATTCCTACAGTTGTTTTTTTTTCTTTTTAAAGTCCATTTGAACCGTTTTTCACATTTATTTGATCTGAAAAAAAATTAATATGGCAGAAAAAATAAATTGCTACGTTTAAAACGGCTCTGCGAGGCAGGTCGTTGTGCTCCTGGATGGCGGCGACGATGGCGACGGCTCGTCGTTGCTCAGACGATATTTATATTTTTTTCCAACCTGTCCAGCACGGCGGCGGCAGCATGAACGGTGACGGTTGTGGTTGTTTTGTGGTTTGATTGCGGCGACGACGAGGTTCGAGCGTGATGCTGTCCTCGTCTCGTCATTGCTGGACGAGGCAAAAAAAATCCCTGCAAGATGTCCGTTTGTGCAGTCGCATGCAGATCAGTCGGCCCCTTAATATCTGGATTGCTAGATAGGGGTGTCCGAAATAGGAAACAACAGTCTAGTATGAAGTGTCCGAGACAGAAGTAATTGATAAGTTTACCTTAGCATTGAATCTTGGCCTAAAATTAGTCATAATATTGTCAAACAGCATCAAACCGTACCGTAAAACAAATATGGCCTTATTAGTGATGCTTGGTCGACCCGCGCGCGGCGGCGGCGGCAGGGGAGACAGCACGGAGAGGAAGGTGAAGAAGAGGGAGATCCATGCAGGCCTGCGTGGCGAGCAGCCGCCGCCGGCGGCCGGAGGACGGTGAGCGCGCGAGTGAGCTGCTGCGTCTCCATTGCCCGGGACAAGAGAACTCGATCCGTCGCTCCGACGAAGTAGCTAGCCTAGCTAGAGATGGATGGGGTATACGTGAACCTCAACTACGCGCGCCCATGCTTTTGCTTATTAGTTATATTACCCACCCATAAAATGACCAAAAATTTTTATTTTTTAATCCTTTTTAATAAATATTTTGTGTTTAACCCCTCGGCAAAATTATCTCCAGATCTAACCCTTTTGACCGTGCCACGCCGCCCGGCGCGGCCTGTGCATTCTACCGCGCAAGTGCATGTGGCGCGTCAATGGTGCCACGCTGTCGCCCACGGCCGGTCGCAGCCGGCGCGGCATTTTCTGGGCCCCACCTTTGCCGCGCCATATGCACCGGTGCGGCAAAGGCCTGGCAGGTGGGCCCACCGTCGATAGCCTCGCAGGCTCCTTCCTTGCTCGCCGGTGACGTGGAGGCGCCTTTGCCGCGCCGGCACGCACGGCGCGTCAAGACCAGCTGCAAACAGACAAGCACTTACGGACTAGCTGCTACTTCCCATGCATACCAAGCTGAACAGGCCACTTCCCACGTACGGACTAGCTGCTACTTCTCATGCATACCAAGCTGAACAGGCCACTTCCCACGTACGGACTAGCTGCTACTTCCCATCTGAATAGGCCAAATCTACGTGCCTTTCTCTTGGCCGGAGTTTTCATTGGCCAACGAATCAAACCGATGATTTTGGTGTGTTCCAAAGCTCAACGAACGTACCATTTTCTTTTGATAGACAGCAGGTACGCGTCTACCATTACGTACAACGATTGTCTCTTATCGCCTCTCTCGCTGGTACCACTTGGCAAGTGATCATTCAGAGTCACTGTTGCTCGACGAAAATTTCCATGATGTACGTAAGCATCGTGTATACAGTGATCGCCGGCAGCATGTCTTGTTCACATCTAAAAACTGAAATCGATTTTTATCTTTTATACTGGCATGGTAGTATCTAAACTATAACTATACTATGTTTTAAGTGGGAAGCTCTCTAAACAGACATGCGAAAAATTATACGACCACTAGCTCTGCTATATTTACCAATGTGTGTAAAAAATTCAAATTTTAGCAACTTCTAGTAACTCTCGCTGGTTATATAATACTTGTTGTTTTATATTTGCCCTACGTCAAAATTTTAAAACTTTATATATTAAATTTTTTAAAACTATTTGTATTGTTTATGTAAAAACCATACATATAAATTTGTCTTAAAAAGTATTTTTACAATATCATACTTTCACGGATTTCGTAAATAAATTTCATTGGTAATTGATGGTTCAAAGAATCAGCTCCAGGCCTCCAGCCTCCAGGCCTCCAACTTTCTCGACCCTGTAGCGATCGATTTCCATTACAGTAGCCCTGTACGTAGCCACGTAAGTCTTCCCATTTTCCTTTCAGATTTGGAACACACCAAAATCATCGGTTTGATTCGTTGGCCAATGAAAACTCCGGCCAAGAGAAGGGTACGTAGATTTGGCTTGTTCAGATGGGAAGTAGCAGCTAGTCCGTACGTGGGAAGTGGCCTGTTCAGCTTGGTATGCATGGGAAGTAGCAGCTAGTCCGTAGTGCCGACGCGCCGTGCGCGCCGGCGCGGCTAAGGCGCCTCCGTATTACCGGCGAGCAAGAAAGGAGCCTGCGAGGCTACCCACCGCGGGCTCACCTGTCAGGCCTTTGCCGCGCCGGTGCATGTGGCGCGGCAAAGGTGGGGTTCAGAAAATGCCACGCCGGCTGCGGCCGGCAATGAACGATAGCGTGGCACCTCTGACGCGCCACATGCATTGGCGCGGCAGCATGTACAAGCCGCGCCGGGCGGCATGGCGCGACCAAAAGAGTTGCGCGCGAGTGAGCTGCTGCGTCTCCATTGCCCGGGACAAGAGAACTCGATCCGTCGCTCCGAGCCTCCGACGAAGTAGCTAGCCTAGCTAGAGATGGGGTATACGTTAACCTCAACTACGCGCGCCCATGCATTTTGCTTGCAGTAGCAAACAGGTCGCGCCTGCTCACACAGTCACACTACGTACACACTACACACAGGTGGGTGGACGATCTATCGGCGCCATCGACGGCGATGCATGCCGCTAAAGAGGCAGGAATTTTCGCATGAATCTGATATGAAAAAAGAGGCGGATGCATATCGATCATGACGATACGTTCGATCTCCAATCGTCTGTTTTTTTTTCCTTTTTGCAGATGGGGTCCAACCCCAGTTAATTCCATTCCAATGAACAGAATTACAACAATCAGACAAAAAAAAAAGTTGCGCTCCTATAACAAAACAACGCAACAACTAACGTGTCCAACTTCAGCCAAGCCAGTACGTACTACGAGAAAGAATAAACCAGAACCAACAATATTTACATAGCAACGACTAAAAATGAGCCAACAGACCAGCTACCATAAAACACCAACGTCCAACTCCTCATTTAGTTTACTGCAACAGAAGTGTATATGACCGTAAAAAATTTGAGATAATAAAACTTCTCTCATTCAGTCCGCCTTTTTTTGGTCCGAACTCCCAAAATCCAAAAACAATCCTCAATCATCTTGATCCTTAGTCATCTTCTGGGGCATCTTCTTTAGCTGTTCCACGCCTAAGCACAATGTCTCCCTGTCCCCTCAGAGTAAAAACCTACCCAGTAAGATAGCAAAGCACAGGCGGAATATAAAATTGAAAAAAGGATAGTGCACAACATATCCTTGGAAACACCACTTGTTTCACGCCAACCAGACGGCCCATAAAACAAAAAGAATGCACACCCCTGAAAGATGTTTGCCTTCGCGCCAAACTGTATTAAACCACTTAAAAGCACCACCCAAGCTCACAGGTCGACTAACAGATCGAATACAAAAAGCCACAACACTCCAAATTACCCGACTTGAGCAGCGAAAAAACAAATGATCAACGTCTTCAAAACGAGAGCAGCAAATACAAAAGGGATTCCCATTCCATCCCCTACTTACAAGCCGATCTTTAGTTAAAATAGCTTTACGAAACACTAACCAAGCAAATATCTTAATTTCTAGAGGCACTTAAACTTTCCAAATCAATTTTGGTCACCCGAGGGATACACCCTCCGAGCCACAAATGAAATCATACATTCTTTTAACCGAAAATCCATACTTAGAAATACCGGTTCTCCAATTAAAAGCATTAGACTCCTCTGTAAAATGAACCAACTTACACTCTGCAATCACCCCCGACCAGTTGGTAAGCAAATCTACCCCAAGCCAACGCTTGAAAGAAAGACTTCACTCCATCCGTCTCGCCCCAAACATATAGATACTTTGATAATTTAATCGTCTGCTGTTTACATACATGTGTGGGTATCTTTTTAAAATAAAACCGCGTGTGCATGTGGACCTACCATAATTGTTGGTGCAGTTTTTCCCCTTCTTAACATCGTTTTTTCCATCCGTGCTATAGTAATATGATGAATAGTAGATAATTTGTTTATTCACATGAATCAGAAAAAAATCTACTATTTCAATCGGAAGCATTTTGTTTGATTGCCGAAAGGCAGGATCGTAGTCAGGCAGCTATGCTTCCCGACCCCCGAGGGCCCATTCAAAGCGTCGGGATTACGCGTGTCCATGCTTTCTGGCTGTTTTCCCCGAACTGGATGTAGAGGATGTATGTGCACGTGGATTTGTGCTGTTCTGTGGAGAATCGCTTTCGCTGGTAAGATTTTTTTAGGGCTTCTGGAGTGCTTGCCATTTTGAGTGGCGATATTTATACGTGCATGATGAATTGTCCGAGATAGGAGTAAGTAGATGAGATGAGTCTAGGTGGCCTTGTTCGGACGCGGCTAAGGATTTAAGGGCACAGGGCGACCTTGACGAGCTGGTGAGCAAAACATCCATCTTTGCATACGGCATTGGCGTACTGTGTGTCGGTGGCCATAGTGTAGATCTTGATATCCGAGCATTCAGTGATCCTTCCATATGTCATCAAATTCAACAAAATTTCTACCAAAATATTGTTAAAATGTGGTTTTCAAATCATCAATATTTGAGTTGAAATAGGGATAAAAACACAAAGTACTAATAAAATTAGGGGTAAATTTGTAAGGACATAGATGTCTTTTTACAGCTGAGTTAACACCGTTAACCACTGCAAACGGAATGAAGGCAAATTATAGCTTTGTTTTTAAAATTCAAGGGCAAAATCACAAAGTGAAAAAAGTAAGAGCAAAATCATAATTGGACTCCAAAACAGGGGCAAGAACACAATTGTTCCTAATATTATCTAGCACGGAGTACATATATAGTCTGATATAAAGTCGACGATCATTGCTCAAGACAAGGCAAGACAATAGACTGAAAAAAATCAGTCCAACATACTTCATATGAAGCTCGCAAGCGGCAAATATCCACATTGCATGTTGCCGCTTGCAGTATTGGATAGTATCTGGTAAATGGTACAAAATTTTATCCGACCTTAAATCAGTTCAAATGTAGCCGGTGGCATCACCGCCACTACAATATTTCAGTGTGAGAGCATCTAGACCCCGAACGTGTCCGTATCTCCTCGCATTCGAGACAAAATATTACTAATGAATGGGAAAAACAAACAGGCAACATCGCAAGAGTTCAATGCCTCAAGAACAATTTAATTCCGACAAAGCACAGGGGCTTCCTTTCACTACAAAATGTCGATCGAAATTGCCTTCAACCAGGGCCTCTTAAAAAATTCCATACGTTGGAAGAGTTCCTCATATCACTTTAGGAGTTTCTGTAGCCTTCTCTCTGCTGCAAGGCCTGCTCTGTTCTGCGGTTCCAAAGCTAAAGCGTACCTGAAATCTGCACATGCAATGGATTGTGCAAGGTACAAATAAGGTGTTAGAGAAGGTAATCTTGAAGCATACGAGTCAACTGAACAATATGGTTTGGCAACAAAGTTTGACAGCGCATAAATAATGAATGAGCATTTCTATGATACAGAGGGGCCACAAGACCATTGGATCATATGTCATAGATCACTGCCTAACGAACACTGAACCATTGGATCAAATAAAATGAATGTCACAAAAAAAAATCATACCATCCTAACTTTGGTAAATGAAGATGAATTCTGCAAACAAAAGGATTTACTTCTAATACTACTGAATAAACTATATCTTTGGCCAATGAATACTATTTTTTATATAACTGAGCGGCACTACCTGAACAATTCCCATCAGGTCCTTGGTACTGGATGTAGGACAAGATTTTAGCCAGGACCTTGTTTTTCCTTTTTACTTTTGAGGGTTAGGAGGACCTTGGTTTTGATGATATATCCTTTGTAGAATATCTTGTATTGATTACTGAATATTAATTAACTGAGGACCTGTTAAGAACACAGGATTTTTCCCCCTGTTCCAGATGAAATTGAACCGCATCCTGTGAAATTCCTGCATTCCAAACAGGCCTTAAGAGGATTTCTAGCAAATATGACAAAGAATGCTATGTCCATCAAGCTTTGTTTACTAGCCCCTGAGTTGTTTTTGGGCCAGTTTGAATGATCTAGTGTCAGTACAAGCAGTTGGACGCAGCGACACAGCGATTTACCAACTTAATTAGTCACACTTTCCAACAAAGCTGGCTTCAGCCAGTATTATCAGATGCAAGGAATCAGCAACTCAAAAAATGCTATGAAAAGTCCTTTTTCCTTTTTCATATGAAAGTAATGCCATGCTAGGAAACTGCCACACCTTGGAGAGCTTCTTGGTAATTCAATACCACTTCTTTTGCAGTACCTCGTCGTAGATATGCTTTAACATTCTGAGACACGAAAGAATTCATCAGCATTTCGGTGTCAACAGTAACAGCAGAAAATGGTAATGGTACCATAATAATGTAGAACAATCAAATGAGAATATGTATTTCCATTTTGGTTGGAACAGCTATAAAAATGTACACAACTTGAATTGTTGATTTGACAATCATCGTCATAATCCACTGCACTGCGATGCATTAGCACAATATAAAAGATTCTCTTTCTTTTTTCTAGAATAAATGTGATTCAGGTGTGTAGTTGACTAAGCAAACTACTTAACGTGAAATTTTAATAAAAAGACGCAAAGGCAACCACAACCAGCATTCCTTTTCAGCAAGGGAAGTGAATAAATGTCGCATTGAGTTAGGTGTAGCTTTGTTTTCATATAAGTGAAATCATAGGTAAATATATTTAAACTTGTAAAACTGTTTGTGGACTAGAAACTCCATTGTTATCATATCGTATATGGTTAGGATGCCAAAAATAAGCTGTATGAGATATGCTATGAACAAAAAGGACATAAAGCAGAACAGACTCAAGTACAGAGGTTGGATTTTTGACAGACTATGAACTACAAATCATTTGTAAGTAAGGATTAGGCTGTGCATTATGATACTAGGACGGGACAGGAGCCGTTAAAAACTACTTAAAGAAACCCCTTACCTTTTTATCCAAGAGCAAAGCTTGGTCACAATCCGCTTCGGCTTGCTTAAATCTGCATAATAATAGAAATGCCTAGTTTCAAAACAATGGTTTCAGACAAAACTTGTGCAGTCCAAATGAATGATAGCAAATTAGCAAGTGTACCGGCCAAGTTCCAGATAAGCAGCTGCTCTATTGCAGTAATACGTTGCATTTCTGTCATTCAATTGGATTGCCTCAGAATAAAATTCAATTGCTTTGCTCCAATTTTTTCTTTTGTAAGCATTATTTCCCTGTCCAAGGAATGCAAAACTCAATAGTAGATTGGGGGAGCTTTGAACAATTTAAGACTCAAATTTCAAGCAAACATATGATCAAGACATGAAATGAATTAATCCGGTCGCAACTCAAAGACATACCATAGCTACTTTACTTGTACTCTCCCAATTCTAACAAACACTAACCATTTGGTCTAGGGTAAGTATTTTTACATTCTACAAGGTGCACTAGTAATGCACCATAACCACAAGATAGGTTCTGCAAGATTGATGGTACACACACCAGAATAAAATGGGTCCCAAGCCCCTTCTAGACGAACACATGGGTTCATGCATGGACAAAAATGTCCTTAATCCTATTGATTTTTCCAGATATCTATTTATTAAGGCTCTGAAATTCAGTCATTTCACTTGTTCAGCCATTTAGCCGTTTAGATCAGTCCAAAAGAACAGAACCTAAGATGGATAGATACTTGCTAGGGTTAATAAAAACGTATACAGAGGACATGAAAAGGCCTTCTAGTAGTAGTAAATGTAGCAAGACTCTGACTTGTAGTTATGAATGCGGTATTGAGTTTGCAATTAGCATAAACATGGTAGTGGTGCATTTTTAACATCATGATTAATGATTAGTCAGAAGGTGACAAGGAAGACATAATGCAGGAATCACTGAATCAGGCCCCATGGAATCTTACCAAACTAACCCATCTTTCAGCAAAGAAACAAAGGGCCACGATTATTTGTTCAAAATATACCTTTTCTTTCAATAACTCTGATGCATAAGCATCACCGCCACCATTGGTTATGGGGGTGAGTACCACTTTGGATGCCAAATCTACTTGTTCTTGGATGAGAGAATACGTATCCAAGACAGTACGGAGTAGTAATTTGTCCGATCCATGTGCCGCTACAAATGAAAGAGATATAGGATGATCACTGTGATTTCCTATGGGAATAGTGGCCTACAAAAGTGAAAGGAGTCAATAAGTTTTTTTTGTTATATGTAAGTAAAAAGAAACTACCAAAAATGGCTAGAGAAATCACCTCACAACAGCCGGAAAGTGCAGCAATCCCTACAAAAGCGTACAGTCTTTCTTCAAACTCAGATGATAGTCTCTGTTTTGAGTTCCTCTTCAAAGGATATCCAGCAGTAGTTGGCAGAACTAAAATTCCAGTATCCTAAATGGTAACAACTTCATGAACAAACCTTTATATAAGGCAATGTAAACGTTTGGCAACATAAAATTATGATTATAAATTTACAGTGATTTCTAGCTTAGCTCCATTTCACAATATTTGTCCACAAGACCACAGCCCATCATACAAACAAACCAAAGAAGTTGACAAGAAATCATTATACATGTCCCTAATAAATAACATACCAGTATACGGCATCTATTTAGTATAGTCTAAAGCATTTAAGTATGGGGATCCAATGGAAACATTGGATAAACATTTATCAAGGGCCAAGCTCAAGGACAATGTGGGCCCCAGCTGGCATAGGATAGGCACAGCTCAAGGACCAAATTGTCTCACAAAGGGTGGTGAAGTTGTTAGAACATCTTCAATGGTGCCAAATCAAGTCATTGTTCCCTTCCCTCTCAAGTCCATTCATAGCATATAGTGTAACAAGGGGAGTATTTTTAGCATTTTTAACATTTGAAGAAATGGATAGAACCAAATTAGGCTATGTTCTTTTGGGCTGATCTAAACGGCTAAACAGCTGAAATGACTGAAGTTCGAGAGCTTCTCGAGGTAGTTTCGAGACTCGGATCCATTTCGTTTGATTTGTTTTTAAAAACGTTAGGACCCACCTTCGAGATAATGAAAAAACGGACTAAAAAAACTCAAAACATATGTCTTTTTAAAACGTAGATAAGTCGTTAAGCTGTTAAGCCGTTAAGTTGAAAAGAACAGGGCCTAAACCATGAAAATATTCTAGTGTTTACTTCCCCCCTAATCCATCATGTATAAATGTAATAAAATACATTGAAAGGCTCTCTAAGGATTCGTTTTTTAAACAGAATCAAGTCCTCCAAGCAAGCATTTTTTTGAGCAAATATGCTAGGGTTTTTGAGCATTCCTTTTGATTTGTTCAATGTTATACCATTTTAATTTTAATGCTGTCCAAATACCTAACGTACATTCCCTAGTAACTAAATTATAATATATAAGAGCTGCCCTACTTCTAGAAAAGGATGCAATAAAATGAGCATAGCTGAGTATTTAGAGTTCAACAGTCTCACTTATGAAAAGTATAGTTAGATTAAGCAGAATGATACCTTTAGAAGATTCTTGAGTGCCACTCGCAATTCATTTCGTACGACATACAGAGATTTGATGTTATCGTGTGTGAAATTCACAGCTTGCAGTACACGAGTAGAGATATCAAGGCCAAGCTTAGGTTTCACAGTGTTGACCCAATCCTCATGGATTGTCTTAAATTCAAACCTAAAAAGTTGATGGATTTGTGAGTTTCACAGATCTACTGGTTCATGCTAAACTATAAGCAATTAAGCACAAAATTCACTACTAAGCAAACACCAAATAGCACCCCAAAAGAAGCTGATTTTTCTGGCATCAAACCATTGAACATTATGCATGCATTCATAAAAAGATAGGCAAACTCAGCTGCTGGGAAAGTAGTGAGAGCTGTAGAAAATGGAACAAAAAAAAAACAATTCAACAAAACCAAAAGTTTTGCTGTTAATCCCGCAAAATTAGTCATCATGGTGGATAGATTCCCTCCCCCAATCCACACTAAATACTAACCAGCAAGAGACACATCAAAGAGTTTGCAAATTATGAAAACTTTTACTCTATTCTCAATAGGAGCTTGACATCTAACAACTCAATGCATAAGGTACAATTTAATTAACCAACACAAGGCCTGAACTTGACACTCATGGTTGACTCAATTAATATCAGACCAAGTGACAATTGACAAACAAGCAATTCTATCATACAATATAGTCAATTAAGTATGTTGAAAAACTCAAACCCGACTCATTAGCCACTACACATCAGGCCACAAAACATGATAAAAGTATGATCTGTGAGTCAACAAATTTTGATTAATTCCAATAAAGATCTTCATTTACTTTAATAGATCAAGACAATAAGACATTACTACTGTATCCTAAATTTCTAAACTTGATATTTTCAGCCTTCAAGACCATTTGCTCACTTATTTAAATCATTCTCAAGAGCAAGACAATTTATCATTTCACTGTATCTACACTAGAGCAAAGAATTATATTCAAAACAAACCTCTGTAATAGCAGCATAACTGTGAAGAGAGCTCTCAATGCCAATATTCCTTCTTGCAACTTCGTACCATGTTCATAAAATTCCTTTAGGCTAGGTACATTTAAACTAATATATTGGCCAATATTGATGTGCTTAGGAGGCTGGACTGCATAGCGCATCTGGTTGTGTAAAATAAATATATACAATCCAGTTTTTTTTTTTTAAAAAAAAGAAACATCAGTATGGCTTACATCCAGGTAATGTCTTGACAGCATTCTCTATGACATGCACTGTTTTCTGATTGGGGACCTTCAGCAACTGAAAGCAATCATCAGCAAAAAATAACTGCCTTGTTTGCTTAATTCCACCTGCACCAGCAGCTAAAAGAACATCTCCAACACGATGCAGTACACAAGGATCTCGTGCAAACCAACCTAATAACGTCCAGAAAGTCAGTTAAATAAGACAATCTACAAGAATGTCCAACAGAAACAAAAGGAATGTTGCCAAATGGTGGTTGGTAAAGGCCTTAGGTACGAGTAGAGGCTGCTCTATATTTCAATATTTTAATAGTCATCATATTCTGTAAAGACTAAAGAGGGAGATTGAATCAGAGGGCCAACTCTCTAGCTCTCTGTTATATTTCAACATTTGAGATAGCCTAAAAAGCATCTGCAATTTAATTTATGATCCACTCAGTTAACCTTTTTCATTTTGGAAACAAAGACTGCATTTTTTATATATATAAAAAACAACACTTACTTTGTAGAAAGTAGAAAGCAAGTATAAATTTGATCTCACTTCTAATAAAACCTGAGGTAGATGCACACATGCTCACATGGAAACTTGTGCCATAGATAACATAAAAATGATTGTTGTTAGAAGTAATAAACATAGCAGCCTCCCGCATGGCGGTGACCTGAGGTGGCGATGATGCTCCGTGCATCCCGCAAGTTGGTGATGGCTCAGTTGGCTCTAGGCACCTTGCTTTCTGGCCGAGCATCCCTTGTGGTGGTGGGGTCTGGAGGTTGCCTTGGGCCTGTCTTCGGCGGTGCGTCTTCATCGTGCATCCTGTGCGTGAGTCGTGTCCGGCGTCGTGGTGGTGGGCGGCCCTTGCATTGCCTAGGTGGTGGCGGTCCATTTTTTCGGCCATGCATCCCTTTCGGTTTTGCTAGTGGCTGCCGTTTTCTCTTGGTGTTGTGTTATTTTTTTTTCTTCTTAATGAAATGGCAAAGCGCCTGCCCCGTTCATTCAAAAAATAAACATAGCAGCATAAATTACTTGTAAGGGCAAACATTTACCAATTGTGTCCAGACATTGCGAATTGGCTAAGGTCCCAAGAGTAGACACAATGCCATGAGAGGGCCTGAAACAAAGTACACCGCAGAAAGATGCTGGAAGTCTTACATCACCAGTTGTATCAGTACCTAAAAGAGTTTTAGTGCTGAGGTCAGTAATAGCAGAAAATAAAAAGAAAAACACAGGGAAAAATAGGAAGAGCAAAGCATAAAAACCAAGATCTTGGAGAAACATGTATCACTATAAAACATGCCTGACAGACTTACTGTTGGAGAAATAAGTATCATAGAGTTGTAATACATGAAAAACAATTAGCAGACAGAATTAATAATCACAATTGGAGGACTTCTCCAACATCAGTAGTGATAACAAGAAACTAAGTTCCTGATATACCATTGCCTTGATGGGACATTCTGGACAAAAAATACAGGCATAAGAATCAAGGACACAACCAACTATCCAGGAGCTTACTCCATAACCATACTCTAATGTGCAGTCAAGTCAATCAAGATACACAGACATAGGCACAGGTGCGCGTGCATGCATGCATGACAATGCTCCTACCGTAACCACGCATACACACAGCGAACCCCCAAGGTTCAATATTGAAACTGCATTTTTTATCATTGCTGGATCTAAATGGCATGATAACATGCCACATGCAAATAATTGTTAATGTAATCTCGACTACAAGAGAACATTTATCTAGTAAATTTAAGCATTACAACAGATATAAAAAAAATCATCACACATGAAGACAGTTAGCCCTTCATGAAGCAACAAAAGAAATACATTGAAAATGTTCCATTTACACTATTTCAAAAAAAAAGATCAGTTTAAATGGATTAGAGTGAACTGTAAGTTGATGAAGTCTATAGAAGTCATTTGAAAAGAATATACCAAGAGCAAAGTCAACAAGTTGTGCGGAAACTGCCACAGCAGAGCCGCTGCATGATCCTCCAGGAACAAGTGATGGAGATGTTCGGTTGGTTGCAGTTCCATAGTGCAAATTTTCTCCAGTGACACTGTCATACATTGGTAAATTGAGTTTAAGATAAACATGTTTAAATCTGTAGTATCAGAATGCTTCACTTATCTAACACAGAACCCCTATAAATAGATATAGATATGGTAGGTTCTAATTCAAACTTGAGAATTATTTCTATTGACATTTGCACAAAAGTCCAAGTTTGTAGACATTTCTAAGGATCTGGCCACATAAAGTACGTAAACCTTCTTTTGAGAAATAAGCATGTAAACCTTGAAAATTCTTTTAGTTTGGTCCCTCGTATGAATTGTTTTTGAACAAACCAGTGTAATTTGGAACCAGTGTTTTTGCCGAATTAGACACCCGGACACCGTGTCGGATTCCGACACCCGTGTCCAATTCCAAGTGGTATTTGGCATGTCCCAGACTCCCATTTATATTTATATTTTTTTTGTTTTTGCTGAAACAGACACCCGCAACCGAGTGAGACACCAACAACCACACCAATGTCCAAGTAACATAGTTTGGAACGCTCTGATGCATTTCCTGCTCCCCAAATCCCAGTTTTAGTGTGCATAGCATAACTCAGTTTTTTCGTTCTTTTATTTCCGATTAATGCAAGGGGCAACATTCCGTACAAAAAATATAAAAAAAAATAATAATTGCGTTAGTTTCCTTCAAAATTATGATTCACTCTTAACCATTTATCCCTCTTCCCCCTCTCTTTGGTCCGCACCATCCATTTTCTATACATATCACCAAGCTCGTACCACAGAGCTCTCTAAATTGGTAACTATATATCGCAGCAATCTGGACACAATAACTCACAGCAGCAGCAATCATTCCAAATCAATTGAATTTGAACCAAGTAAAAGTACAAACCCAAAACCGAGTTCATCCATGACTGTCCTCCCGGTGCAAGTGGCCCCCTGCTTCAGCAGCATCGAAATGGCCACTGCGGTGCGGCTCGCCACCTTGTGCGTCCTCTTCCAGTCCGGGTTACCAAACCCAGCCACATAGCCCTCGATTTCGAAGCTACAAAAAAAAAAGGATCAAAACCACGGAAGGGAACCCGCGATCATGCGGAACAGCGAGGCAGAGCTGGAAAGCTGCCTTCGCAAGCTCACTTGTCGCTGGCTGCGAAGGTGAGGCCTGAGAGTAGGTGGCGCGCGGCGGGGGGAGGCGACTGCGGCCAGGGGACGAGCTCGAAGCGGTCGCAGAAGGCTCCGGAGTCGGGGGGCGACTTGGACTTGCCGCGCATCCACCGGCGGCGGCGGCGCGCGGCCTCCGCGAGGACGATGACGCCAGCAACGGCGATGCCCGCGACGATCCAAGCACGGGGGTTGGAAAACCCCGCGACGCCACCGGCGCCCGATCGCGCCGAGGAGTCCATGGGAGAGGCAGAGACGTACGGGAGCTCTAGGGTTTTAGGAGGGTTTAGAGCAAAGTACTGGTGGTGGTGGTGGTGGTGATGGAGACCGGAGAGATCGCGGCTTCGCGACTCGCGAAGAGTGGGGAAGAAGTAAGAATACTTTTAAGTCGAATTTTAATTTTTGAAAAAATATTAGTCACTCATTCGTTTTTTTTTTCCTGTTTTTTTTCATCATTTTGACCGTAGTTCGTGGTGTGGGGCTCTGGGCCTTTCATGGGCCGTACCAAACTGGCAATGGAAAAGTGGGCCTTGTGGCAAACTGGCAACGGCAAACACAAGTATTCGGTTTGGGCGGGCCAGAAAATTGGCCTTTTTTTTTTGGAAAAAGTCCAATTTACCTCCCTCTACTATTGCAGAAGTTCATTTTTCCTCCCTCAACTCATTTGTGGCCGTTCGATGCAAGATTGGACGACCAGATCTCACCCATTTAACACAGAAGGAGGAAAAATGAACTTTTTCAATAGTAGAGGGAGGCAATGTGGACTTCTTCCTTTTTTTTTGAGAATAGCAAGTCAACCAGCTGATCACTTTTTCCCACCTATTATCTAATTTTAGCTAAATGCGTTTGGATTGTAAAATTCATTTTTCCTAAAATTTTGAAACCACTTCAAGAACTCTTAAAAATTTTAAGTGTAGCCAAACATTTCGGCCAGTTGAGGATGTTTCTTTGAGCTTTAAAAATCCACTTGGTCTAAGCATCCTGGCCTTCGGGCATGCGTATTCTCTCTCTTAACCCTAACTTGACGAGAAAAGGTGCATTCTTCTGCCTTTGTTCGAAAAAAAAATAAAGTTAAAAAGAACAAGGGAACACATGACAATACTACCACTGTATCAGAAAGAAGACATGAAACATTACAGTATTCTTCGGGACAAGCTGTTGCTGCCGCACTGTTGCTTGAAGAACAACTCTGCCCTCGCTAGTCACTAGCTAACTCGTGTTTCACAATCTCGTCGTTTGCAGCGTACATTAAAAACCGAGCAAGTTGGCAGCGCTACAGCGGTAAGCGCAACGCGAGTGATGAACTGATGATAAATAAAAGTTTGCTTTGTTCGGCACACACTCACTCCCATGATGGCAAGTCAACCTGCCAATGTCATCGCGGATACTCTGACAGATTAACCATCTTTGACGTTGTTAAGGGTAAAGCTTACTGCACCGTGTTTTTTAATTCTTGCTAGAGAAACAGGATCTCTTGTTTACCTATTTTTTTTGGTGGAAGGCATTAGTCTTCCCTAAATTGTGACCAGTATTTGTGACACATATACTTGTATACATGACTCAGGTAGCTAGACTGTCCTGTACCAATCTGAAAGTAACAAGTACATTTTAGTACAGATCAATCCAGCTGCACCTTCTGCATTAGCTACTTCAACATGCATTGACCCCGCTGCATGTCAAGAATTAATAATCACCGAAATGCTCTGCAAGTTTTGAGCATCATTTTCAGGATACCGGAGCATTTAACTATGAAAACAAGGTGATTTGTAGAATCAACGGGTGATTAAAATGGAGCCACTTCCTGCAGAAAACATTGCTGCTGAGTGCTACTAGCAAGAGGTAGGTTCGAGTTTATTGCCACCTGCAGCAAGTGGGTTGCAAAGAGCTAGTAGCAGTTGCAGCCAGGAGGCCTAGGACTGGGATTGAACCTTTTGGATAGTCAGCAGCAGTGTGTGGGCACCTCGCCGCGTCGCCGGCGAGTGGCGCGAGCAGCTGCCGACTGGATCACTTGCCTGCAAAGTTGGGCTTAACAGTTGGGAAAAAAACTGGCGTCGAGGAGAAACTTGTCCGTGGCGACAAGAGCACACGTCTATGACAGAACGAGCCTATCTGCATTTCTTGCGCCATAGGAAAGCAACACATTAACAGCCATGATAGCATGATTTTGCAAACAGAAAACGAGCAAGAGAATCTTGTGAATTGTGATCTGCAATCACCGGATAAGAACGAAGCATAGACAAAAACCTGCAACAGATTCTCGGAGTTCATGCTTTTGGAATAACCACATTGGAAGTAGAGAGAGTAGCATGATTTATAAGAGAGAAATTTCATGGTACTCATTAATGAATATGAGCCGTTCATTTCTCTCAATTTAATGGTTTAGATTGATTTTTATTTTTTTAACTATCATGGTAGTATTTATACCACATTGCTAGTATATATTTTATGTAGGGGCCCTCCCTCGTTGAGCTAGATTTTCGGGGGAAAATAGCTCAAAAGACCTTGACTCACTGCTCTAGTTAGGTCTGTGAGTGTTTTACAGCCCAATGACTTGAGATCTGGATGCGCTAAGTGTAGCGGCTAGGCTAACAAGTGGACTAATGACATGAGGTTTGGGTGCGCTGACTGCTAGGTGTAGCGACCCGACTGACAAATGGTATTAAAGCCCGAGTCCGGATGTGCTAAAAATAGTGGCTTGGATGACAACTGGTATCAAAGCTAGGTGGTTTTTAGACATTGAGGACATTTAGAGAGAGATTGTTGGGAATGTGCCACATTGAAAGTAGAGAGGGCTTGAATATGATTATAATGATTTTCTCATCAAGCTAGCTTTTATAGAAGGGGAATGATGTTGTAAATATTGCAGTAAAAAGCCTAACAAATGACTCGAGAGATCTTGACCCGCTACTTTGGTTGGACTGATGCGGATGGCCTATCTATAGTTGTGTCTGCGAGTATATATTGTTCTCCAGCTACAGAGATACTTGAGGTAGGGCTACTAACATGCTCCATTTTCTGCTTTTTTTTAGCAAAGGGGCAAGAGAGCTGCCACCTATTGATCAAAAGGAAGAAGTTTTACGGGGTGGGGGAATTACCCCTCCCCCCAGGGGAAACAGGAAAGAAAATAGCGCTTAAATTACACGGAAACTAAATTGGCATCAGCTGCCTCCCGGAGATGCAACTCGTCGGTCGGCTGCTGGAGGAGAGGAGGCGAGGTTTATCTTCTGATCGAAAGATGCGGTTGTTACCCTCGAACCAAAGGTGCCAAACGGTGGCAGAGATGATCGAAAGGACACCCTTATGAGACCCGGATCGTAGGGTGATGTGCTCCCACCAAGCGTTGACGTATACCACTCCACCAAGAGATGTTAGGGCTACCAACATGCTCCATTTCCTGCTGTGCTAATACTACTAGCTAGTGGGGCTGGGGCATTTGATGGCTGGCTGCTTCTCAGCTATGGCGCCACAGTGGCAAGCAAGAACACACTGACGCGGTGATGCCGTCCTTCCATATGCATGCACGTCCTTGCGCAGTTGTCTCTAGTGAGCGTAGGGCGCTGTGGCTTCTGATGATCTGACCTGCGTCTCAGTCTCGTTGTCTGTAATGTGATGGTCCGATGGATTCGTGCTCATGACTCCACCGGTGATTAGGACAGCGAGGGCTCAAGTCACAACCACTGGGGAAGCTGGAGTTGAGCTAGCCATCAAGGAAAGCTCCACTTAATTTCGCCTGTTATTTTCATTGCGGAAGTAGTAATTAAAGATCGGGTGAAAATAGCATTGGATTTGTGTGGCCCTACGCACCATAATATACTATTAGACAGTTGCTCCATGCATTAATTTAGTCTGATCGTTGATCTCTGATGGATGATTGAGAGATGGTCCACGTGCATTTCACGTTTTTCGTACATGCCCTTCTTATTCAGTGCTTGAAAAAAAATATGAGAAGGATCGATTAAAATTCACGTAGTACAAATTTAGGGCATGTTCTTTTTTGCTGATCTAAACGGCTGAACAGTTGAACGGCTGAAATGACTAAATTTCAAGAGCTTTTTGAGGTAGTTTCGAGATTCAGATTCATTTTGTTTGACTTGCTTTTTAAAACGTTAGGACCCACATTCCAAACAGCGAAAAAACGGAATTAAAAAACCCAAAACACATGTGTTTACAAAACATAGATAAGTCGTCAAGCTGTTAATTTGATAAGCTGTTAAGCTGAAAAGAACATGGCCTAATAACCCAACAAGTTGCATTACTTTACTACTTCTTGATAATTAGAAGGTCGCAAACGGATATACTAATAATTAAGACTTAGTTGTATAAATACTTTCAGATGATGTGTGCTTCGTCGAGTAAAGGGGTTGAAAATGATGCAGCAAATAGAAAGGCATCACTCTGAAGACCTGCAGGAAGAAAACAGCAGTTGATTTCTTTCTGCACTTCACTAACCTGATTGTATCAATAGTCAACAACAGGGCTGTGACACACGGTTTTACTGAAAAATATTAACTTATGGCACGGTTAGAAACCCATGTCCGTAAGGAAACATCTGTTAGTTGGACTCCATGAACAGCCTCCCAATCACCGAAGATTGGTGACATGGGAATACTTGCAAGTGGACTCAAATAAGCATTTGATAGATTTGTTAATGGTTTCTTGCATGGAGCGGTAGTTTCATCCTTCAGCAAGGAAGGCAGCCTATGTGGAGCAGGAGGAAAAGGTATCATCAGAAGCTGCCTTTCGTTTCAGAGAGCAAGATAAAATTTCATTGTTATTGCTTAACTTGTTGTCAGTGACAAGTGATGCAAGTGCACAGAGAACGAGGAGACTGGAGACAAATTGCACAAGACACTATGTGAGGAAAATTAGGAACCAAGAATCCTCCGTCTCCTTGTGGTTATCCTCTCTGTTCTTCCATCTGGCTCTGTTGCACCTGGTCATGTGCTTATATACCTATATGGAATTGTGGATGCCTTTTGCTCGAAAGAATTATGATTTGTAGGCGCCTGGGTGTCATCTTCTGTGCACTTACGTAGAACTACTTCTGCAATGCACTGTTCAATGAATTTGTAACATTCAAATTTGCTTATAGCCCAATTCATGTGCGCATCTTAGAGACTGGTCCATGACCATGCATACATAATTCTTGGTGTTTTGACCTCATTTTATCCAAAATGGTTCATCCGATGTGCTATGTCTCTAAACCTACACCACCGTTAAACCACATGGGCCGCACCGGCTTCACTCTTAAAAGCCGGGGTACTACTATGCGTTTTCATATTTAATTGCATGTATCATGTGTGTCAGATTGATTATTTCGAAATAGTTATCAGTAATAGATCCTTCAGAATGTAGATTGCTTGTAATAGAGTACCCAACAATTAAATCAACGAGCATAATATCTTAGGCGTTTGTGCGGCTAGGTTGGTCTCAATCTTTTATTTTGACGTGTACTCTTATTCCTATTATTTTCTATTCTAAATTTTATCGTGAACTTCTTCATATCCACCTCACACTAGCTAGCTAACATTAATTTAATCGGACTGTCCTAATTTCTTGATACATATAAACCATATGATGTTTTAGACTTACATATGTCATATTTGAAACCGTGCGCTGTCGAACTTCTACTTTTATCAGATTTTATCAGAATAATTCATATTTTATCATCAGAAAAATCTACATGGACTTGGATCCACAATAATGAAGAATAAATTTACATAGGAATTACTCTGATTAACATGGCGGCTATTTCTTCAATAATAGATCCAATCTAGACCATTATAATTTG
Source organism: Raddia distichophylla (assembly GCA_005191435.1). Lineage (NCBI taxonomy): Eukaryota > Viridiplantae > Streptophyta > Magnoliopsida > Poales > Poaceae > Raddia > Raddia distichophylla. The sequence continues at coordinate 766,178 of SPJY01015487.1, read as the reverse complement.
GTCCATTGTAATCAATGAAATGTCTTTGCTATTCTATCTAATTTAAGTGGAGATTTTTCCAATAATAGATTTAACCTAGGTGACCCCATTGTAATCAATAGAGGGGTCTTTTTTTATTTGATTTACATGGGAATTTCTTTAAAAATAGATTCAGTCTAGACCTTTATAATTAGGCCCCATCATAATTGATGGTGGGGATTTTTTTCCTTTTTTCTTTTATTGATGTAAAAGTTTATTCCATTAACGTGGTGACTCTCTTTGTCCCTATATATATATATAGGGAGCGGAATTGGGACTCCCCAAGGCCTGGGCTCCCCTCCTCATAAGTGCTGGATTGCATCAAGATGTGCGATCTTAATTTGGGTATGATTCTTAGCAGGTGAACCCGATAAAAAAGCTATGATATGGAAACCTAATAATGCCTTCATTATGCTGTCTTTTTGGTTTTTAAACTCTTCACATGGCAATTACATGGTCCGGCAACCAGGGGAGCAAAAAAACAATGCAATTAATGTGGATAAATAGGTGTGCGTAGTATTTGAATTCAAACATACGGGATGGGTTGATTAGGTCTTAATGACATACCTAAAGAATTGCAGATTTTGCATTCTTGAATGTATATTTTAGTAATGTTGCGTGCAAATAGGTATGTCCAAGAAAAATAATGTTTTGCTCATCGAAAAGAAGAAACATCTATTGATGTTCAGTACGAGTTCTCTATCTATATATATATATATATATATATATAGAGAGAGAGAACAGAATATGGGCTCAAGAAGAGGACAAGGCTCTATGGGCTTTATTAAAGGAAGGTTGGTACATGTGTAACCATCAACTGAGGCATTTTGATGCTCTTTTGCATGCATGGTCATTTTGGTTAAACCTCAAAGCGAAGATGGTCTTATGCATTTGGCTTGATCTGACGATGACGGACTGCTAGCTTCAAGAGTGTTAAGGCGGACAAAGATCGTCATCAACAAAAAAAAAAAGGATGTTCCGGATGGAAGCAAATAAACACAGGAGGTTTCTTGGTTGTTGGCCGCACCAAATCCCCCACATATGTCAAAGAGGGTGTCATCGCTTGCTTTTCTAAGCCCCTTTACTCTTTGCTGTTTGGTTTGATTTTATTCGGTTGAGTCAAAATTTATAATTTTTATATGGACCATTCAGTGTAATATTTTGTAATAATTTTTTTTGGAAGAATGTGGATTTTTAATTTTTTTAAAAAATTATATTTTTGTTTTGTGTTTTCGTGTTTTTTTTAATGTTTTTTAACTTTTGGTTTAGCCAAATCAAATCGAACCAAACCACGGATCAAAAGAACCGATTAGGCGATTACATATCTCGACCTACCTTTTCTACCGCCATGCAGCAAGTGACCAGGTGTACATTCGAACATCGTGCAGGACTGCGAGGTCACATTGTTGTTCAGTGTTTACCTGGCTGTGGACCTGTGGCTTGAGAAAACTATTATAAACTGAATATAGTGATGAGACCACTTAAGTTCGAGCCTGATTGACAAGCTAAGGAGTCAGAATTGCAGGGTAGTGTTGTGATAGATTATGGTAATTTCCATCGCTAAAATTTGGCAAAACAATGATTTCAAAAACTGAACTCTTCGTTTTTTTAAAAAAAACTGAACTCAAGCAAATATCCTCGGTCTGTATCTGCATAGCTCACTATCCCTCGTAACCATTAATCCCGGCTCTTTATTTTTTTAACAAACAGGACATGCGCTCTGGCATTTCATTAAGAATAAGAGAATTATACACCGTATGAGAACTTAGCCACCGTTAGAAAAACAAAAATAAATTACATTGTAGCAGCAAGGAGCCCCATGCTCCATGCCTCACCTCCTCCAAAATTATATCAACTAGCATCCTAAAAGTAAGATTCTTATGCTAAAAAATATGTCTTTCTTTCCTTTCAAAGATTCCAAATAGCGTGGATCTAACTGTTTCTAGTCTTAATTAGCTCCTATGCAGTAGTGTCATAGGGTTTCATTACATGAACGAACAGCCCTAGAACTGTCAGCTTTTATTTTCAATTGTTTTTTAAGCACTGCATGTATGGTTGAATTCAAATGCTAGCAGTCGTTCTTGCATCAGCGAAGATCTCATCAGATCATGGGTTAAAATATGCAGCCTATAAGAGAACGAGTTGGTTAGAATTTAAGGCTGTCCTTTCTGCGTTGGACAATGCATGACTCATGCAAGATCTAAGAATCTGTAGCTTCTATGAGCTTAGTAGCATACTAGCATACATGTATACATGGCTGCTATAATTTGCGAATCCTGGTGACCTGGTTACACTGATGCTAATTGAACTTCTTCCTGCGTATGCATGCTGCATGATTACTGTATTTAGGATAGGTGCAGTTCATCCTGAATTGGAACTCTACACTCGGATAGCAAATGCATGCGTACTATATAATGGAAAATTTTCCGGCCACTATATCCGATTCAAATGGCGCGTCAACACCATCATCACTGATGCTATACATGGCTAAATTTAAATGCATTTGTCTACTAGATAAGCATTTATCAAAATGCCTCTGACAACCGTACAAGCACACATAAGTTAATGCATTTGTCAACTAGACATATATATGTTTAATCACATGCATTAATTTGCATGTGAACACTAAACACTATGAGCATTTTGTATCTCTAGATTAGTGGTTGGAATCGGGCCATGCCGGGAGTGCCAAATTCTAGGCCCGTCATGGCCCAAAAGCACGGAGGGCCGGCTTCGAGCTAGCCCGGCCCAAGCACGGCACGGGTGACAAAACAGTTGACAATTTTTTTTTTAGAAATTCATACGTTGCTCAAATGAAAAAAAGTTGTATATAAAAAGATGCGTCTCGAAATTATCTACAACTTTCATGTTCAAAAACAATTCATCCGAGCAACATAAGACCTCAAAAATGGTGAATTACCGAGGACGGTGCCGTCGGCCCGAAAGTAGGCCGCGAAGAAAATATTTTTTATAAATTGATACATTGCTCAAATGAAAAACTTGTCTACATAAAAAAGATGCATCTCGAAATTATCTATAACTTTCGTATTGAATAGAAATTCATCCAAGCAATGTAAGACCATAAAAACATAAAATACTGACTCGTGCCTCTTTTCGGACCGTGCCGGCCCAAGCCCATCTTTTTCGGGTGTCGTGCCGTGCTTCGGACCGCCTTTTTTGGATGGCCCGGCCCAAACTCCCAGAACTACCCTAGACCATATACAAATTAATAAATTAAGAGCGCGCAACCAACTATAATTATGAAAAAAAGATATATAGCTGCAATTATTCTTGAAAACATCTTTGTTGTGATGTATCTATCTCAGATTCATATTATGTACAAAGAACAATCACATATATAATAATAATTCCCAACAGTGTCCATATAAAAAAAGGGATGGATAGCTGCAACTAAATTCTCATGTGGTTCTTTTGTGTGTGTCTCTCTCTCTCATATTGTTGAGAATAAGAACCATTCCATGCACGAAACGCGGTACAGAGTACAGATGACAATGATTGGACATACGCATGTATGTGTATATATACTAGTTTACGACGACATATATGCACGACGTACATGAGACATACTAACGTATCAAGAAATAAAGTATAACTCAAAATTTCATATTAGACAATTGCAAATGCCAGGACCCAAACAACCTTGACTGGGATTGGCTACATATAAAAATGAGGGAACCTAAACCCAAAAAAATCATCACAATCAAACCCCAATTCAATAAACGAAATAAAACCTATAAACCATCATATCATTAAGCCAAAATCAACTATGAACAGTATGCATCGCTAGACTCATCTCTCCACGTAGAAGGCGCTTGAGAATAAATTAATACAAGTTTTTCGCTTGGACTCTCACTCATGTATGCAAGGATCAGCACGTCCAACACAACCAACATCTTACTATCTTGGCCAAGGAAGGATTGCCCCACCAAATGCAATGCTCCCTCAGCATGTTGCACACAGAATCTATCGAACACCTCTTTGTGCTGTGCAACTTCACCATTGTGGTCTGCGACACCATTCTACCATGTCACATTCATGTTGCCAGAGCTTGCTTTTATGTGATTGGGCATAAATCGGTGCATCCTTGCCAAAAGTGGAAACTTAATGGCCTAAATCATCTGTATGATCCGGAATGTTTGAAAGAATGAAACATAAGTATCTTCCAACAATGCTCCCTCAACCTGCCGTAGGTAGTAGACAGAATTAGAGAAGATTCTCATCTTTGGTCGAGCATAGGCGTATTTATAAATAGGGAGTAACGCCAACCAGCTCATCTTCCTCTGTCCCCCGCTTGTATAGTATACTTTTCTCCGTTTTATGTTCTCTTAAATTTGTGGTTCGGTTTGGTTGAGACAAAAGTTTAGAGCCTTCAAAAAAAGATACAAAATGGATAAAAAATTATATAAAAAATATTTTTAAGATCTTTAAATAATACCTTACAAACCCCAAAAAAATTATTACAAAATATTACGCGAAATAGTCTGTATAAAAATGATAAATTTTGGCTTAACCAAACAAAATCAAATCAAACCTTAAACCAAAGAAAACCTTAATGAAATGGCAAAACCACTGCCCTTTATTTTCTTAGAAAAATCATGAACATGGGGAGGAACAAAAGGAGAACTTTCTCAAGCCCGTGAAAACGGATCCCTTCTTGTGAGGCAAACAACATTTTCTTCACAAGAAAATTATGAAAAAAAAATCGAGAAATGACAATGATTTCTCGACGAATTAACCTGGCCTGAATAAGTGCTGGTAACTGAGATATGGTAAACAAATCAAGGAGGGAGCTGTCACAGCTCCAATTAAGGGACCCTGAAAGCAACATGGAAACACTAATTAATCAACTCCCATCATGCGCCTATTTTTATGCGCCACGGGGAGCAGGGGCACAGGAGGAGGAAGGTAGCTAGAGAGGGGTGACGATCGCCGGCGAGACGGACGACGACGTCGAGGCCGCTTTTCCTTGCCATGCTAACGTTCACGTTGCGTGCATGGGGAGGCTTCCCGGCCCCTTGTCGCCGAGCACGTGGAATCCGTCTACATACACACCCCGAGTGGAAGCCATTGAAAATACAGAGAAACTTCCATGGCGTTGGGAGCAGATAGGTGACGAGTGACGGAGTGAGCGAGCGAAGAGCTAGCATTCAGCCACGGATGCAATAATTGCACTGCAATATACAGCCCGCAGCGTGAGCCTTGACCTACGTGGCTCATATGGTTAGTGGTGGTCGAAATATATAGTCGTATGTTTGCTAGCGAGTCTATAAAATAGTTGCATTGGCATGCAATGTTAGGCTGACGTTAGCTGGCGATGGTCCAGGGTGCACAACGGCAATGACGATGGTGCACATCTCTCCTCCTCTCTTCTTCATCGGGTAGGGTGGGCCGGGCACCGACAGGTCGATGTGGCCCGGGTTAGGGAGAGTTTTTTTTAGGAAGAAGCGGGAGCTCCGCCGCTCCAATAATAGATAGGGAAAAAAGGGTTTTAATTACAAGAAAAAAAGAGAGGTGGGGTGGTATAAACGTGGTCCTAGCCCTAAACTAGGCATGATCTACCGGTGTTGAACGCCACAGCTGGTAGTCAGCGGCCGCATCTCTTGCCGTGAGCGATAGCGGTTGGGAGGTTTGATAAAAGATTCGGCGATTGCGTTCCTTCCAAATGCTACAGAGGGCGTAGATCACCTTGCCATTTAGCTCTTTACAAGATGCAGGAGTGAGCCCGGATCGCATGCGTTGCCACCAATTCCAGGGGGCGTCGGGACCAATAGTGGCGCGAAGGTGATGTTTCAAACCTCAATAGCATAGGTGCAATTCTTGAAGAGATGATCTTGGGTTCCGACATCATATTACATAAAAATAATTGTTGGGTTCGCCATCCCTTTCTAGCGAGGACATCGGCCGTGTTGAGCCCATCCTAGGTAACAGACCACGTGAATAATTTGCACTTGGGTTTCGCATGGGCCTTCCAAACAAGCCCCGCCCTTGCTGACCTCCTAGCGCCAGCAAACTGAATCTGATACGCCGAGTTGGTTGCGAAGGATTCATTTGACGTGAGTTTCCAAAGTAACTCGTCAGGGCTATCTCTATGAGGGGTGTGACCAGATTGATTTTTTTCCAAAGCATGATATATTGACGAAGCTGCTCCTCAGTGTCATTTGCGCCAGTAATCGGATCCATTTATGATTTTGAAGGTCGTCTCAAAGAGATAGCCTTTTGCAATGGCAAACAGGAAAGGAGGGGGGCGGGGGTGACCTCCTTAGATGAAAAGCTATTTAGGCAGGCATCTTCCCAGAAATGGAAGTGCTCTCCATTACCATTTACCAATAACGACCCGAGTGTAGGCTTTGAAAAGGACAATGTCTGTCACGTTGAAGTTGATGGCGTCGGCATACCCAATATAGGCCGGTTTGGGTCGGGTCAAGGCTTGACCTAGCCTTGATCTGATCCATCTCAATCTCTAAACGACTAAGGCGCGGGAGACCGGACGGAGCAACAGCAGCCTATCAAGCACCCCAGCCTCAAGTTGACAACAAGGATCAAAGGTGAACGCCAAGACCCTTGCCCTTTAGCGATGGACATACCCAAATGATCAAAGGGCAGATTTGTCCTTTCTCCTCAAATAAGTAATGCCTAACCTGGGTTTAGGAAACCGGGATTCTAGATTCCATATCCTTTAAATAGAGGAAGCTGTGTTCCGGTGATCAGCCATCTCGAAACCCCAAGAACAAGGGAGGCAGCACCGCAGCAGTTTGTGTCACTCCTTCCCACCTGCATCATCCTACCCCAATCGTCTCATCTTATCAATGGGACGCTCTCCTTGCTGTGATGTGAATGGCCTCAAGAAGGGCCCTTGGACCCCTGAAGAAGACCAGAAGCTCACAGACCACATCCAGAGCCATGGCCATGGAAGCTGGAGAGCGCTACCTAAGCTTGCAGGTATGCAACACACAGCACCTCTCTGTCTCTCTGCCTCAGATGGAGTAGCTTTCTCCAAAATGTAGCTCATCTGTTCTCGTGTTGCAGGACTGAACAGGTGTGGCAAGAGCTGCAGGCTAAGGTGGACTAACTACCTGAGGCCAGATATCAAGAGAGGAAAGTTCACCTCTGAGGAAGAGCAGACCATCCTCCAGCTCCACTCCGTTCTTGGCAACAAGTACTGTGCTACACCTAGCTACCAATTTTGTTGCATATTTGCACTTGCACACAATCTGGCATGAATCAGCTGGTCTAACATGTCAATCTAATCTTCAGGAAACCATAGTGTCCTTGCTATATATTGTACATTAACTGTCTGTTTGTCATCTTTGATCAAACTAGGTGGTCAGCCATTGCGAAGCACCTGCCGGGACGGACCGACAACGAGATCAAGAACTTCTGGAACACCCACCTCAAGAAGAAGCTCATCCAGATGGGCTTCGACCCGATGACGCACCGCCCGAGAACCGACTTCTTCGCGGCCCTGCCACAGCTCATCGCCCTCGCCAACCTCCGCCAGCTCGTGGAGCAGCGGCCATGGGACGACCACGCCGCCAGGCTGCAAGCCGAGGCGGTCCAGGCCGCGAAGCTCCAGTACTTGCAGAACCTGCTCCAGTCTGCGGCGTCCATGGCGACGTCTAGCCCCAGCTCCAGCTGCATCAACGCCGGCGTCGCTAGAGACCTGGAGCAGATCGGCCTCCTGAGCCCTCCACAGATTTCCTCCTTGTCTCCGCTGCCTTCTCCGCGTCTACTGGAACTGGAAGGCACCAGTGGCCAAGACTTGGTGATTGGACAAGTGTCTGACATCCAGATGCCTAGTAGCTCGTTCTTTGACCAGGCCATCATCAATGGCGGTATGATCAGCAACAACAACTCACACTACAGTGCGAAGTGTGGTGACGAAGGGGAGATCAATGGCACCCCGAAAACGCTGCTGCTATCAGAGAACTCCCTTCCGCCGCTCGCCGACTTCCCCATATCCAACCTCGGCGACGCTTGCAGCACCTCGAGCTGTGAGGGCAACAGCACCCAGTTCCCTGTTTGGTCTGAGCTATTTGATGAACAGTTCAACCAGTTCTTGGGCGAGTTTGCATGAGCTTTAAGTTTCAGGCGTGTGCTATTCTTTGGTTTGCCTTTTCGGTTTTGGTTTTCTCCTATTTTACCTCTTTTTTTGGGTGGCATATTCCTGATTGTGCTTTCCTATTTTTATGCCGTAGTTCTCGTTGAAAAAAGTAGTGCTATAGATTTTCGCATGCATTGGTAATTCATAAAGAATGCAATGCATGCTCCTATGCATATACATTACGGCAAAAAAACACTTGTACATACATATTTGCTACCGTATAAATTAATTTTATGATCTTAGATTTTCAGTGCCTTATTTTGTTGCAGACTTGCAGTGTCCTAGTTGTTTTCTGGAAGACTTGTACATAAATGTTTGCTACCGTATAAATTAATTTTCTGATCTTGGATTTTCAGTGCCTTATTTTGTTGCAGACTTGCAGTGTCCTAATTGTTTTCTGGAAGACTGGAACCCTATTCACTATCTTTTAAAACACTGTATCGATATAATGCCATGAGAAATGGTGGGCATGTACGAAGATAGTGTATGATACCATTTTCTTAATGATCAACGTGCATGTGTATGACTATTAATTGAAGGCCTGTGCACTTAGAGGAACTTAGGAAAAAAAATACAACTAAAAAATATTTTACTACCATATTATAGAACAAGCCAGTATTGAGATTTTATTGAGCGTCAACAGAGCTGCAGAACAGTTGATCCTACATGTAATATATCGTATTGTATTTGAAAGAAATAGAACAGCTAATCTTGTGATCTATAAAGGTTACACTTAAACGATTGCTATCAATACGTACGAGGTGATTGGCAAATGAATAAACCTTCCAGATACTTCTTAGCAGTGTGAAATTATAAGGAAAAAAGCTTGTCCTCTCAGGCAGTTATAGGAAGTTGACTAAAATGTGTCGTGTCAAAAGAGCGACAGAAAGCAGAGTAGCAATGATAGGAAGGGTCCAAACACCTAAAACATATGCTGCTGTCACTAGTGATATTTAATCAAGCTAATCATGCATGAATCAACAGCTTTTCTGAAACATTGCTACTGTTCTTCCTTCATCAGTTATCATCGTGTTCTTGTTGGATATCAAACATAGAGCTCAAAACTATTTACAGATTATTTTTTAAAAAAATGCTATTTTTTCTTGTGAGCAGGTAAGAATTGATGCCTTTTCCACCAAGATATTGACGGCTAACATTAACAAACTTAATTTAACGATAACAGCACAGCTTTATCTGACGCTGGCAAGTGTCAATTGTCAAGACTTGTCTATGCAAGAATATAGTAGCATGCTCCACCATTTTGCACGTAAAGGTGTGAATGGAGTGTGACCGAATTTGGTCTAGCTGAGGACATTGGGAACAAGTAAGCAAATCAAGGCGCTACCTATAATGATACCGCCGGTTGGATATTGTATCAAGCTTCCTATGTCACTGAAAATTGGGCATGAAATCATAGTATACTATTTAGAAAATCCAATATTACGGAGTGGTTGGAACTGGAAAAGAAAAATGCATATTAGACAAGCAGACAGCCCATCCTACTCAGTGCTTATAAATATTTGAAACAGTATGCTGAATGAGTCTTCCTACGGTCCTTATGTTTGATAAAATATCACATCTCCGTTGAATTTAAATCACAGGACCATGTTTTAAATGGAGTTGATTTATGTGAATAACAACCTGAATCCACCATACCTGATGTTATCAACAGGTCACCATATATATAAACTAAATACATATTTATTAGACATGAAAGTAGTCTTGCAATAGTAATCTGTTTTTTGGGGTGATAGAAGCAATTTCCTGGTCAACCATTGCAAATAACATTGTTCTTTGATAGTTGTGCATCCGGAGGTACAGTCAACCATCTATAACAGAATGATGGTTAAAAGTAATGCGATTTATTTGTGTCTAGCAACTTGCAACTGCATTAGGCATTGGTGTTCACACCATAATTCAGATCTCTCAAACAAATTTCCTCGTGCTTGTTCATGATTTAATAGCTGACAGTGAAAAAATGTTTTGTGTTAGTCAGCAGGTAGCCAAGTAGCACTGGAATATATAAAACTAGTTCAGAATAAAATTTAGATGTCCACGGTTTTGATATGATGCTATGAAAACTGACTAGAATAAGAAATAAAATTTATCCTGGAAATTTTTCTCATATATGTAATGTTAGCTGGTTAATACCAAGCAAAATTATTTTGGTACCAAATAATACCCTATTTAAGCGGTGATGATGCTGGAAGAAAAATCAATGCAATTGATTTCTTCCGCTGACAGTGGACCTGGATCCCATGTCAAAAACAAAAAAGGGGCAGTCCGATGAAATACAGAATTGATTAATTAACCAGGGATGTTTTCCCCTTCACCTCATTTCTTATCTACCCATTACCCAATCAATTAATCACATTGACTACTGAGTCATGATGGTGCACATCTTTTTCTCAAAAGATTTGCATGAATGTACCTTCACTCGGCATATCAAATAATCAAAGTCAAATGACAGTATTAAGTGCTGACTAGACACTGAACAGAAAATAAGTAGTGACTAAAAAATGCCTTGTGGGTGAAGCCCCTCCAGCCACCATCTTAAAGCAAGATCTTAAGGAGATCATAATTCATAATTTTTAACCTCTGGCTGAAAGGGCCTGGTGACCTGGGCTGCTGGGCCTACTCATGAAACTGGTGACTGCTTGATCCCAAGCTCTATGCAGGGACATCTGCAACATACTCCGAAGTGGAGGCTAGAGTTGAGGCATACTCTACTATTACAGTGAAATTGAACAAAACAAGGCTTCAAGACTCCTGATGTGACTCAAATTATGTACTTTCTTTCTTTAACTTGTTTATATAAATAAGTTCCCTTTAGCATTGAAATGAACATCTAGACGGTGCCCAGTGTGATCAATGTTTTTCACAAAAAATAAATTAGTATCAACATCTTCTTAACCAGCAACCGCATACTAGCATAGAACTTTTTCATGAGTAAATGAGAAAAGCAGCCTAGCCACTTAGGCAAACAAAAAAAACAGTAAAGCATCTGCTCAAAAGGTTATTTGCTCAATTAGAGCACAACCAACATATCTCTTCTCATTTTTGTCTTATTTTGGTGGGTTTAGTACGCCTAAACAACTATTTAAACTCCTTTGGCTGCTACATCCTAAAAACTTGATATTAAAGGCAACATGACCTCCCAATCCTTCCATTTATCATTCGCAGCCTCTGTCTCTGAAGCTTAATTGACATAAAAGTACCCCTAGTAGTCAGTCTCACCTATTGTTCAAGAATTTGAGAGGTTGGCAAATGGTGATGCTATTCTTGTAACCAATAAACCCAAGGTACATATTTATGTAATGGTATATGCTACTAATAGCAGGGAGGATTCACATTACAGAACTATTTTTTCCCACTGCAATAAATGTTGAGATGTTATTAAATGGAACTGATTTGACCAGAGTGCTGGCATAATGAGAAAGCATGCAGTTCATGCATAGAGAGCTACCTTAACAGCTCAACTCTAGTCTTGAACTCTTGATGACCTAATACCGTACACTGATACACCTGTTATGCACATTGCATTTGACAATCATATTACGGATAACACGAAGTGAAGTAGATTTTTTTTAAATAAAAACTGAAATTTACAACAGAAACTGGTAGCAGAGCTTCTGGTTTGACAGCAAAGACATAAAACTGTTAATCTGAATTACAAAACAAACCATAATAGCGGATAAAATCACAGGGAGAAAGAAACCTTCCTTCAAGACAAGCATGGAATGACTTGTTCAGACTGTCTTCATTTCTTGCTTTCTATTCCTCCTTATTTTCCCTTAGAGATGGTGGTGGTCTAACCACAATGCTCTGCTTCCATTTCCTGTCAAGCTTTCTAGACAATCTCTTGTTGATTCCTTGTTCAATTTCCCTCTCTCTTTTCACAGTCAGCATACGAGCAATCTGTAATCAAGATGATAACACAAGTCACCAGAGAATTTTAGAGGCATGCTGCTGTTAAGGAAGAACAGGAAATGGAATAAAATGATATATCAGCTTAATAAATGTCTTTCTCAAAATGCTACAGGTTTTTCTGGAAAGGCCAAATTAGAGGATCCAATTTCCAAGTTACAGAGTACTCCATAACTAATTTTTTGTTCTAGGTTCTCCTCGTTCAGATATGAAGTTTGAAGCAGGTGATAAGTACAATTTTAAATTAGTTTATCATCTCGACTCCAAGAAGAACACCATATATATGGATGAGTCCTCGTTCACAGGAAATTATGTTCATCTTTCGCTAAAAATTTTATGTTCATCAAATATTCCGACTAGTTAAATTATTGTATATGCAATTGGATCTCCTCAGTCTTCAGAAACAAGGTTCAATATCCACTAAAATCCAGCAAAGAGTAATTGCTTTTGGACATACTAATAATACCGGTTGACATATCCATAAAACAAAAAAAATGCTTCGAAGTTGCCAGTTGTCAGTTGTCACACTATCAACATAAACAGGTAGTAAGTCCGTGCGGGTATACAATGCAGTTGAAACCAGCAGGCTTCAGTAATGTCAGAGCCAATGCTCCAGTCAGCAATCAACTTGTTTTGAACACATAAGAATTTAATCATATGGTATTATCCAATGGATGAGGACGTTAATCGAACAAAACACGTGACTAAAAAAGATAAAACTTTTCTTCATAATTCACCACATTTTTTTTTTGCCAAAAATGTGCATTCCCCCAAATGTAATGCCACATGGAGTAAAAAACTTCACAACCGATACTCAAATGAAAAATATACCCTCTTGTGCATGCGGCCGAACTCGCTGGACTTGAACTCCTGGCGCGCGGAGCGCTTGAGGCGGAGCAGGAAGAGCTCCCCCTTCAGGTCCACCACCTCTTCCTCCAGCTGCTCCGTCGTCATGCCCCGTATCTCCTCCAACTCCTGCTCCCTCTTCGCCATCCTCACCACCGCCGCATCGCCCCTCCCTGCCGGCGGCGGCGTGGTCGCCAGCCCCGGGAACCGCGCCGCCAACGAGCCACCAACGCGGACGCCGGGGAATCCCGCGCGGGGCGTGGACGCGGCGAGGCCACGGGGGATGGAGGTGAGGGGTGAGGCCGCCGCGAGGGACATCGTCGCCATGTTTGTCCTGCGCTCTGCTCGCGTTTGCGCTCTGGCGGTTGCGTTGGAGGATAAGGGGATGATGGGATGGTTCATCCAGAGCGGGCCGACAGGCCGGCCCGGTTAATGGCCAGGCCCGTCTGAGCCCAAGCAGATTCGTAGAAGAAGCAGCTCGGCCCGGTTACTAACAGATCTCAGTCCATTTATCCGAAAAATAATTTTAAAAACAGATAAACGAATAGAAATGCAAAACCATGCATTATAAATTGAATAAATGAATTATATATAACGAATGAGCAGTTAAATATATAATAAATTTTAACGGTGCACTAACGTAGTAGACTGGACTGGCTCGTGCGTCGAGGTAGGCTTGGAGAATGAAACAACCTCAGAACGACGATGTGGTGGGATTATGGGCCAGTTTAGTTGACACTAAGCTTGTCACGAGTTGGAAAAAGTAAAGTGCTGATTTATATTTTTTTCAATTTTTTCAAAATATTTGACTCTTATACACTAAAATATTTTTCATTTTTTAATATTTTTTAGAGTTCAAAAATCCGATAGTTAGGCCACATATAGATGCAAATTGACAAAACCATATGCCACATCACCAACAACAACCTTCTAAATCATTAAGGGTGTAAAGTGGCTCGGTTTTAATAGACGAAGATGTTAAAAAGCTGGTTTTATAGTTTAGGATGTAGAATGAACTTTTTCGATAGTTGAGATATACAAAATATACATTTTAAAATTAAAAAATGATAGAAAAACTTCCATGCTTTCGGTGTTCTGATTGCATATCACCGAAATAAACTATTCAAAAAAAATTAAAAAATTTGAAAGTTTTTAAAATGGGTTCTTTAGGATTTTACATGAATTTCGAAATTTGTTTCGTGTAAGTTCGAAATTTGTTTCGCGAATTGAACGCACGACTGGTGTCTGGTTCTCCTGCGCCGTCTTCTCACCAACCTGTCGTGCGCCCAAAGTGCGACAGGTGGGGCTGTCGTGCATTCAAGGTGCGACCGGCGTCTATTTGTGTCTAATTTTCAATCCGACGTATAATTTTGCATAAACGAATAAAAAAATATAAAAAAATTAGAAATTCTCTCAGTCCATTTGCCCGAAAAATAATTTTAAAAACAGATAAACGAATAGAATTGCAAAGCCATGCATTATAAATTGAATAAATGAATTATATATAACGAATAAGCAGTTAAATATATAATAAATTTTAACGGTGCACTAACGTAGCAGACTGGACTGGCTCGTGCGTCGAGGTAGGCTTGGAGAATGAATCAACCTCAGAACGACGATGTGGTCGGGATTGGGCCAGTTTAGTTGACGCTAACCTTGTCACGAGTTGGAAAAAGTAAAGTGCAGATTTATATTTTTTTCAATTTTTTTCAAAATATTTTACTCTTATACACTAAATTTTTTCCAATTTTTTTTTATTTTTTGGAGTTCAAAAATTCGATAGTTAGGACACATGTACATGCAACTTGACAAAACCGGATGCCACATCACCAACAACAACCTTCTAAATCACCGAGGGTGTAAAGTGACTAGGTTTTAATAGACGAAGATGTTAAAAAGCCGGTTTTACAGTTTAGGACGTAGAATGAACTTTTTCGATAGTTAAGTTATACAAAATAGACATTTTAAAATAAAAAAATGATAGAAAAACTTCCATGCATTCGGTGTTATGATTGCATATCACCGAAATAAACTGTGGTGGACGGTGCTGGCTTGTGTTACAACTTCTCTCTTTTTTGCAACGTTGCATTTTGGTCGTTGTAGTTCCCTACTCGAATTTTACCATTTGAACCCCTCAACTTTTCATATTTCATGCAAGTGCAATTGTTTTTTAGCCTTTCTAGCCATTGAATTTGCATATTTCCCGCAAAGGCCTCTAACCTTCGGTGTATGCCATAAACCTCCTCCGCACCACGGACCGCAAATAGCAGTCCTCTTTGATTTGCGGTTTGATTTAATTTGATTTATCCGGTTGAACAAAAAATTATCATTTTTTCGGACCATTCTGTATGATATTTTGTAATATATTTTTTGAGATTTTATTACTTTTTAAAGATATTAATAATATTTTTAAATTGGTCTTTAGTTTTTTTTTTCATGTTTTTAAAGATTTTTAATTCTTAGCTGAACGACCAGCATCTGGTTCTGCCTCCTGCGCGACGCGAGCCACCGCACCATGCGTGCCGTGCAGGAGCGCGCAGCCCGACACAGGCACCCGGACGCACGCAAGCGCAAGGATCGGCCGGGCCAACCGGCCGGCGGCGTAGGCGCACCTGGTCGCCGCCGCGGAAAGCGACGGCGCATTGGAAAAAGGCGCAGAGTCGGCGCGGCCGAGCCCCACCCGCCGCCGACCACCGCTGCCGTCCGCCGCCCGCAACCCCCGAGGCCGGCGCCCCGGACGCCACCGCGCCACGTACACGCACTCCTCCCCCGCAACAAAAATACTATTTACCAAACCGCCCTCCTCTATTATACTAGTACTCCCCCCGGCCCCCGCTTCTTCTCCACCACGACGCCTCGCCTCGCCTCTATCCTTTCCTCTTCCCTTCTTCCCCTCCTCGGCGCCCCGTCGCCTCGCCTCCGGTACCGAGAGTATTTTTTTCCCCATCGGTATCGGCGGGGAGAGCGGCGGCGCCAGCGCGTCCTCCGGGATTCGGATCTAGGGTTGCTTGCTCACTTCCCCCCTCGCCGCCTCTCGCCGTCTCGCTGCGCGAGCTATGAGGGCTGTCGGAGAGCACGCCGCGGCGGTGCACATCCCGGCGCCGCCGCCGCCGCCTCCGGCGGCGGAGGACGCGGAGAGGGAGCGGCGGCGGAGGCGGCGGCCCGCGCGGCGGCCCAAGCAGGCGGCGGCGCCCGGAGCCGTGGCGCACGTGGACCCCACGGCGGGGCCGAGGTCGTGCAGATCGATGCCGCCCATGCACGTGGGCGACCGGGTCGACGCCGAGGCGGGGACGAGCAGGTCCTGCCCCCTGCTGCCCCCGCCGTGCTCCGCGAGGACGCCGGTGACGGGAGTGGGCGGGGGAGCTACCGGGAGGCGGTTCTACCCGACCCACTGGCCTGAGCAGGCCGTGGAGGAGGCTATCAAGGTAGTCCCTGGTGCCATCAGATGTTCACAGCTTTGCGGTAGTAATTTCGCGTGGACTGATGAACTGATTTGTTGCCTCTGACCTGCAGAGAGGTGTTGCCTTCATGGGGAAGCTCCGTGTGAATGCACACAATCGAAACGAGGCAAGCACGGGCTACTCCTTAGTTTGATTGCTATCGTACTGCACTGTTAACGTGTAACTGTGTGATAACTTTGGAAATATGTGTGTGTTTTGCAGGCGTACTGCACAATCGATGGCATCCCGGTGGATGTTCTCATTACAGGGGCTGCACAAAACCGAGCGGTAAGTTTAGGTTAGGTCTTCATGCATGCTATTTTAACTGATTGGTTGTATCAGAAAATGTAATGTGCTACCTCTGTAATTAGTACAGAAGAAGTCCATATATGGAATGTAATTACATATATGGAATATAATTACTCTACTCTTCTGCTGGTCTTTTATTTATGCTTGAATTCAATTCGTTATTTTTTATCCTTGAATAACAATACTGGTAGAAGCAGGCCTTCGGCTCTTAAAATTAGAGACAGTCTCATCCAAAGCTGCTTTTGTGGGTAGTTGCAGGTGTCATGGCATCCGAGTTGGCAAATGAGCTTGTAGCGTTTCGTTTGATGATTGAGCCAAATAATATAAGGCCTAGTTGTTATCCTCATTTTTCTCCCTACCTTTTCTTCTTGTCCTGTATCTCTTCCTGACCTTACTCTAGCTTCGAACCCTTCTGCAGCATGCAACTCCACCCAGATGAGCAACACCCTTCTTTCTCTTCACTTTCTCCTTTGTATACTGAGAAGATCATCTGACATCTGTTGCCCCCTTAGTTATTAGACCCTTGCCATTGATAACCACGAGGGGGCGTATGATGTGGGTGTAGGGCTTAGGCCATGTTCAATGCAAGGTGCTTATGCACCAATGCTTAAGGAGTGAGAATGTTGACATGTCACTAAGCGCCAAAGCAGAAGTTACATTACAGTGCAAAGATGCTTACACATGTGCTTATATTTTACAACTTGCACTAAGCACCCTTTAAACATTGATGCTTAATTAAGCATCTCTCCTCTTCATTTAAGCACCATATGCTATCCTATTTTGCAAAAAAACTCGGTTTTATTTTCTAAGCATCTCTCTAAGCACCTGCATTGTACATGGTCCTAGTGGGGTTGGGGGTGAAGCAAAAGAGGTGGACGAGCTTACGCGAGACATGGAAGATAGACAAGAAGGAGCAGGAGGTGGTAAAAGTTGCCTGTAGTGATGGCGTGCCAATGTGACTAACTGACTACTCGTGATAGGACACGATGGATGTTCTCCTCCAGTTGTTAGGAGAGGCAGAGGCTACTGGAGGCAAGCAAGGCCAATGGAGTTAAGGAGGGAAGCGGTGGATGCCATCGTAGGCGAAGATAGAATTGGAAGAGGGTTTTCGTTGTGGAGGCGTTAAAGGTCATTAAAACTATATAGGAGGTGGCAGAGGCCAATACCATTAGCCAATTTGCTTCCGCCCACGTAACTTGGATACCACATGCTATGTAGGATGTAACGCCTCTGCACCAAAGCGGGAGGAGAGAAGGATGGACAAATGGGGAGCAATAAGAAAGATATATATGGTGCTCATGGTAGGCTAGGATCCAATGTTGATGCCATATGTGATATAACAAAGCTTTATAAGATCTGAGGTAGACTCTAGGTGGGTCAAAATCATGGTCAGACAGGCAGAGTGGTAAGGTTGTTTTATCTGTTATTGAGATGTGGTAGAGATTCTACCTGGTTTTGTAAATGACGGATGACAATTAGATGAATTGAAAAGTTAAGACTTTTTTTTTTTCCAATTGGTAGCTACCTGATAAGGAAATATTAGTGGATAGTGCTAAGGCAGGCTGGTACTTATCCTATCATGTGTATTGACTCACTGCTTTGAGTTGCACGTTAAGCACATGCATTCCTCGTTAGCTGATTAGGCATGGAATGGTTTGGAATGTTTGTCAGCATGTTTGTAGTTGCCCCATAGGGATCTGGAATGCTATTGCCCTAGGTAACTGCCTAAGTGGTGATTAGACACTAGGTGCCGCTCTGCTGCTGACTAGCGCCTTGTGAAACTTATCTGGAAACATCATTGCCTCATGTTTGGCATGGTATGAGCATCGGGACAAATTTTCTATAACACTGTTGCACCTGTCCTCCCCATGATCTGGAAACATAGGTGTTTGTCATGTTTGGCATGGCATGAGCATCAGGAGTTTAGGACAATTATTTGTATAACACTGTTATACCCCTATTTTGCTGTTAAGTCTGCCATACCACAGGATCGGATATCTCAATAGCCTTTGACTTCTGACTGTAGTATGCATGTAACCTTTCTTCGCATTTGCATGGCATGATTTCTGTTTGACTCGGTATTTCCAGTTGAGCTTAGAACCAAAATGGCACGCCCTTGGACCAAATAAATGCCCAAAGCCTTAAGTTTTGAGTGTGTGGATCATCTGAATAGCTATTGCCTATTGCACTTGAAAATAATTTGAGCAAACCTTCATTACAAGTTTTTTTTGCCTTGTGATCGTCTTACCGGGGTTTCCATCTTTTTGTGCAGTGCTTTTGTTTATCATTTCCTTTTGTGAAATTTAAATTTTGTCTTGTATATCTCATGTGTTTCTTATTTTGTTTCACAATAATCCTCACAACACATCCTAGGAGGATGCCTTCTTTTGCAGAAACAAGTTAGAAATATTTTTAGGTGGTATGTTTGTAGGAAGCATTTTTTTGGGTGTGTTATCATATATAGTTTCTTACATATGGATGCTTTGTTCTCTTTTCCATTGCCTACTACATACTGTTGTTGCATACACATCACATGAGTTAGTGAATTTACAATACTATGTTCTTTTATGAACAACTTGGCAGGTTGAAGGTGATCTTGTTGCTGTCACAGTGGATCCTCTTATTTACTGGACTAGAATGAAAGGATCTAATGTTGCATGCAACCCTGCGGTAGGAGGAAATGCTGCTGTTTACAAAGTTAGTGAAACAAACGAGAATGATAATTTGAAGAAAGGGCAGGCAGATGCCAGCTGCAGGCTTGAAAGTTGCAGTAATGGCCTGCCTGTGTTGGACAGGTTGCATTACCATCACAAGAACAGTGGTTTTAGTCAAGCTGTTAAGTGTGAAAATGGGCATGCTGCTGTCCCAGAAGTTTATGAGAAGGATTTGAATGAAGGGAAGACTGAAGCTGCAAGAGCTTTACAAAGGATCTGTTCTATGATATTCTCTCATCCAAGCAAACGTCCTACTGGGAAAGTATTATCAATCGTAAAGAAGTCCCCTCGCCGTAATGCCATTGTAGGTTTCCTTGCTCCTTTCTCAGAGTTCTCTGATGCGGAGCAACAGAAAAATCAGATGAATATGCAGGATTCAAAAAGGACGAACCATAGGGCACACTCACTTTTTACAGGCTTGCTTCATCTCTTGCCTACTGATCCCAAATTCCCTCTGATGGTTATTAGTGTTAGCTCTTTGCCAGATAGTCTCAGAGAGAGCCTGAAAGAAGGTGACATAGCTATTGAGAAAGAGTTAGTTGCTGCACGAATTGATGAATGGAATGAGGAAAGTTTCTATCCCTGGGCTCATGTTGTACGGTTCTTGGGGAAGGGTGGACATGTAAAAACACACATGGATGCTATATTGTTTGAGAATGCAATATCTGATGCTGAATTTTCCCTTGAGTCCATGGCATGCCTACCTGACATTTGCTGGGAAATTCCTCAGGAAGAACTTGAAGTGAGAAAAGATCTGAGAAATGCCTTAACCTTTACAATAGACCCTCCTACTGCGTCTGATCTTGATGACGCGATATCTATTGAGACACTTTCAGGAGGGATTGTCCGTATTGCTGTACACATTGCAGATGTTTCTTATTTTGTTCATCCGGAGACTGCATTAGATGCTGAAGCTCAGATTCGGTCTACTAGTGTTTATACCTTGCAGCGTAAAATATCGATGTTGCCTTCGAGACTTTCAGACGAACTGGTTTCGCTTAATCCTGGGGTAGACAGGCTTGCCTTTTCAATTATTTGGGACATTGATCCCCATGGAAACATAATTAATCGATGGATTGGTAGAACCATTATCTTTTCATGCTGCAAGCTGTCATATGACCTTGTGCAGGATTTGATTTGCATTGATGCCAGTCAGTTTAGATCTGCTGCTGCTTCTATTCAAGTACATGGCATATTTGAACAAGAGGATGTTATCAAGTCCCTGAGACACCTATATGAAATCTCGAAAAATCTGAAGGAGGTTAGATTCAAGGGTGGAGCTCTTTCTCTTGAAACTGCAAGGCTTATGATCTTATTTGATGAAGGTGGGGCTCCATGTGATAGCTATCGCTGTCAGAGGAATGATGCATGTTTCATTGTCGAGGAGCTAATGTTGTTGGCAAATATGACAGCTGCAGAAGTAATATCCAATGCCTTCCCAGATTGTGCTTTACTCCGTAGGCACCCTGAACCTAATCTACGAAAGCTCAGAGAGTTTGAGGCGTTTTGTTCTAAGAATGGTTTTGAATTGGATGCTTCATCTGCTGGTAAACTTCATCTTTCACTCTCTAGAATGAAGGAAAAGTTGCAAGATGATCCTATTATGTTTGATATTCTCATGTTTTATGCTTCAAAGCAAATGCAGTCAGCAGAATATTTCTGCACAGGGGACCTGGTAGACAAGAAGGATGATTGGGCTCATTATGCGTTGTCTGTCCCTTTATATACGCACTTCACTTCACCGCTGCGAAGATATTCTGATATAATTGTTCACAGGACATTGACTGCAGTAATTGAGGCTGAGCAGATGTATCTGAAGAAAAAGAAATTTTCTATTGGCCAGAATGGAGTCAGAGCTGCCTCTTGTAAAATGATGGATAGATGCTTTACGGGCCTTCAATTTTGCAAGGATGATGCTGAATCTAAAGAAGGGAGAGAAGCACTGTCTGCTGCAGCTATGAAGTTTATGGTCCCTTCCTCTAATAATCTTGGGGATGTTGCTGAGCATTGTAATGAAAGAAAGTGGTCTGGTCGTCGTGCAGAAGAAGCTGGACAGAAGCTCTACATGTGGGCTCTACTAAAGAGAAAAGAGGTATAATGGTATATCACCAATTTTCAGCTTCCCAAGCTAAGTTTGTAAACTTTGTTTTGAAGGTTGTCTGTTTTTACTTTTTTCAGGTCCTGGTCTGCAATGCTAGAGTTCTGGGGCTTGGGCCAAAGTTCATGTCAGTTTATGTTCCCAAGCTTGCGGTATGAATTTACTTAACCTCATCTAATAGGAGTACTTGATTCATTGTTTCTTCCCTCTCCTGATTGTGATTTTCTGATGTAGATGGAACGCAGGATATATTATGATGATGTTGATGGCCTATCCATTGAGTGGTTAGAAGCCACAGGAACATTAGTGATTGATGCTTACAGGAACAGGCGTCATCAAAGGAGGGGATGTCAGGTGAAGTGCAGAACAATCGAGGAGGTTGCGATGGTGGTGAACCCATCCGAGTCAATGTTATCTGAAGAAGAGGAATCAGGAGTGACAGAAGCTGGCTGCTACACTGCCAAGTCAGTTTTGATGAGCGACGAAGCAGTGAAAGCTCAAGTTGCCCCAGCTGTTCTGCCTCTGGTAATACATTACTTGAGCGACATTCCTGTGGTTCTTCATGCAACTGGCGGTGAAGATTGTGCAGTGGATATTGGAGTAAGACTGTACATGTCATCATACTACAAGTGATAGGAAATAATAGCTCGTTATGACAGAAAATTGGTTTAATTTACCTTTCTTGGTTGAACAATGGTAATAAAATGACAAAGAGTAGCCTTTAAAGAGTACTTCAGGGGCAAAAGTCAACTTAGTTTTGTAGATATTTCATTCCTGCGTAGTTTTACCTCCCTTATTCACCACCCTGTGACACCCAGCGGTTTGCAGAGTCCGGCGGCTTTTGTTTTTATTCATGGGCCACTTGACCAGGTACAATTTTTAGATTGGCCGGGTGGTGTCTTTGTATCAGCGAAGAGCGATGTATTCGCTTGTCCGTCCTTTGATATTTTTGTTCTTTGTGCGTGAAACCACCTGCATTTTTGTAACTGGTGGTCATCATACAGTTGTTCGATATGTTGCTTTGTTACTTTGGAGAAAAGAAAAAGGAAAGAAGGAATGACATTATCCATCTGTCTTTCAAATTCTCGATTCAATCAATATGAAGTTCCCCTTTTTGGTGTTGATTGTGATCATTTTTATCGATGCAGTGGTGATTTCCCCCATTGTGTGTCATGTGATGTCAGCAAACCTAAAGAAAATGATGTTATAGGGTGTTGATTTTCGTTACAGATATATACACTTGTGCTGTCTCAAAAAGATTATGTAATATGCTCGCACAGTTTATAAATCACCCGACTAGCGAGTGTTCTGTGATGTGATTTCGTGCTTAAGTTTTCGTGCAGACATTCGAAGATCGAACGTGTTATCACTTGTGCAACAATGTTCCCACAGCACTCGAGTGTGAAACCACCACCAGTAAGTCCTTGTTTTGCTACGCTAACAGTAGGAAGAAAAATTACATTACAGTATTTACATATCTGCTCATTCGCTCGAGAAAAAGGCAGGTTTCCAGCGACACTACTTCGATCCTGCGCATTAAAACTCGCAGAGAGTACTAAAAACTGTACAGATGCAACGATCATAGGTTCAGCAACCCAAAAAGATCACCAACAATCACCATCGACAAATTCCTGGCTTCTCAGTACGGCAGAGCGCGAGCATCTCCTCGTACTTGGAAGGATAGACGAAGCCCCAGAGCTGCAATACACAAGAAACAACAGTTACGTACATGTCTTTAAAACTCACCCATCTGTGTACATCCACAGAAAAGGACATTAATAGATTCAGAACTTGCTGTAAGTTGCTGGTGGACCTTATAGGGTCAGCAAATTTCTAGTTTCAACGATAACATGGAGGTGTATGAGCTATGAAGTATGGCAGCTCTTTTTCTTCATTTTTACTGTTGTTCAGTAATGTAGGATGCATGAGCGCAAGTGCCTGCAGCAAGCGTCAAGGTTGCTTGTATTTAGTAGCACAATGCAGTGAATCTCACGCACATCAGCTTTGGTTAACATCTGTTGATTTTCAGTGAGAAATGGGGATGCACTACAAGGCCAAAGAACATAGTAGCTGGGATGTCATAGGTGGTGCATTTGTGCAAGACAGAAGAACAGCGGGTGTTTGGTTGGTGACCAATGTGTGCCTATGCTTGGCAATTGAAAATTTGGTAAGAGTTGACCAAAATTGGAGTGTGTTTGGTTTGTGACCTTCAAATGGCAAGATTCCCACCCTACTGCCAATTTTTGCCAACTCTAGTTCATTTTCTTGCCAAATATTGGCCAATGCATCGGCTAAGAAATTCTCAACCTTCTAAAGGTCATGCCAACTAATACTATTGGCATGGCTTGATGGGGCAAATTTGGCCATCAACCATACATACCCACACGAGGTTCAAGGACAGAGGTTTATCATTTATGCAGCTTGTGACTTTAAAGGGGGGTATTTTGGAGCAGTTTAGTGTAATTATGTTCACTGCTGTGCGGCAAGGAAAGCATAGTTGCTTCGGTATTCTAAATACCTCAACATCTTTCACCGCAAAATCTGGAGAATGTGATAGACACTGGTTGTTAAAAGTCGCTGAATTGGAGCTCGAACCGCTCAAACTGCAAAGAGTAACCCAGAAGAAGGTGAGGGGTATTTAAAAATGACTTAAACCAACAAAAGTCATAGTTGTAACTGGTAAATGTGTTGCATGAAAGATATGATTAGAAATATATAAGAGAAATTACAGGTCTGAGTCCAGATAAAGTGCGAAATGACCTCCACCTCCTAGTGCCAAATAGTCAGTGGAACACACCGTGAAATAGTTATTAGCACCTACAACATGCAACTTTTTAATCGCTTGCTAGGATGAGGCAATACAAACACGTATAAGAATGTACACTCAGGAGCCTTCTTGAGTGAGGTTTTTGTTGCATGTTGGCAAAAGGCAAATGGACCTTAACAATAGCATTTTTGCAACAAGATCGTCTACCAGAACTTCAGTAACAATTTGCTAATTTTACAATTTCAACGAGAAGTCAGGGACAAAAAACAATTATAAAGCACCACAGCGCTAGGTACGTCTACAAGCCCTGAAGCACAGAAAATAATGGTAATGGAGAGGAATGTTTTGGTCAGGTTTTGACGTTTTATGCAAAGGCCGTAGATAGATAAAGTAAATATTACCTGTTGGTCGATATATAGCAGGGTGGTTGTGTGAATCAGTGAAAACAAAGCAGTTATTGGTTCCCTGCAACATTGAATTTCCATCATAATCAATAGAAGGCATGCAGGAGAAAAAAAACAGAATTGCAAGTGGAACCTGATACTTCTTTGCAGTGGTTGGCTGCAATGGGGACTCAACTAAACCACCAAAAACTGCACCTTTTCTATCCCCCACTACCTGTTAGAGAACAGAACAAAATAATAGCAGGTTGGCGGTTAGCAAACGATGGCACAAAAATGTATTCACATGAGAAGTTATTACAGAGACACAATAAATCCATACCATCAAGAACATAGTATTTTTATTAGAGAAAAAACAAGCATTATCACTTAAGGAACCATTTGAAACTGGCTGTTTTCTGTCAAATAGACAAGTGCCGATGAAACTATAGCAAAGTGAATAGCATCAAGATATACGTACCAAAAGCGAATAACCGGGGCAAAGCATACTCCTTCTATATAAAGTAGATAAAGATATTCCATGCCTCCATGTACTGAACAGTGGTGAACATAAGCATTATATGGTAAACTAGTCATTACATAACCAGAAAATTAGAATGGGGAAGACATGTTTTAAACCTGTATAGCAAGACCCAGTTCCTTCCTTGGGCAAGAACAGGAAGAGAGGCATATAATATGGATTGCATCATTTCTGACAAAAGAACAGATGGTTCTGACATAGCCGGCAAATTACTGAAGGAAGCAACTTCTTTTGATTCTTCAGGCTCCAATACAGGTGCAACTGATTCAGCATGGTTTACCATCTCTGTGTCAATTTTGGGCTCAGGATTTTGTTTGAAGCCACCAATCCTAGCCGCTTTGTTAATGATTTTTCCAATGGAATGTTTCCCTCTACTTAGCAGGCCTGTCCTTCCCTTGTTTGACTTCCCCACTGGCGTTAAAGTGGGGTATCCCATTTCACTGTTCTGCTCAGGAATAATCTCCATTGAATCGTTATTAGAGCTAGATGACGACAAAAATGAGATCAAGAATGCTCTGAAGGAAGATGTGTCTGGGCCATCAGGAATGTCGGAATTTTGCTCAGAATCTTTATCATCTTCTGATTTTTCTTGCTCTTCGCCCGCCTCCTTCAACAATAAAAGAAATTGATGTCAGTTTTTTGGAATACGGGCCGCTAAATGAAATGATTCAACACTAATTGCTACTAAGAACTGGCATCAAACACATGTAATAACATACGATATTAAAATTTCACTGCACACAACAGGTTACAGGAGGAAAGACAACAAACCAGGCACTGAACTGAATAGTATTTAGAAGAAAACTGGAGTTGGACTATGTCCCCTTCTTGAGAGTTGAGACTAGGAGATGGTGACAAGAGGACAATTTTCAGGTAGCATAGAAGTGACTAAGATAACTTTACTATTGTAGCTACAAGCATCACACACTAAAAAGGGAAGACTTCCCCAACCTAACGAAGTATCTGCTACTGCTACGAAGCTCCCAATTCTGCTTCAATCCGTTCTGAAAGCCACGTGCACCTAGAAAGCTAATCGATGGAAGTTCACAAGCATGGCATTCGGCAACATATAGTAACCCACCAACCAAAGCAGCTCGTATCATAATTAGCACAGTGAAACAGTTCATGTCCTAAACCCCCCAAGCATCACAGACCAAAACCTAACAGGAGCCCGTCCCAGCGGCGAACCCACTCCAAAATCACGCGAATTTCTCTAGCGCGAGCCTTCCAGCCGCCTGATCGCGCGAATCAAACAACGCGACCAGCAGCCACGTTCAAAACCAGGCCGGATTATCTTGGGAGCTGACGAGGGGAGAGGCGGAGGAAGGGGGATCTCGGGCCTCACGAGGACGGGGGAGGAGGGCTCGCGCTCGCGCTCGGAGACGGGGTTGAGGATGACGGTGGTGAGGTCGGACACGAAGTGCGCGGCCTTGCTGCCCAGGGACGGCAGGTACCCCATCCTCGCCACGCCACGCGCCCGCGCCTATTTCTGGAGCGGCCACGGCCACGGCCACGGCCACGCGCGTGCCTCCGCCTCCGCGTCCTGCGCTGGCGGTGAGTCGAGGGGCGGAGCGCCGCGTGCCCGTCCGCCTCCGGTGCTCCCGGCGCCGCCTGGACAGCTGGACTGGGGGCTCGTGCAGCTGCTGCTGCTGCTCGAGTCGGGGAGACGGCGGAGTGGTTGCGGGCGGTGGAGGAGACGAGGCTGTTTGGCGTTTTTGTTCGGTGACGAGTCGCAGTTGGATTTTTTATTTTTTTTTTGGCTCCCACAGGCCACAGCGATGGCGTGCGCTGCAGAGGCCACCTTCGCACTGCAGCCCGTGGGCTCGGCCTGCAGTGCAGGCCCGCTTCTACAAAATCAGTGAAGGGTTCCTTTTTTTCCTTTTTTTTTTAGCACCGGAACGCCACCTGGACCATGCAAGATATAAATTTTAACGGATTTGCTCGCTCGCAGTCGTCTGGGATGCCGCCCAGGCGACTTCTCCTCCTCGCCGCGCCTTCTTCCTCCTCGCCGCGCCGCCATCTTCCTCCTCGCCGGCGCTCGCCGGGTTAGGGAATATTGGGGTTCCGGGGTGTAGAGGGAGGTCGGGGGAGGCGGACGACCGGCGGTGGGTGGGGCTCGTCGGGGGCGGCGGCGGAGGCGGTGGTGGCGCCGCCGGAGCCAGGGGAGGGGGCGAAGGCGGGTGGGCCGG
>SPJY01015487.1:674922-738798 GCA_005191435.1 Raddia distichophylla | reverse complement strand
TAAAAGAAGATGGATAAACAGTAACTTCGCGCTACAGTACGGTGTCGTGCATTGAGCGCACGACTTGTGCCCTGGTCTCCTGCGGCCGCAAATTCACCGACTTGTCGTGCGTCCAAGGTGCGACGGATGCCTGGTCGCACATTCAAAGTGCGACCGGCGTCTATTTTTGTCTAATTTTCAATCCGACATGTAATTTTGCATAAACGAATAAAAAAATATATAAAAAAATTAAAAATTCCTCGGCAGAGGCCACCTTCTCACGGCAGCCCGTGGGCTCGGCCCGCAGTGCAGGCCCGCTGCTACAAAACCATTCCGCTACAAAATCAGTGAAGGGTTCCATTTTTTTATTTTTATTTTTATTTTTTGCACCGGAACGCCACCTAGACCATGCAAGATATAAATTTTAAATGCTAATTGGGGGAAATGTTGGTTTTTGACCGGAATTCATCGAGGTGGACAGAAGTTGACTGTTTTATTCCGGTTTTCGTTTACGATCGAAGCTGTTTGGCTTACATTAAATTTGCCTTTCAAAAAATTAAAGTACATTTTAAACGGTCAATTTCTCTGGACTCGTTTCTTTGGAAGCAATCAGTTGGCCTATCTCCGACTTGGTTTAGGATTGATATTAAACTCTCGTGACCACACGATATCTAAATTGGGATTTACCCCGAGTTAAGCTTATCTTTGATGGAAACGATGTCCTGATCAAAGGCGCATGGTTTGATCATCTAATCACCTAACATTTAATTCAATCTCGCCTAGCCCTAATCTTCTAAACCAAGTAGAGTTTTTCTTTTTGTTCTCTTTGAACTTTTTATTTCAACGTTAAAATAAGAACAAGCCCTAAATTAGCCATGACGTTTGCATTGGCATGGCACTAGGGTTTACAAACCAAACAAGCCCTGCGTAGCTATATAGCTCGCAGATTATTGAACCCACACAAAAAGGCAGCAAGCTCCAGAATATGGATAGTCACTTACGATATATGCACCAATTTTTTGAAGGAATATATGCACCAATTGGCAGTGGCTACAAATCTCCATTTATTATGACTCTAGCCCTCTTCATGGCTGAAGCCTTTTTTCATTGGAAAAGGTGTCAATTTGGTCCCTCATCTATACCCGTCAAACCATTTTGATATCTGAATAGCAATACCAGACTTGTCAAGTCCTTAAACTCTTAAAACCGGACTTGACTAGTCATTCGACCTGTCAAAACGATGGTTTTGGGGTTTTCAGTGACATGGCTGCTGATGTGGCTAATTTTTTCTGCATGGACTCCATTTGGAGCTGCCACATGACTGCTACATCAGCACAAGTATGCTAGATCTGCCACGTAGGCTGCCACTCAACCTAAAACCACCTTTTTGACAGGTAAAAGGACTAGCCATGTCCGGTTTTGAGAGTTCAAGGACCTAACAAGTCCGGTATTGATGTTCAGGGACTAAAGTGCTCCGACGGGTATAGTTGAGGGACCAAATTAGCACCTTTTCTTTTTCCATTCGCTGTTTGACTTGATTTGGTCGAATCAAAATTTATCATCTTGTAGTAATTTTTTTGGGGTTTCATGAGGATTTATTTAAAGGTCGTAAAAAATTATAGTTTTTTTGCATTTTTATTTTTTAAAAAATAACATTTAGTTGAAACTAAATCAAATTATGAACCAAAACTGCGAGGCAAAAAGGCCCTTTCCCCCCTGAACCACACACACTGCTGACATTACGCAGCCGTTAAGCCGTACTCGTACGGTAACGGTAGTACATTACTAGTACATTTAATATACATGCATTACCGGAACTGTAGGAAAAGAATGCCTCGACCTAGATCGATCAGGCATGGGTGCTTAAACCGTCAAAAAACCAAACTGCACCATAATCACATAACATACACTTCAAAATACAGTACAGTTCTGGGACCAATGCCAAGACTCAAGACTCAAGAGGCGAGTCGGATGGAGCTCATGTGACAGCATGATTTGCCTGGCGTGGCGGATGTGGCGGTTTCCGGAGAAGAAGCTGCGCTACTGAGCGATCCAATGGACCCGTCTGTTCATCCGTCCATCTGCTTGGTTTCAATCTGCGAAAAGATACCAGAAAAACACATTCAGCGTCCGCACTTCAAGTGGCGAATCGAAGACCGACATTTCTAAGCAAGAGCGAAGATAACGTCGAATAAAGGTCGCAAAAGTTGATCTCATTGGGGCATGCATCCGTCTACCTCTTTGATCCTGATGGTTCCACAGCTCTGCTCGTAGTTGCAAACTGCTCCGCCTGCTCGACGCCATCAGCTGTAGCAGCAGCATAGTGCCTCTGTTCAACACAGGTGGCCAATCGATACAGGGCATCTCTTATGCACATTTTGGTTGCAACGTTCAACTGCAAAGCACGTTTGAAGCATACGACTAATTAGCACATACTGTGAAGCATCATCAAGCACACTGAATACAGCTACCTGTCACACGTATAAAATGTGCAGAAGAATGCTACTACACAAATGAAAGGCTGAAGAAACGGTAAGCATCACTGTGACTCACACCTGATTCATGCTTTCCTGAAGCTTTTGGAAACCAAGGTCCTTCACCGGCACAGCTTCCAGAATCAATGGTGACATTGGTGAGCAAGGGTTAACGCATGGTTCTGAAGAAGTCCTTTTCTTGGAGCAAAATTGCAAATCTACACTGTTCATAACATCGCCTGGAATGTATTCAGGATACTGATGCGTTTGTGCTGCATTTCCACTCATCAGCAGTTCAGGCTGTTCGTATGTTCTCAACGCAGGAAAGTATATCTCCAATGGATTTTCAGCCATCCCATCAAGGATCACATCTGGAGTTCCATTCAATGGATCATGTGTCTTCTTCTTAGAACAAGAGGCATAAGCTGCAACAAAATCTGGTCCTGAGCAAGTAGATGAAGATGCGATTACATCATTGCACATGATTCTGGATGTTGTTGGCACTGTCATTTCCTGATTTGAGCCAACAATGACCTCTAGCCCTTGGTAGCTGCTGATGCCTATCGTGCTTGGTAAATCATCAAAGGGGCAGAAAAGGTCCAAATCCGAATTCTGCGAAAATCGCTCAATTTCCCCGGATGAAGAGCTGGCATGTGCCTCACAATTCAAAGGTGTCTCCCTTCTTCCTTTCATGGATGGTGGTTGTATTTCCATAGGATTTACCAAATCTATCTGCAAAAGGAGAATGTAAAGTTAGTGTGTTCCTCGATGGAACCAAGATTCTTTTAAGGAACTTTTTTTAGAAAGATTTCAAGGAAATTTTGGTCCGGAGGTATTTTGCATATTGAAGAACGCAAATATCTGGAGTCTCTTGATGATAGAGAAGATACCCTCGGGAGGAATTCCTTTGCATCATCTAACCTTCAAAACGTGTGGAACTAATTAAAGGGAGTTCGAAAGTACCTGGTCAAGTACTACAGATTCAGTGCTAGTAGTATCAGGAATTGAAACTGATGATTTTGATATAGAATTAGCCGTGCTCTCATTTATAACAAATGACAAATTGCTATTGTCAAAGAGGTAACTGCTTGGTACAAGCTGAACATCCGGTGAACAAATCGAAGACCATATTGGATCCTCAAAATAATTTCTCCCTATCTCAAATGTGGAGTCTAAATTTCTTCAAAAAAAAAGTGAGAATAAAAGTTGAAGCCTCAGTAAAAGGTAACATTGCTGATGATAAAGACTAGACAAATTCTCAAGGCGGTCAGACATACCTCAAGTTTGTATCGAAATCCAATAAGCTGTCCAGTTCAGGCCAGTCACAGTAAAGCAAATCTTTTCCTTTTTTCTTGAGTTCATCTTGTGTTTGCGTTGTATTGCCTTGTGAGGAAGAAAAGTCTGAAACACCGACAATACCAGTGTATTCACCAGCAGAGAATATGCTTGCTTCGGCACCTGCACACATTTCATTTGACTGTTTTACGCTGTTCACCGTGAAAACTTGCATGTTACAATAAAGAAAAACATAGAGAAGATAACATACCCATTGGCACGGTAATATCTTTCTTGTGAGTTAGCGGGTAGCCGTTTCTTTTTCCACATGACCCACTTATGTTTCTACTGTCATTGTAGCCAATACTGTTTCTGAAGTCACCCCCCTGCATGGGTCTTGGCTTTGTCGAAAAAGCAGCCGGATAGATCATCGATTTGTCCTGCCCTTGAAGTACCACAGTGTGGTCGTTAATCAGAGCAAAGTCATTCGCAGCAAAGCGGGTGGCCTGCAATAAAAAAAACTGATTGATTTTAGACAAAAACTGGAACCTTACAGTTCGATTGAGGTGTACTAATTTCATATTTCTTTGTACTGTTATACAACTAATTCGCAACCTACTTCCATGATGGTGTTCTTTCTTTTTCTTTGATGCAGTAGGGCAAGATAAAACTCAGGATAATCGACGCCAACAACAGTCTACAGATTACAGATAAGCTTAGCCTTGATCGAACTGAATTCTGCTCGTACTCTTTACGTAACAGGGTGAATGAAACCTCTTATCAAGATCACACCAAAGCACATACATGTACGGACCAAACAGGTGGAGATGGATTCTTGGCGAAGCAGAGCAGAAAGTAAAGAACCGCAAGGCAAAGCCACGCAACGAAACGAGAGGAATACACACGAGCAAAGCTGCAGCTAGCTAGGGGGAACCCCAGACGAAACAATACCTCGCCGCATTGCTCAAACCCCCTCCTCCTCCCCACAGACGCATGCATTGATCCGGATCAGACAGCCGAAGCGGCAGCCGGCCGGGCTTGGGCGAGAGCAGCTGGAGAGGCGGACGCGAAAGCCACTGTTCACTCGTGTTAGGCAGGGGCAAGGGGAGTAGGGGCCTTATATCATGGAGCTGCCGCGCCGAACACCCGGATCGAGCAAGTGGGGGGCATACGTATACTTGCAAGGTTGCAAGCAACTAGCTAGGCGACGAGGCCGAACCATTCGGTGAAAGGGTTCGGCGCGGCCGACGGGGCGCCAGAACGCCTGTCTCGCCCGGGGCGCGGCGCCGCGCGACGACTCTTCTCCCCTCCCCATCCCGGCCGAGAGGAGCAGCCCCGCCCACCCGGACCCGCGCCCCGACGGCGACGCGACGCGGGGGAGGGCGCCGGAAATGGCATGGGGGACAGCGACCGCGCCGCGCCGGGTAAGATCGGCGCCGGTGCGCGCGCGCGGGGCGTCAGATCGGGGTCTGGCCGGGGATCCGCGTCCGCGTGGCGCTGCCCCGGCCGGCGGCGGCGAGCCTGCCCCCGCCACCCGTGCGCGTCGTCTTCCGCGGGGACGGCGGTCGCAAGCGCGGCGCGTGCGGGATGCAGCAGAGGAGTACGTGTCGGTGTGCTCTGCCTCTCGGTGGTTCGGCCCGGCTCTGGTCTTGACCTGCAAGGCGACATTTCACATGGAGTGCATGACATTTCATACGTGGTTCGGTCAGACCCGTCAGATGCATCCATTTGCTCTGGCTCAAAATAGCCGTGGGGCTTTGGAGCATCCATATCAAACACTTAGCTAATCACTGCGCTCTATTTCGCTATTAGTTATTCACTCTATCTTTCACTCTAATTTTTTCATAATTTACACTACACAAAAAATTAATAAATCTAGCCACGCAATTGTGCGGGTCATCATGCTAGTTTTTTTTCATAATTTACACCGCACTTTAAAAAAGATACGTTCACTCCATCAGATATTCCATCCAAAACTATAGTATTTTAGAGTACCTGCTAAAAATGCTTATGTGCACCGTTACATTTTTTTCAAGTACGACATATATACATTTTTTTCAAGTACGACATATTTTGTATAGGGCACTATAGCCCCAATAACTACTCAATTCTTTGTGTCATCCATCTTTCCTTCTTATCATTCCATGTCTTCTACATCAGGATTTTAGTGACAAAAGCTTCTTCAATATACAGATTGTTCTTAGAACAGGTGATAATCTATTTGATTGTGAGGCCCATCATTCAGATTCGAAACCTCACGAAGACAAAAATATGGTTCATACGTATCATTTATACTTTTGATTTGCCAACTTATGTGGTACCATTGTAGCTAATCTAACTGATGTTGATTATATATGTACGTGAGCAGCGCGCGCACGTGACTTGTCCTAGCATGGGATGCGACACATGAACTGCTAGCTTTGTGCCGTGGCTAGCTATCGCCGCGTTTGACGACGACACGGTTCGGATCAGTCACATACAATCATACATGGTACAGCACGTAGGATCGTTACATGAATTCCGTCTCAACTATCCATTGGTTGGACCTAAAGTTTTTGCTGTCTGCATTCTACAAGCTTTACTTGATCTGTGACACGCGTCCACGTCGATGTATATGCAAGTCGGGCCAATTCGAGCGATCCGCAGCGACGCATCAAGAGGAGGATTAAATATGTGCCATCAAATTGTATCATTCGTCTTTTTCTAGACAAGTAATAACACACCATTGTACTGTCTTTATCTGTATTATTAGAGGAACCTAGTGAGACATCCATCAACGTACGCTCTTCGTCTCTTATATGATTAACCATCCATATTTAAATGTACTTTCTATTTATTTGTCTAGTTTTCTTGTTTTGATGTGTTGTATTTTAATTAATATTTTTATCAAGACATATCAAATCATCTTTTTATCTAGTTTTTCTGTTCTTGTTTTGAAAATGAGTAGCTTCGTTATTTTAGCATGTTGATTCTAGAAGACTTTCAATAAAAAGCCGGGTGCAAATTAAAAGGACGAGGTGATGTAATATTCGTTCGTAGCAAAGCACAATATTTCGCTAGCATTCCCCGTTATAAAATAGTAGTCATTTTAAACTTGATCTAAGTCAAACTTTTAAAACTTTATTTATAGATAACTTTTAAAACTATTTAAGTTGTGAACATAAAAATCGTATATATAGATTCGTCTTGAAAAGAACTTTAATAATATTATAATTTTAATGTATTATAAATAATTTTTTAAAAGTATTTTACGATAAATTTGTACTTTGGAGATCGTGCCAATGTCCAAAACATTTTTGACAGATGTAATTGGATCTAAGACTCGTAGGCTTCTACGCAAATTTCTAGATCATAAACTGTCGACGGTTGAGATATCGATCTCAAGTCGCTAAGGTTCTTGAAGATTGAGATAGGAGACACGCCAAACAATGCGAACAGCAACGAACAGGGAGACAGAGGTTTTTATCCTGGTTCGGGCCTCTCGGGAGAGATAATAGCCCTACGTCCAGCCTTTCTTATATATCGAAGATGATTACAAGAGGTGGCTCGGCGAGATGAACAAGTCTCGGCAAGATTGTGGTGTGTACAGGAGGTAATATGTGACAATACGAAGTCTCTCCATGTGTACGTATGTACGTCGTGCCCTCTACATGCCGTAGGGGCTCTGTTTATATAGTGCTGATGAACCGACCTACCAAGGGATAATCGGGCCGGGCTGACTACGAGTATGTAACCAACTCATACATGCCAAATACGTCCCGAGGTAGATAAGGTAGACTCCAATTCTTGGGGATCACGACTCCTAATTCAATCCGGGAAACCACGTCCGGGTCTTCACGTAGCCGTGCAGAACTCTGTTCGAGCCGGACTCAAACAGGAATCCTAGGCCATTACGCACCGTGCCAACCCGGAGGCTGTTCGGCAGGATGCTCATGGGCCTGATAGAACCTTCCAAGGAGCTGGGCCCTGGTAGGCTGTCCGATTGGGCCGTCAGGGAGTGGGCCATGGCAATGGGCCGTAATTCAATCCCCGACATAAACCAATAAGTCAATTTCACACATGTGAAAGTACTATTTATATAGGGGTATTCCACTTTTAGCGACACATTTACCTTAGATAAATCCATGTTTTGGTTTGTAATTAGCACAGACATATTTAAGGTTTTGTCTTGTGTCCTTTAAAGAACCTACATTAATAGCATTATTAATTTGTGTCATCCATACACTAGTTCAAATGGTGTGAGACGATGGGCGGAGTGGAAAGAGGTGTTGTAGCATAACTCAGCCCAGGGAAGCCATTGTGCCCATGTCGCTGGATTGTCAGCCACAAGGCAATGGAGATACATTTCCAATGTCCGATTGACTACCTCCGTCTGCCCGTCAGTTTGAGGGTGATATGCTGTTGAAAAACGGAGGGAGGTACCACTTCGTTTCAAAAGGTCCTGCCATAAGGCACTAAGGAAAATGGGGTCCCGATCAGAAATGAGAGATTCCGGAATCCCATGGAGGCGCACCACTTGGTCGAAGAAGATGGACGCCACCTTGGAAGCCATTGTTGGTCGCTGCAGCGCAATAAAATGCGCATATTTGGAGAGGCGGTCCACTACCACCATGATTGTCGTCTTGCCCAGAGACTTTGGAAGCGCCGTGATGAAATCTAGAGACAAGTCCGCCCAGACATGGTGAGGAACGGGTAGTGGCTGCAGCAGCCCAGCTGGAGATAAGGAGCTGGATTTATGTCTTTGGCAGACCTTGCAGCGAGCAATGTATTCTTCAACTGAGCGACGTTGATTCACCCAATAGTATTCCCCCTTTATGCGATGTAGCATCTTTTGGACACCTTCATGGGTAAGATCATGGACGGAGGAAATGATGGCATCCACTAGGGTCGATGAAGCTAGAACATACAGACGGCCCTGGTGATAGAGGAGACCATCACGCACCTCTCGGTCTGCTAGGGTGGAGGGTGGTGTGTTGTCTTGCTGCCCCTATGAATTTCGGTCCTGCCCATCCATCTTGGTGCTCAATTGTTGAACCTCTGGGTGCTGACGGAGCAAATCCACCCAAGTGTCACGAGTCAGCTCCACTGGACTTGAGAGGGCATTGCAGGAGATGTCCGATTCTGTGATCCTGGACAAGGCATCAGCTGCTAAGCTGGACTTTCCCGGTTTGTACTCCACTTGAAAATCGAACCCCATTAACTTGCTCAACCAATGCTACTGGGGAGGGGTAACCAGGGCTTGCTCTAGCAAATATTTGAGGCTTCCGTGGTCAGTGCGGACGATGAATTGTTGCCCCCACAAGTAGGGATGCCAATGACGCACTGCTTTGGACAACCCATTGAGCTCCCACTCATAAGCTGCAAGCTTCATGTGCCGACGGGCTAATTTGCGACTGAAGTAGGCTATGGGGTGCCCATTCTGTTGAAGTACAGCCCCAATGCCCGACCCCGATGCATCGCACTCGACGACGAACGGAGTATTAAAATCTGGTACCGCCAAGACTGGAGCCGAAGTTAACGCACCCTTCAAACTCCTGAAGGCCTCCTCTGCTCTTTCAGTCCATTGAACCCCCCCTCCTTCTTGAGCAACGCCGTCAACGGGTCTGCAATGGAAGCATAGCCTTGAATGAAACGGCGATAGTAGCCTGTGAGTCCCAAAAACCCTCGCAAAGCTGTCACGGTGGTGGGTGAAGGCCAATTTGCCACTGCTTGGAGTTTGGCAGGATCAGCCGCTACCCCATTGTGAGCGATGATGTGGCCCAAATAGTGTATACGCTCTTGGACGAAAGCACACTTAGATGCCTTGAGGAAGAGTTTATGTTGGCGAAGGCAATCTAGGACCAACTGCAAGTGCTCTCGGTGCTCCTTCTTGGTGCGGCTGTATATGAGAATATCGTCGAAGAAGACCAGCACAAACTTGCGTAAATATGCTTGGAGGATTTCATTCATTAAGGCTTGGAAGGTGGATGGTGCATTGGTTAACCCAAATGGCATGACGAGGAACTCATAGTGGCCATGATGGGTCCAGAAAGCAGTCTTTTGGACATCTTCCGCCCTCATACGGACTTGATGGTAGCCTGATCTGAGGTCCAATTTGGATAACCATCTAGCATCCCGTAGCTCATCTAGCAACTCTTCCACCACCGGTATAGGAAACTTGTCCTTGACCGTCTGCCTATTCAACTCAGGTAGTCCACGCAGAAACACAAGATCCATCCGCCTTACTGACCAATAGGACTGGTGATGAGAAAGGGGATTGGCTTGGACGAATAATACCTTGCCGAAGCATCTCTGCACATTGTCACTCAATTTCATCCTTCTGGCGGTAAGGATAACAATAAGGCCGTACCACCACTGGATCAGCTCCCTGAATGAGATGAATGGCGTGGTCGCAATGGCGAGGAGGAGGTAGCCCTTGCGGTTCAGTGAACATATCCGGATAACTAGTCATGATGTCCTCCACCCAAACTTGATCAGTGAGTGCGTACTGGAACAATTCCTGTCCTCCTTTTCCCTGGAAACCTTGGAGCACCATCTTTTTCCCAGCCCGACTGAACTGCATAATATGGTTCTGGAAATCCCACTAACCTTGCCCAGATATTGTAACCATTCCATCCCCAGAACTATGTCAAACCCATCCAGTGGAATTACAAAGAAGGGCGCCTGAAAAGCCTGACCTTGTATATGAAATTGGGTCTGTGCATTCTTTCCAAGACACTGCAGCTTGCCTCCCTCGGCGACCTTGACTTGTTGATCCTTAACAGGAATCTGCTCCCATGTCCCGACGCTGGCTGCATAACCACTCATAAAATTGTGAGTACTGCCACTATCGATAAGAGCCAGCAGTCTCTGATCTTGAAATTCCACCTCCACTTGCATAGTGTTACCCCCCTTTGGTCCTTCTACTGCCAACATGGACAGCGAAGGTTCTCTTTCGGGATTGTTTTCCTCTTCTTCTACTTCTTCATCTTCCTCCTCAAGAACTTCCAAGTGAAAGACACGCATACACTTGTGGCCACGGGTGTACACCTCATCACAATTGTAGCAGAGGCCCTTCGCACGCCGCTCGGCGAGTTGATCGGCGCTCAACCGGCGACGAAACGGCGTCGACGCTGAGCTACTCTGTGACCCTGAGGAGTTGGCGGGTTGTGTGCGAGTGCCGCTCCCTGTTGCCGACGAGGCTGGTACCGAAGGTGATGGCAGTGAACCTCCAGCGCTGCTAAAGTGACCTGGCGACCAACGGGACGGCGTTGGAACGGTGCCCGTCGACACGATCCCTCTTCCTATAAGCGGCCGCGACCGATTGGTTGTCGAAAGACCTTGCAATGCCTCGGCGATCTAGGCATCCTTCCTTGCCTCTGCCTCGTGAGCACAGGCCATTGCGTCTACAAGGTCCCGAGGCCTCTCCCTCCGAAACATCTGCGGCCAAAGCGACCGACAGTCCGGCGTGAAGGTCTCAATTTGATCCAAGCGATGAACACGGGGTGCGCGTGCCAACAATCGCTGGAACTCCCTTGCATATTGCTCCACCTGGTTTGCTCCTTGTTTCAGATTGACTAAATCCCCCAAAGGTCCCACTGTGGAATGCCTTGTGAACCTCTGATGGAAAACATCACTGAAATCCTCCCAAGTCAGCCAGCTTTCTTCTTCCTGCCAATTATCCAACACTTGGAGGGCTTCTCCCCTCAGATGCACCCCTGCAACTCCCACCCATTCTTCTTCGGGGATCCGGTGGAAGCGGCAGAATCGTTCACATAGCCTCAACCAGTCCAACGGATCTTCAGAGCCATCATATTCAGCCAATTCAAACCGAGGTGGTCGGGGAGTCCACCTTCGATCTTCTCCATCTTCTCCATCTGGCCATTTCGATCTCCTCCTTCCCCCATCATGCGATCCACGCGCCCCTGTTGGATTTCGCTCGCGTTCCCTTCCATGCATCGATCTTTCCGACGCAGGAATTGGGTTTCGCCTTCCTCCATCTTTTGCTTGACTGTGAGGATCTCCCAGAGCCCCCCTAGTCTCATCAGCTGGTCCCTTGGCCTTGACGCTCTTGAGCACCTCCTCCAAGAGACGTTGCACTTCCTTGCTCTCTGCCTCCAGTGCAGAGAGACGGTCTTCCACCGACGCAGCCATGGTTCCAGAACCGGCGGGCTCTGATACCAAATTGTTATGACCCGTTGTCGGATGGGCAACAGCGTACGCTCGCGTCCCAGGTCGGAGTCCCAAGCGCACCAGTGACGGAGAAGAGGAAGATGAGTTCGCCGCGTTGCCGCGGCGAAGAAAGTTGGTTGTTTTCGGAGCCACCGCCTGATACTAGATTTGTGGCATCAAAGCATGCCGATTTTCTTCATTAACTCTCCTTATATAACAGTGGAGATTACACAACTAATCCCTTATTCTTTGCGCAGGCCAGCTGCTGCCTAACAACCAAACTAAAAGGATAAAGACGCTGAACTACACACACACACAGACTAACCCAACCGAAAGCTAACAGACTCAACAACAAACCAGATAAGCCGCTACTAATCTCGTCCCTTCGTATGTTTCTTCCTTCTATAGTAAACACGATCAGCAGCTGGTATAACATGTGCCGATATATATTACTTGTTTAGATTTCTTTATTAACCATTAGATCTAAATATAATGTGCCATCTCACCCTTACATGTCAATTCACCTTCTTAGACGGCAGTTTGGATCAGCCATATACATGCATGCTATATCAAGATCCGAACAGGGCACAACGAGAGGTGGAACTTTCTCCAGAGAGAAGGCGACCACAAGGCAAAAAAAAAGGGAAAGAGACTTAACCTAGATCCACCTACTCCTCTCGCCGACATCAGCCTCCGGGCCTAGACTTTGGGTGGGAGAGCGAAGGATCTGGGTTGGGAGGAGTATATGAGAAGACTGGGTTGTATGATAAAGGTAGGATTTTGGGAGCTTCGACCAGTTGTGGCGTCGAATAATTGTTGCATTCATTCGAGCGATGATTTGGTAGTCGTCAGAGATGGACACCAATTTTGTCCATTCGTCGGCCAAAGGATACACAAAGGTGTGTGTAGTAGTAGTTTAATTAGGGTTTGCCAATAATGGAGTTTTTTTGCTGCTGTGGGGAGTTCGTGGTGGCAAGGAGGCCAGGTTCCGATAAGTTCTCGCCAAGCTTGGTTGTTGCATGGGTACAACTCCTCATCGATGAGGCTTTGTACACTCCTCGTGGGACGAAGCAGAATTTTTATGAGGAAGAGGAAAAGGGGTTTGGTTGAAGAAGATTACAACATTGGTGTTGCCGTGGTGGCAATGGCGATTCATCGGTTCTATTTTCTCCGTGTCTGGCCGACGCGGATTTGTGTGCTTTGTGAAAAATTGGTTGCACTGCCTATTTCATAAAGAGGAAGAAGGAGCCCCAATCAAAGCAATCTACAAAGATGAAATATGCACAGGTGGGGGTACTACAATAGAGGATCGGTCATGACCATCCTCTCCAAAGGCAACTGCTCGTAGCTGAAACTCATGGTTTACAACCTGAACAATGGAATCAACTAAATTGCACTCTAGGTCTTTGTTGTAATTTTTCTTTTTTAAAGAGACCTAAATGTGAGCTGTAAGAAACTTACGGAATGCATGATTGGATCTCTTTCTCAAAGGGAAAGAAAGAAAGAAAAAAAAAAACAGATCCAGAGTACCTTGCATGAGTTCCCTTTCAGCTATCCATCGCGGTGATCGGTTGGACCTAAAGCCTTCTCTGCTCCCTGCATCCAACAAGCCTAATTACTCGAGGTCATCTCTGTCGACGTATGCACCAAACATCCAAACAAAGCGCCGACCTTTCATTTCATCCAACCCTAGGCGCTCGTCGAGCCGTACGGCATACTCGGTCGCAGTGACGTAGAAGCTGTGACGTGCGTGCAGACATATCATGCATGCATTCGGTGGCATGAAGCAAGCTGTCCGCGTGCATGCATGCATGCATGCAAAGGAGGTGGCCGTGGAAAGGTTCTTTGGCCACGTTACATGTATGGCATGCATGCGCCACGGCCGGGCCACCGGCGCACGCTTCAGACAGGGCGATATCCGGATCAGATGGGGGGTGCTGGCTGGCTTGAGTTGGTCGCTGTTATTGTCCTCGACGAACTTGCCGTCCGTGCCTAACAGCGATCTGCCACTTCGATGCAAAATGCGCGATCCACTTCGTTATGTCGTGGTTTGTTTGGGTGCTAGTGTTTGGATACATAGCTTTGGAACGGTCAAATTTGAGATGGACTGAATAGATCATGCTCGATCGAGCGCGGGCGGCGGGTCACCGTCTCGCCGACTCACATCTCTAACCACCTTACAAATAAGTAGTCACGTCATATTAGTCATGGTCCGTGAGAAGAACAATTAACGTACGCAATAGATTGATTTTAAATAAGGCCATAAGGGCGCTCCATTGCATGATTACTTAGAATGAATCACTTCTATATCATGTTCGCCATGTACAACTGACCTGTTTCTAGTGGGGATTTCTTCTTTGTTTTTAAATAAAGATTGTTCTTTTATAAGAAACGATCGTTAACTATATATGGCAATTACATAAAGAACTAGCACTATTTCATTGGAAGTGCCAAAGGGCACTCCCAATTAATGAGTACATCTTAGACAATGTTTTTATAAGTGCTAACTATGGCAAAAGCTAAGGTGGATGATTCGTTAAAGAGGTGAGATAAAACTAGGGAGCGTCTCTTATTTAGAGGATGGTCTTTTTAAGGTCAAAGAAACAGTGAAAAATAGCACGAAAAAGGATACCACTATTTCATAACCTTCTCACATTAATTGGGTGTGACTGCTTTTCGTTTATTGGCTATGTATGCTTTTTTTGTTTTTTGTTAGGCCACGTACTGTGCTAATTAAAATTAGAGATAACATGTAGAACCTATCAAATATGGTGCATATGGAGTGCCCTAATACATATAGGCAAGGTTTACCTTATCTCAACAACCGACTAATATAGATATTTGTTCTAAAAAAATACTACCCATTATCTTGTTTGACCGCCGTTACCTTTTCCCCTGGGTACGAAATGGTCCAAGCCTCCAAGAGAAAATTTTGAATTTGGAGGCCTGGTGGCATATATATAGCCAAAGAAATGCCCAGGATGAAATTCGGACGAAACTCCTGTTCCATGCTGGAATTCCCCTGTTTCAATTAAAATTAGTGTACGTGTGTCGGACAAGGCTCCGTTTTGTTCCATGCTGGCATTCCTCCATTTTCAATCAAGCTGGACCAGTACGTTTGTTGGTGTACGTGTTCCGGTACGGATTGCCAATCCTTTGATGTTGGAAGGAGTAGAAAACAGAACGAACAAAAGCGTTGCACACCTACGCTTTGGTCTAGGTGGTGTCTTTTTTCCATGGTCCCGTGACTCGCATATGCTTGTTGATTTCTTGCATATACCAGTAGCAGCAGTGCCCACTTCCCAGGCTCCCAAATTTTTAGATAACGGAAGAGTCTTTTGCATCAAATGGGAATGAATGTGGCTGTTACGAACGTTTTTAAAAATAATTAAAACCAAATTAAACAACATAAGACAA
This sequence comes from Raddia distichophylla, assembly GCA_005191435.1. Taxonomy (NCBI): domain Eukaryota; kingdom Viridiplantae; phylum Streptophyta; class Magnoliopsida; order Poales; family Poaceae; genus Raddia; species Raddia distichophylla. Next base: position 723,502 of record SPJY01015487.1, on the reverse strand, counting down.
GAAATAAGAAAATAAAACAATATTCAACCTCGTAACAAACAGGCGACCCAAATATCTAGACAGTTGTAATTTTGATCATCTCCGCGTATATGCTAATTAGCGACTCCTATAAATTTTCTTTCCAATGCCATAAAAGCAGGCAATTCGAAAAATCTTCTTACACCAGACGAAAGGATTTAGCGAGAAAGAACATAACAGTTGAAAGTAGTCGTCTTCAAAATCAATGTTGATCAGTCGAAACCAAGTGTATTAACTCAAAAATCACTGCAAAATTGTCCAAATCAACAAACCAAAAATCAATCTAGTCGGAAGACCCATGCCCCTCAACGACGCTTATAACAAAGTAACGCACCCATAGGTGTTGCCGTTGTTAAATTCAACTTAAAAACAAAAAATGACATTTCTCTCGGGATCGACACTTCAAAACCCTCTTGGCACTCACTATCGTTGCAAAGCTCACAATCATAGGTCGTTGTGTGGCCACCATGGAGCCAATTAGATATGGTTGCCTTCGCTCACTACCAACCATACCCGTATTAAATCTGGCAACCTTGGACAAGACAGTGATGCGCCCACAAAGGACGTCCACCCAAGCTTCATGAATGTTTCACAACCTCAGGCACAGACATGCATCACATTACTTTGGACAAAACAAGCCAGGGAGAAGAGTGGAACCAACCAACCGAAGCAGGGCCGTTCCTAGCAGTTTGGGGGGCCGGAGCAAAAAAAAAAGTAGTAGAGGCCCTTACGTCAGTAAAACATATACCGATCTTTTTTATTTCATCACATGCATGGCACTACAAACATAACCACTTGTAAGAATCAAGCTCCCATGAGCTTTATTATTTATTTTAGAGATTGATGCACTTAATTCTCAAATGGAAACTCTTGGTTTTTATGGACCCTACAAAGCGGTGATTTCCTGGCGTCGACTTTGCTGAAGACTAAGGACTTTATTTTTATATTTCTTCTAAGTTCTTGGGGTGAGTTGTTGGCGTAACTTAGGCCCTGTTTGTTTGAGCTTCTAGCCAGCTTTTAGCCTCAAAAGCCAGAAGCTTAAACAAACAGCCAGCTTTTGGAACCCCCTTCAAAGAAGCCAAAAGCCACCAAAAACCCAATTTGTACTGGGATATGAGCTTTTTTCAGAAGCTAGTTTTTTATGGCTTTTCCCAGAAGCAGCTTTTTAGAGAAGCTGCCACTCAAACAAGCTCAAACAAACAGGGCCTTAGTTGCTTGTGTGAATTCTCTTTCTGGCTACAGGGTCCCAGGAGCACAGTTGAGTCATTAGTTACCTAAGTTTCCGAAGTCCTTTAGAGGGTTTCAGGTCTGGGCTTCCTGTCCTCAAGTTTGTTTTTCGTAACACCTAAATTTTTCACCTCTCCAAATATTCTCTCCGGCGCCAAACTTTCTCTATCAAGCCACGTGATCTGCCGAAAATTGCCGGTAAGTCACCCTGGGGGTAGGACTGTCCTAGCTGAGTGTTCGTTTCTACTGCGCAGTTGAGCTGATGCCTTAGGCCGGACCGTCCGGCCCAAGTGTTGTCCTCCCTGGCTTGCAAGTTCCATTTCCAATAGGCGCCTGTCTTCGGTCGGACTGTCCGGATCTCCCTGTCCGAACTGTCCGGACCATGTTGTGTCCCCTCTGTCTCGAATCGTATTTTTTACAGGGAGCGCTTGCCTTCGTCCGGACTGTCCGGGAGTTGTCCAGGGTGTTGTCCGAACTAAGGTTTAATTCTGGATATGAGATCTATTTTCTAGGGTTTAGAAGTGGGGAGTATATAAGGGGTTTTCTGCTCAAGGGAGGGTTTGAGAGACTCATTTGCAACCCTAGCCACCATTCCCCAAGTGTAAGAGCTCTCTCCCATGGATCCTAGCCCTAGGTTTTTCATGTGCATGTGAGAAGAGTGTTGGTGAGGTGAGTGTTCTTCGGATTTGTGCTCCTTGAGACTTCGTTTGTCGGAAGGAGGATCTTCACCAAGCCATCTTCATCAAGCTTTCATCGGTCTCTTGTGCCTCCGTGTGTTGGGAGAAAGTTCACCGTGTGTCGGTGGCCGCCACCGTGCATTGGCGGTGATGGAGTGAAGTCCATCATGTGTTGATGGACGCCACCGTGAGTTGATGGTGTGGATTTGAGGAGCTCACCACGTGTGGGAGCACTCAAGACCGTGTGAGGGATTAGGAGCTCACCTCGCCGTGTGTCGGTGAAAGAGTTTCCACGAGTGGATTGAGGCGGAAGGCTCGAGAGGGAGCCGGTTCTCGTGTGTCGAGAGCTTGCCTCAACGGGGAGTAGGAGTTCGTCTCCGAACCTCGAAAACGAGAAAGAACATAACAGTCGTCTTAAACAACAATGTTGATTAGTCGAGACCAAGTGTATTAACTCAAAAATCACCGCAAAATTGTCCATCGCATCAACAAACCAAAAAGCAATCTAGTTAGAAGACCCATGCCCCTCAACAACGCTTATAACAAGGTAACAACACCCACAGGTGTTGCCGTTGTTAAATTCAACTTAAAAAACAAAAAACTGACATTTCTCTCGGGATCGACACTTCAAAACCCTCTTGACACTCACTATCGTTGCAAAGCTCACAATCATAGGTCATTGTCCGGCCACCATGGAGCCAATTAGATATGGCTGTCTTCGCTCACTGCCAACCATACCCGTATTAAATTTGGCGACCTTGGACAAGACAATGACGCGCCCACAAAGGACGTCCACCCAAGCTTCATGAATGTGTCACAACCTCAGGCACAGACATGCATCACGTTACTTTAGACAAAACAAGCCAGGGAGAAGAGTGGAACCAACCAACCGGAGCAGCCCGAAGCAAAAAAAAAAGTAGTAGTGGCCCTTACGTCAGTTACCAATCTTTTTTATTTCATTAGATGAATGGCACTACAAACATAGCCACTAATTATAAATCACTCTTAAAATTTAGAAATATGTCATCTACACTCTAAAGGCTAAGGAGAAAATAGATGAATTTTAATGATCAAGTGTCGGTGGAAGGATGTGGCCTAGTATGGTTAGAATGGTAGCTTGAATTAGCTCACTGATGTGCTAGTCCTTATTCGTATGTGCAATGAAGTTAAATTATTGAAACTAAAGCTAGAGTCTAAATTGGCATAATCATCAAGAAAAACATAAAAAAATTAAAAGTAGTCCAATTCCCCCCCCCCCCCTCTTGGCCTTCGATCCCTTCACCACTAACTATAAATCACTCTTAAAATTGAGAAATATGTCATCTACACTCTAAAGGCTGAGGAGAAAGTCGATGAATTTTAATGATCAAGTGCCAGTGGAAGGGTGCGGCCTACTATGGTTAGAATGGTAGCTTGAATTAGCTCACTGATGTGCTCGTCCTTATTTGTATGTGCAATGAAGTTAAATTATTGAAACTAAAGCTAGAGTCTAAATTGATGGCACATTGTATCGTACATTACTCCATTCATATCTAATTTAGGCCCATACTAAACATATCATTACGAAATTACGATATTGTTGCATAAATAGGTATTATAGATTTTTTTATACAACAACTAGAAGATATCTTAAGGAGTCTAGCCATTAGTATACTTGGAGTTAGAAAGAGAAAAAATGAGAAGACAAATAAATTAATGAATGAATGATGATATTTTTTTTACTTCTTATGCATATATAAATACATATATAAGCTACATGAATCGAATTTAGGGCTCCTGCCGTTCGAAGGCCCAGAGCGGTCGCCCCTCTCGCCATCCCCCAGAAACGGCCCTGAACCGGAGGCACCAAATCGTGGAGCTCTTCACGGTCTCCCAACCAATCATCCTCTGTAAAATTGAGGCCAAACACTTCCAAACATTCTGATAACCACTTGTAGAAATTTGTTTTGGGAACCATTTTAAATTTGCTCCAAATTTGGCACCATTGCAGTGCTGCGTTCATCCGAAATCTGTGCGGTGCGCCGGCATATGAGCATGTCACGAACTCACAGGACACAACGCAACACAACATCCTGGTAGGAAAGGCCGGAAGGGTTACGTTTTGCATGGGTTGCCTCCATGTTTTCTGCTGTTTTTTTTTCCCTGTCAAACTCGGCATTGGCAATGATCAACGGCATCGAAGCTTTTTACACAATACTGCAAGTTGCCTCCATGTTTTCTGGCGTTTTTTTTTTCTGTCAAACTCGGCATTGGCAATGACCAACGGCATCGAAGCTTTTAACATAATAATATTGCAATAGGAGGCGCCGGCAAAGCAATTTAAGCAAAGCCCAAAAAGAAAAGAGAACGAGCACATACGAGAGAGAAGTCAGAGAGGACACTGAGAGCCGAATTACGGTTGCTCCGTTCTTTACAATACTTGCTTTATACTCCTATCTTGTTACTAGTATTTTGGAACGAAATTGTTTGCAAGTAAGAAGTTGGGTCCAAGGATAGCGTTTTCCAGGCACAACCTGCCTACTGGTGCACACGAGCCGGAGGCCGGAGCCATAAACAAGAAAGGAGGAGGGAGAGAAGGGGAGACGGCACGGCACAACTTGCGATGGAAGCAAAGCGAAGCGACCAGGCATGTCCGGTCGGAGCATGCCCCAGCCCCAGCGCTGCGCGGCTGCAGTGCCCCTGGTCTCCCTCCTCCTCCTCCGGTTCTACACTTCTACTGCTACTTCTACCGCCTTCCCGCCGCGAGCCCGCGAGTCCGCGACGCATCGTCCTCCGCCTCCTCGTCCGGAAGACGGAGGAGGAATCATGGCGCTGGCTGGGCCCCGCCCCGCCGTCCGGATCGTAGGCCCGGCCCACGCGGGAACCCACCCCAAATCTCGCCGCGCTGATTAACCTGCCTTCCCGGATCCATACTGGATGCCGCCTTCGCCGCGGCGGATCACAAGGAAATCGGAACGCGCTGTTATTGCTTTCCGGGAAATTAAACATGATCCCACTTAATTCGGGCTCGGGGCTCCCATATGATAGGGAGAATGGCGACCGCAGCGTTCGGCACCTGGGTCGTCTGCAACGGCCAGAGACAAACTAGGTTTGTGTATAGCTTAACCTGTAAATAGGAAATGTGTGGTCGGGTTTTTTTAAAAAAAAGATATAGCCGCTAAAAAATCGTATAATGTTACTGGATTTTCCATGCAAGAAATATAATTTCGCGCCTCATATACAGTTTTAAAGTTGTATTCATAATTTACTGTGGAACCATAAATAATAAAAGCCAGGGGCGGAGCTTTGAGAGGTTAGTCATACAGATTTTTTTTTTAATGCTAAACAGGTATAATACACTATAAATTGATCTCAACTTTCTGAAATGTTTCCTTTTTTATCTTCCATGATTTCTCCGCCACCGATAAAAGTGCCACAAAAAATCAATATTAGTCTCTTGGTGTATTCATCCACCTTATTTCCTAAGGGAGGGGATCAATTAAAAAAGAGGAAATTGCTTAAATGACAGTGTAGCAATCAATTGCGATGTTTTAGTTGGTAGATAAGTCCTTTCTTCTCATTTATTTGCTAAAATTTGACCAAATTTTTGAAAAGGCACAAAAGAGCTATTTACTTAAGTACATTGTAGAATTTTAGCAAGGATAAAGTGCTATGGGTAAATAAGCAATTGGCAAACTATTTTACACCAAATAATTAATTTTTCTTAAAAATAATAGATGGTTCAAAGCAGTTTAGATATGTCTTGGGACAAATAGATTGATTAATGATTAAATTTCTTTTAGGGACTGGTGAAAGTTTTCAATTGCTTGATTTTGTTTTAACTCTTGGTAGTTTTTCTAGGTCGTTGGATTGGGATCCAACACAATCCAATGACCCAAGTCTCCCTATGTATACACCGTACGTGTCTTCCTCAGTCCATCAATGCTTTGTTCCCCTCCTCTCACAAGCCTACCCTAACCTAGATCTCCTCATGTGATTTCCCTCGACCTTCTCCGTGATTTCCCCCGACCTTCTCCCTCGCTGGCGCCGCCTCTCCTCCTCCCTCACCGAAAGATTAGGTCGTAGAAGCCCGGCTGTAGGAGGATGAGTCGATGTGGTGAGAACGATGGGGATGCTGGGAGATGTGGTCGTGCAGTGTAGTCGGCGATGGGCTTCTCGCTGTGGTGATGGTAGTGGTCTTATCACTGTTTTAGTGTCATCCACAATATCGGATTGGCCTTAGGGGTGTTTAGGGACGAGCTAATTGCAATTAGATGGCTTAGCTTGACAATTAACCTTGTCTCCCTTATAGGCACTTCACAGCAAGGGGGTGCACCAGAGTTTGATAGAGGCGTTCCCGATCATGGTGCTTCAAAGTGGATCCGTTTGTTTCTCAAAACCGGATCTGATGTTAGCCTCGATCATATTCAACATTTTGGAGTTTTGAACTCGAAGGCTTGCGTACGAGTCCGATAAAGACAGCTAGCAGGCCATTAGCAGCTGGGTGCTAGCTAGCATTTAGTGTTATAACCCTAGATGATTTATGGGCCGGAAGCCCATGTTAAACCCTAGGGGTATTATGGGCAAAACCGAATTTAGGCTAGGTTATATATTTGAACACCTTGTACACAAGAGTGAATATCAATAAAGATCATTGTGTCTGGCTTTGTCTCTCTAAATCTGTCTCCTGTCCATTGTGATTGTGCTTGCGTGCATGCGTATGACGACCGATTTACAACACGTTATCAGCACGATCTGCTCTTAGGTTTGTGATCATCGGTATGCCGCTACCCGCATCAAATACATTATTCGATCTACTTTTTTTGTTTTCAATCTAGTAGATCGCTATGGTTTTTGCGTGTCCCGAAGACCATGGCACGCCGTGCGCGCAGGCCGTGCTCGCCGCCGTGCGCCATGCGCCGGCCGCGCTCTGCGCCCGCCGCGCGGGCCGTGCTCGCCGCCGTGCACCGGCCGCGCTCTGCGTCCGCCGCGCAGGCCTCGCCCGTGGCTGCGCCCGTCGCCGCCGCCATGGCCGTGCCGCGCCCCTGTCGCCCCGCGCCGCTGTGCCCGAAGGGCCGCGCCGCGCACTGGGCGGCGCCCGCCGCGCCTGACGCTCCGCGCCGTCGCGCCCACCGAGCCGCACCGCCGCGCCTGACGCGCCGCGCTGGTCGCCCCGCGCCCGCCGCGCTGCTCTGCCGCCCTGGCCGCGTCGCGCCCCGCCGCCCTGGCCGCGTCACGCCCCGCCCACCCGCGCGCCTCGCTGCCCCAACGGCCGCGCCCCGCGCCCGCGGCGCCGCCGAGCCCACCGCCGCCGCGCTCACCGCGCTCGTTGTGCGCCGCGCCCGCTGTGCCCTCCGCGTGCCGCAGCCGGCGCCGCGGCGAGCTCGCCCACCGGCTGCGCCCCGCGCCGCGCCGTGCACCCCGCCGTCGGCCGGCGCCGCCGCCGTGCCCACCGCCGCTGCCACCTGGTTTGGTGGCTTAGGGGAAATCCTAGCAACCACACCAGGATGAGCTTAACAGGCCGGTTGGGCCGGATTTGTATGGGCCGCGCTTCTAGAGGGGGATGGAAAATAATATAACAGAAATAAAAAAGGGCAAACTAGGCCCTCTTTTGGGTCAATTTCTCTGAAATCCCGCAGATTTCGTTTTTATTTTCCTATGAATTAAATCCTGTTGATTTAATATTTGTTTAATTCGTTGCCCTATTAATTAAGTATTAATTCACTATTTTTTCATTAATCTATAATTAAAGCCTGTAGTCCTTTAATTATGCAAATTAATTGTGAATTATTTATTCGCCTTTTTGCAATTTATCCTGTTTAAACCTGTTGTCTTATTTAATATTGCAAATTGGTGAATTATTATCCGCGCCGCTGTGCGCCGGCCACGTCCCACGCCGGGGACGCGCGGCCAGGCGCAGGCCAGGGCGCGGCGGGGTGGCGGCGCGGTGCGTTCGGCGCCAGGCTAGAGGGCGGCTCGGCCATGGCGCGACAGCAGCGCGGGGTACGGCCAGGACGGTGGCGCGTCGGCCCGGCGGCACAAACGGCACGGCTGCCTTCTGGGCGGCAGCACACGTTGACCATACAATCAATCCACTAATGCCGATGAACGAAAACAGTAGATTGAAAATACTAGTAGATCTGATGCGGGAAGCGACATACTTATGATCACAAATCTGAGAGCGGATCTGCTGATAACGTGTTGTAAATCGGTCGTTGTACGCACGCACACAAACACAATCACAATGAACAGGAGACATATCTAGAGAGACAAAGCCAGGCACAATGATCTTTATGGATATTCTCTCTTTGGTACAAAGGGGTTCATATATATATAGCCTAGCCTAAATTCGGTTTCGTCCATAATACCTCTAGGGTTCGATGTGGACTTCCAGCCCATAAACCCTTAGGGTTATAACATGCACCACTAAGTTACATTCATATACTCCATAAGTCCATATCATCATATGGATTAACAAATCGTACGTGCGGCCGCGTGCCCCCGTTCCACATCATCCAAGTCGCCACCGAAACCACTACTGGCACACATGGCGCTGCCTCGATGCTCGACTTCAAGATCAAACTTACGCTTATGGACCCAGGCCACGTACGCTGGTACTGTCTCGTCGCGCGCATGGCGTGGCCACTGCCACTGGCCGCCATGCATGCATGGATCGATCAGCATGGACACGCACGCCCCGATCAGCCCATCTGAGTATGGAGGAGCAGGTGATCCGCGCGGCCCGCGGGTCCCGAATGCCAACCACCCCATCGATTCTTCCATGCCGCGCGCTGCATTCCCGGACGCACCCGTCCTCAAACCCGGTCCTCCCCGCCGCGTCCGCGTAGACACCCCTCCTCAACTCACGCCGCCGCGTCCTCCCCGAGCGCGCGCGCGTCCACACGGGTAGCCCGTAGCCCCCCATCCATTCCAAAATCCACACGAGTACGTACGTGCGATCGAGCCGGAGCGAGCAATGGCGACGCTCACCGTCCCCGCCGCCGTCCCGCCCGTCGCCGAGGACTGCGAGCAACTCCGCAAGGCCTTCAAGGGTCGGCCGCGCCCGCGCGCTGGCTCCCTGCTGCGCGCCTCCCTGCCCCCGCGCGCGATCTTGAGTCCCGGAGAGGAGCTGACGCGATCTGCTTCTGCTGTTCCTCGCAGGGTGGGGCACGAACGAGAGGCTCATCATCTCCATCCTAGCCCACCGCGACGCCAAGCAGCGCCGCGCGATCCGCCGCGCCTACGCCGGCGCGTACGGCGAGGAGCTGCTCCGCGCCCTCGACGAGGAGATCCACGGCAAATTCGAGGTGCTTGCTGCCTGGCACAATCGCTCGCGCGCGCCCTCGATCTGGCCTCCTCGCGCGCGGTCTCTCCGGCTCACGGCTCGATCGGTCTGCGCGCGTGTGTGCAGAGGGCGGTGATCCTGTGGACGCTGGACCCGGCGGAGCGGGACGCGGCGCTGGCGAACGAGGAGGCGAGGAAGTGGCGCCCCGGGGGCCGCGCGCTGGTCGAGATCGCGTGCGCGCGCACGCCCGCGCAGCTCTTCGCGGCGAGGCAGGCGTACCACGACCGCTTCAAGAGGTCCCTCGAGGAGGACGTCGCCGCGCACGTCACCGGCGACTTCCGCAAGGTGACGGCTCTGGATCTTCACCTTATCGCGTCGCGTTGTGTGCTTTCATGCATCGAGATCTCGTCTGCGCTCGTCAAATGTGATCTTCGTCTGTTAAAATGCAAGCTTAATTTTTTTGGTCCTTGAAATCTGCTAAGTCATTTCCATGTTTCCTAGGCTTTGATCGGTTAATGTTTGAATCTTAATCTGTGAAATATTGTAATTTGGTGACGACGTGTTCGTTGCTATTTAGGTATTGTTTTTCTTTCGATGTGTGATTTTTTGTGCTCTTATCATGATTAGTATAGTGTTTTATGAAGATTGACTTGTAAAGATCTAATAGTCTAGCTAATTTAACTAAGCTAGTGATTTTGCTTTTCCACGTTCTCTCGATACTGATATGCTAATTAGAAGTGATCAGATGTGATGTTAGATGAGCATCTGTGATCTGATAAGTTTCTGCAAATGGTACTTGTCAAATGTATAATGTGATCATCACTCTATTTTATTTCGGAAACGCTATTTCGCAGGCGCCTGCGCGGGACGAAATCGCGCAGGCGTCGCCTTCTCCAGCCCCACCGCCACCGTCGTCTCCGGCCACCAACGCCACCCGGGTTAGGATTAGGGTTTGGGGTGGGCGGTTTTTGTGCTCCCCGGCTATAGATTAAGGGATTGGGGAGAGGTGGAGGCCCGGGGGTTGGTCGGGGTTGTGAGGGCGGCAGCGAGGCGGCGCTGCCACCGCCGGAGCCAAGGTAGGGAGAGATGGCGGTCGGGCCGGCGCATCGCGACCGTCATGGTTAGGGTGGGCGGTGGCGGCCGACGGCTAGTGGATAGGAGGCGGAGCGGTCAGCAGTGAGGGCGCTGCCGGCTGGGGCGGTGGCTGGAGGCGGAGGCGGCAGAGGAGGAGGTGCGGATCAGAGAGAGAAAGAAAAGGGATCTACGCGATAAGCCCAACCCAGGCGCCTGGCAACTGGCAACTAGCGCCTCCCATTTTATTGTAAGTTGATTGTGCTATTTTTGCAACTGTAACATGTTATTACTCTTCAATTAAGTTAGTATAATGAGATGCATATTATTGAAGATACGGTACTGAGTCAAATCTTATATAATGTTATAAGTTCTGAAATACTATTTTGCATGTACCAGTGCAGAAAAATAACACCTTTGATTATCGATTTATTTTAAAAAATCTTTTTTATTTATCCCAGCTTTTGGTGCCCCTTGTAAGTGCATACCGCTACGATGGGCCAGAGGTGAACACGTCGTTGGCACATTCTGAAGCTAAAATACTTCATGAGAAGATCCATGAGAAGGCTTACAGTGATGATGAGATCATCAGGATCCTCACCACAAGGAGCAAAGCTCAGCTGCTTGCGACATTCAATAATTACAACGATCAGTTCAATCATCCAATCAATAAGGTGAACAATAAGTACCGACCTCTTGATAAATATAGTTCATTTTTTCATTCAAATTATGATGGCCAACTACAATACTGTTGTCTACATTCTGCCTTTGAGTTGAATTATGCAGCGCTAATAATGAATCTAGTTGGTCAATTAACAAGGTGAACGGAAAAAAATCCACTCCTAGCTTGTACTGGACATTGCTCAACCATCAGCATTGCCGCTGTTATTGTTCGGTGCCCTGTACATATTGTTGGGATTGAAGTGCTTATTATACATTGCCAAAGGAGTCACTGCTTACAGTTTGGTGGGGAATTGTTCGGTCGTTCGCAAATCGCAATGCTGTTTGCTAAGCGCTGCTTTTCTGATACTTTCTGACCCATCCATATAAACCCTGGTTGCTAACAAGCCCATCGCACTGGCAGGATCTGAAGGAAGACCCCAAGGATGAGTTCCTTGCGACACTGCGCGCCATCATACGGTGCCTCACTTGCCCTGACGAATACTTCGAGAAAGCAATTCGATTGGCTCTGGGAGGGATGGGCACAGACGAGACCTCTCTTACAAGGGTCATCACCACTCGCGCCGAGGTGGACCTGAAGTTGATCAAGGAGGCGTATCAGAAGCGGAACAGTGTCCCGCTGGAGAAAGCTGTTGCGAAAGATACAACTAGAGACTACGAGGACCTCCTCCTTGCCCTCCTGGGGGCCGAGTACTGAGGCGTACATCTGCTCTTCATCTTGTCTGATGCTTCCTCTTTGATGGGAAAATAAAAGTGCATAGAACTCTGGATTGTTTTGCGTTTTCTGAATGATAATAAGTATGCTAGCCTGCGTAGCAGCGCTCAATCTAATAGAATTTGCCATGCGTATTTCTTTGCCATGTGAGCTGAAGGAAATGCTATTGATTTATTGTGGTACTTCCTTTCGGATGATTAAGGCTTTGTACAATTAAGGTCATTTTAAATGCTCAGACTTTATAGGCAACTGATGAGTCTGATGTCGCACCATTTTGCACGCTAGACTGCTAGGTCATATGGTTGGCAAAACACCGTGCCACTTTTCTCAAACCTTCTTCGCGATAAACATCTGCTCCATGTCCACAACTCCACATCCGCTTTTATGGCCACATGCTCCAATCAACAATATATAGGGTTAATACGTCCATATCATATTTAGTTTTAATTTTACGTAAACACAATTATAAAATGGTAAATTATTGTCATGCTAATTTTTTGCGAAGCATTGAAACATGTCATTTTGATGTTTGATTGATCAAACTAGATCAAATTGACCTCACTTTCTTTTTCTCTCCCCTCTCGGTCTGCTTGCTCACCGCGGGTTGGCCACGTCGCTACCTTAGGCTGGTCGTGCCGCTGCCTTGCGCGAGCTCTACCGTGTCGCCATCTCAGGCAAGTCACATTGCCCGCATGAGCTCCGTTGTCGCCGCCACACGCAACGTTGCCGCTACCGTTGCATGAAGCAGCGTTGCCGCTATGCACAAGCTCCGCTGGCACCATCGCCGTTGTTGTGAGTCACACAAGGGTTGCCTTATTATTACACTAAACACGGGTGCTAAGTTAACCATTTCTCTCTCCTCAAGACATTTGTACAAGAAAGTGTATGCCATATTAGTGGCATAAAAAAACCGCTATTTTAGGGGACGATTAGTGCACACGACGGGATAGCAAAAAACACTCGCGTCTGTCTCCTCCCTCTTCGCTCTCTGATCACCCCCTCATCCTTCTTCCTCATTGTCGGTAGCTCGCCCTCCTCCTTTCTTCGGCCTTTCTTTGCACACTTTTGTCCTCTGCTGTCAACGTCCTTTCCCTTATTCAGTTATCCCTCTCCAAATTTTCTCCACGCGTCTGCACCATCACCCTTGTCGTTGCCACAGTCGCTGCCTCTCTCTCGTCCTTCTACTGCCACTCTAGCCCACCAATCTAACTTTGGCAACCAGCATTGATCCACCCGCATCTGCCTTCCATCGCCTTCATCCATCCCCATAGATTCGACACCGCTCTACCACAACCCCTTCCCAACATAAAAAAATTTGTTTCTAACATCTCCCCTTGAAAGGTCGGGAGGCAAGGGTGCACCCTAAATCTAGCTGAACCTAAACTCCATCAAGAGGAGACGATGGCGATGCGGAGCAGAGAGAAAAGATGAAAAGAGAGGTGAGTAGTGACAGGTAGGAAAACGAGAAGGAAGATGAGTGTTGTCGCTACTCGTCAACAAGCGGGAAGCGTATCATGTTCCCCGGTATTTCTTTTATTCTTACTAAACATCTCTCTAATATCATTTGGATCAGTTCTTTGCTGGTTACTTGTCCCTCCATGGTCCATTCTCTAAATCTAGACCCTTCGATGTTCACGACACTCTAGTCTCTAGAAACATCTTCGCGCAAGTGTGCAGCTCATGCCTCTCTAGAACGGTGAAATTCGTGGCTGCTGGCGCCGGAGTCGACCAGGGTACATGGGACGTCGCCGCCGGGAATCTTCTTCCTCCACCGTGCCAACTACCAGTCTACCAGCATGCTTCTGCCGGATCCTCCAATTGGAAGAGATCCCAACTACGCCCTCCAAAACGGACGGTTCAGATCTCCCCACGCCTACCCCTTCCTACCCTTCGACACACTCCCTAAACGCGCAGCGCGCATAGCTCCTGCCGTTCCGATCTCTCGACCGGAAGAACGACCAGGCCGCCTCGCGATGCCTCGACGGCGGTGCCGGCGCGGCGGCCTCGCCTGCGCGATGGCTATCGCCGTGGCGACGGCTATGGCAGCCTCGGGGGCGCTGCCCGCCGCCGCCGCCGCCGGAGGCAGCGACGCGGAGTTTGACTACCGGAAGCTGTCGGGGATAATAATCCCGGGGTTTGCGTCGACGCAGCTGCGCGCGTGGTCGGTGCTGGATTGCCCCTACTCGCCGTTCGACTTCAACCCCCTGGACTCCGTCTGGCTCGACACCGCCAAGGTCGAAATCCTCGTCCTCTACCACCCCTCCCGTAATATCCTGATACCATGCTACCGCCGCTCCGCTAGTCATTTCTGTTGATTGGGGATTATCATTGCGAGTGCTTATTAATTGGATTTGTTTGTTTAGTGGTTCGCCTGATATCGATAGATTATCATTGCGTACCTGCTTGTTTTGTGTGATCATCTAGGCGTAGATATGGATGTTGGAACTGTTTTTGTTGGGCTAAACTGGTTGGCCCGGAAACTGAACATCCTTTTTTAAAACTTCGGAGTTTGGGATTGCGAGTGAAGTATGTGGTCAATTTGAACGTCTCCGTTGTTTTTTTTTGGCCTTAACATTCAACAATGCGATGAATCTATGGTTAATATTGTAACACCTTAAGTATTTTCAGTGACATCTACCAATTCACCTACTACCTGAGTTCCCATCCTCCCAAACTGAAAGTTTCGGCGAGTTGGTGTGGTCAGCTAACTAATCACAATGAACTTTTTTAATGCCACCACAAGCAGCCACCTGTGACTCATGTCATCTCAGGACAGGTCCTTGTTTGGCCAAATTAGTCGAAGGTATTACAATGACGCCTAGTATGTTTAAAAGAAGAAAAGAACAAGGACTTTACTGTTTAGAGACTATATTTGCTCCTGGCAGAGGATTAGGTACTTGATAGGTTGCTGCCAAATTGATACTTTATAAATTGAATATTTCTAATGTGGTCTGCTCAATATGGTGCAGCTTTTTTCTGCTGTAAATTGCTGGCTTAAATGCATGCTGCTTGACCCTTATAACCAGACAGATCATCCGGAATGCAAGTCAAGGCCTGATAGTGGTCTTTCAGCAATTACAGAGTTGGACCCTGGTTATATAACAGGTAGACTATGTACATTAACTAAATTTATATAATTGTTTTTGGTACTTCTATGCACGAGTATATGATGAAATGAATCTTATATTTGGCATATCATCTGTTTTTTAACGAACTTGATGCCAAGTTACCAAAATCACGAAAATCAAGTATGTCATCTAATCATCAGAGGTGTATGACACACCAAAGTACTGGAATGATCACTTGTAGTCATTATCAGTATTCAGTAGCCAGTACTCACTAGTCAAGAATGGATCATGTTCTTTGTTCTGGTATAAGCTATATATTAAATAATAATATTTGAAATTCTTTTACCTCCTTTTCACACAATACTTATCTTAGTTTAAAGGGGATAGGTATGAAAGTATTATCATTAATTGGTGTAATTGTTCTTGTTCAATCGATTACATTTGAGATGATACATTTGATTGTTAGAGTAATGTTCCTTATCCGATAATTTTGAAAATGAGACATTGTCAAGCCTTTGTACATTAATTTCTTTCTTTGAAAAGGAATATGTGCATTGATATTCCAAATAGCAACTTCCTATATTTACATAACCATTGTCATTGCATGGTAATTTTATAAACTTACTAACTGTCTATTTTTACATAACTCATGTTTTAGTATATTGTAAAATCATTCATCTTGTCCTTTCATGGAAGAAAAATGAAAATGTGAAAAAATACGGTATACTAATGTGGTTTTATTATGCAAGGTTTCAGGTCCTCTTTCTTCAGTATGGAAAGAATGGGTCAAATGGTGTGTAGAGTTTGGTATTGAAGCTAATGCTATCATTGCTGTTCCATATGATTGGAGGCTACCCCCATCGATGCTTGAGGAGAGGGATCTGTACTTTCATAAATTAAAGTTTGTAATACTTGACTGCAACCAAATCTTTCACTATTAATTGCATTTTTAGATTTTTTGGTGTTTTAAAAGTACATGCTACATGACAGTCAATTATGCTTTATTTGACCTTACATATCTTCTATCTGAGATCTCCCCAGCTCACTAGCATTGTGAACACTTCTATTACTATATCATACGCATTATATGATGCTTAATTTATTATTACCATGCCTGCAAGTGTTGAACTTATACTTCCTACATCAGTAACTAGTAAGAATAATGCATTGTTTATTGTCTTTGGGAGCCACAATTCCTAAGTGATGAACTTTCATAATTCAATTTTCAATTTTCATTCTATGATAACCTCGTCGTGTTGTCAAAGAATGATTCTAGTTTTATTTACACACATATGGTTCTGATACAGCTAAAAAAGAATCTATGTGTCTGAGCGTAGCTGTTCAATAGAGGGGTAATGTAATATGTGGAGAAAGCTTGGTATTTGATGCGCATAAGTCTTTATGCAGGTTAACATTTGAAATTGCATTGAAACTCCGTGGAGGGCCATCTTTGGTTTTTGCTCACTCCATGGGAAACAATGTTTTTCGCTATTTTTTGGAGTGGCTGAAACTAGAAATTGCTCCGAAGCACTACATCCAATGGCTTGATGAACATATACATGCATACTTTGCAGTTGGTATATCAACCAAAATAAATCCTAATTCATCACCATTATTGTTTCTTTATGTCATGATCACACCTACATTTTTCTTTTCTTTTAGGCGCTCCTCTGCTCGGATCTACTGAATCAGTTAGAGCCGCTCTCTCTGGGGCAACGTTTGGCCTGCCCGTCAGTGAGGCGAGTCTTTCTCTATGTTTTTTTCCCTCATTCTATGAAGTGCCCTCTTTCAATCACTGGCAACTTCTATTATAGCTTCCTTGGTTTCTAATCCATCAATTGATTTTTTATACGGAGTCCATGCATTTCAGGATTCAACTTTGCTAATTTCTACTAAGTCCAACATTACATAGTGACACGAAATGGAACTGCATATTTTTTTACTTTCAAATGACCATGAATTTGTATTTATTAACAATATATTGTATAACAAGTCAATGGTTAAAATTCAATTTTGAAGACCATACGTCATGGTTGTGTTGAATTTATGCTTTTACTGTTGAAAAGTTTGTTTTTCAAATTTTAATACTCAAGAATTATTTTTCCTTGTCCTCCTCTATTTTATGATCCTAGGTTTCAAGTTATGGCCTTAAGCATTCATTGATAGTACAGTGTTGGCTCCCTTACATGTCAACCCTTATAGTTGATGTGTTGTGAATTGTGGAGCATCTATGTTATTTTATTTTTCAGATGGTATCATTGAGAGGTCTGATTATATTCAGACTCCAGAGTTATCACTATTGAGTATTGACTATTGTGCATCTAGCTTGCCTTTCTTTTGCATTATATAGTTAGTATAAATATTACTTTTATCATTTTATGTATCTAGAATTTCTATATTGTTTTCAGGGGACAGCACGGTTGATGTTTAATGCATTTGGTTCTTCTTTATGGCTTATGCCATTCTCAAAATACTGCAAAGCTGACAATATATATTGGAAACATTTTTTTGAGGGAAAAGTAGGTTCTCCCCATAGACAGCAATGTGATGAGATGGAGTATGTTTCAGACTACTCCGGATGGCCCACAGACCTTGTCAGTATCGAGGTTCCTACAATTAGAGGTTCTTAGTAGAAATCACTTCCCTGCTTGCAATGCTATTTAAGACCTATCTTCCGCTAAACATATGTACATTTTTTTTCCTTTTTCTGTTTCCTCCTGACAGATATGGATGCATACCCATCCATTATGGATATAACTGCAAACATAACATCCAGCATGGAGTGTGGAAAGCCAACACTCTTGTCATTTTCTGCCAGAGAAGTTTCGGATGGTACTTTGTTCAAAGCTATAGAGGATTATGACCCTCAAAGCAAGGGACTTATCCACCAGCTTGAGAAGTAAGTTCAAAATTCATTTTTAGCAGCCAGGACATCTGCAGTCTAGCTTTTAACCCAAAATAGTATTGGGACAATGTTGATTTGTATTGGGCTCAGGTACTACCAAGGTGACCCAGTTCTAAATCCTCTCACACCTTGGGAGAGACCCCCAATAAAGAATGTATTCTGCATATATGGAATTGATTCGAGGACTGAGGTACAAATTGTTGATTCTTATTTAATTGGAAATGCATTTGCTTTGCTTCAAACCTAATTTTCATTTAGTGGTTCCTGTCTTTTTATCAAGCAGGTAGGATACTATTTTGCTCCTAGTGGCAAACCATATCCAGATAACTGGATAATAACAGATATCATTTATGAGTTTGAAGGGTCCCTACTGTCAAGGCAGGTATCATAGATTCTGATTGAAAAGTCTTAGTACACTGACATTGCCTTTCATTCTCATAGCTTCTTATTTGAACAGATTTCCCTAGAAGTGTGTTTGCTTGACTGTAATTTAACTTTCCTTCTATAGATTTACTAGTCTTATTCATAGAAAGTTTGGTGAGATCATACTACTCCCTCCATTCTAAAATAGTAGTCGTTTTGGACATTGACATTGTCTCCAAAATATAACTTTGAGCACTAAAAGCTATTAAAATTTATTTATAAAATGCAATTATATAATATTAAGGAAGTTCTTTTCGAGGCGAATCTATCTATATGATTATCATATGCTCAATCTAAATAGTTTAATAGTTTTTTAATAAAGTTTCAAAAGTTTGACTTAGGACAAGTCTAAAATGACTATTTTAGAATGGAGGACATACTCATTTGTGAAGCATTGGATAATTTTAGTTCCACTTGTGTTTTACATTGAACTTTTCATTTTATACTTGTTATTAAGTGTTCAGCTGAGTTAGAGATAAAAGAGGCATGCAATTCTTCATCCTATTAAGGGACTTCTGTAGCTTTTGATAGGTTCGTAACAAGTTTTTTTGTTTAGTGTCAAATTCATTGTTAACAGTTTTCCGTACTTTCAAGTCATGATATTTTTAACTCCTACAACAATCCAAGGCTTTAATTTAGACATTCAGAAATATTTATGTGGTTTTTTTTTCTAATGTTATTTATCCTTACCAGATCAGGTAATTCTGTTTTTGGAAAGCCTAACAATTCCAGTGGAGATGGAACAGTATGTGTTACTTGACGACTTTATTATTTTAATTCAACCACTTTGGTTTGACAAATAAAATTCATTTAAGTAGGCAAGTGAACACCTGTTTCATGGCAGGTGTCCTACAACTCTCTCTCATGGTGCAAGAACTGGCTTGGGCCAAAAGTGAACATAACTAGGGCTCCACAGGTATTCCGTATTCTACATTGCCTAGTGGTATCATTCTCACCATGGAACACTTGAGGCCTAGCTATATGTGTAGTGGCTAATTAAACTATTGTACACCATGTTCTTGTAGTATATTACAGAGTTAATGTGTCCTTCCTCCTAAGCCCTCTTTATTCCTTTTTCAGGCAGAGCACGATGGATCTGATTTACAAACAAGCATGAATGTTGCGCACTATCATGGCCAGGATCTATTTCCAAACATGACAAGGACTCCACATTTGAAGTATATAACCTACTACGAAGATGCTGAAAGTATTCAAGGGTGGAGAACAGCGGTCTGGGAGCTTGACAAAGGTGCAATCTGGAGTTTCTTTCCTAATTTAATTTATAACCTGCCTATGGTGTTTTTCCTTGAATATGCTATTCTGCGTTGCTTTCTACGAGAGATACAATTAGAAGTTTTATACTTTTAGGCTTAATCAAATAAATGTGTGTAATACTCTCGCGTTCTCTGTAACTTGCATCCATTTTTTAAAAAAGGCATGCATTTGTTATGATTTATGAAACACCAATATAATAGTTCTTCACTCTTCTTTTAACTGTTGTGTTTCTTATTTGAACAGCAAACCACAGGAATATCGTTAGGACGCCAGTACTAATGCGTGAGTTGTGGCTTGAAATGTGGCATGACATGCACCCTGATTCAAAATCAAAGTTTGTGACTAAAGGTTGGCATCAACTCTTGCCACTCATGAGTCCTTTCCTAGTTCCCTTATATGCCTTTGAGTTTCCAATGCAATAAGAGAAGTTCATAAACAGCTTTCCGAGGTCCATTAAGAAATGAAGATTGCCACTGGGACTATGCGAAAGCTCGGTGTGGATTTCCAGAACACTGTGAATACAGGTCTGTGACTCAGATTTTCCGCTCCTTTTTCCAGTTAAACTCTTTCATTTTCAGAAACAATAACCTTTTCTAGTTACTGTAAATCCAGGTACACATTTGGTGATGTCCATCTAGGGATGAGCTGCAGGTTGAAAAACTCATCAACTAACCTCCTTCAACAGTATCTCTGAAGTAAGTAGCTTTAGTGATGTAATTATTTCATTTACCCTCTTTGGTTAAAACTACATCTGACATGTTTTTTATTGACCTACTGCAGATAGAAAATTGTTTTAGCTGAGCAGTTATGTGGATTATCACTCACGGTGGGAATTATTTAGGAATGCTTGGCAATGAAATTACTGTGCAGGATAGTACCAGGATGAGTTACGGCACAGCCAAAAAACAGGTGAAATTGCGCTGTTGATCACTCGCTCTTGTGGCCATCTTGATCATCCTCATCTTTGCAGCCAGTGGGGTGCCATTTTAAATGGGATCAATTGACCCCACTGTTTTTTTGCAAAAAAAAAAAATCCTATGCAATTAAAAATCTATGCAAAAACCAAGGAAATAGTGCACAGTTTTTTTTTTGAACAAACGGGGCAGACGCTCTATCATTTCATTAAGAAGAAAACTGTATACCGTACAGGATCTAGCCACGGTTAGGGAAACAAAAAAGAATTACATTGGGGCAACAAGAAGCCCTAAGCTCCATCCTCTCATCTCCTCCGAAATTCTATCCACCAACGTTCTAAAAGGAAGGTTCTTATGTTGAAAAATGCGTCTATTTCTTTTCTTCCAAAGATTCCAAAATAGTGTAGACTATGAGACCATTGAGGGTTCTTGTGGTTGTTTTGTCGGCTGTTTGAGAAGATGCCGCGATCCATCAGTCTCAAAAGCTCATGCTGTCTGTCCATCTAGACGTTTGAGTATATTGATTGAGAACCTCATTCCATACTTCTTCAGGGTACGAACAATGGAGAGTCAGGTGGTTGATGGTTTTCGGACTATTTTGGCATAAAGGGCAGATGGGCTGGTGTGGTTATCCTTTTCGAGTCAGGACATCAACCGTATGAATGCGTCCATGGGCGAGAGATCAGGCAAAAAATTTGTATTTGTTTTCTGTCTGTGCCTTCTAGATGGTATCTCCAAAGGACTAGTCCGTGCTGTCTAGAAATTGAAGATGATAGGGCGACTTAGTGGAGAACTAACCATCCGAAGTTGAAGTCCAAATAATCTCATCAGCTGCATCTATGAGCGTTACACCACGAAGTTGGCTTCAAAGATGGAGGTAGTTCTGAAGCTGCTCCACTGTGTTGAGGTGTCACACCATGCCTCTCCATCTATCATTGAGAAGCAAATCTGCAACGGTATGATCCTTTCCTCTTGCGATGTTGAAGAGGTGGGACGCGATGTTGGACGGTGCTGATCCCTGTAGCCAGTTGGCTAGCCAAAAGTTAGCCTTCTGGCCATTCTGGAAGGTGACGCGTGTGGCCGCGCAAAAGAACGCTCTATCAGGATCACTGCAGGGTATCGGAGATCCATTCCAAGGTCTAATTGGGTCAGTCCAATTGAGCCATAACCACCTCAAACGAAGTGTTGTACCAAATTTCTGGAGATCCAGGGTGCCAAGGCCACCCATCTTCTTTGGTCGGCACACAGTTGGCCAATTGATAAGTGAGTATCCACCACTTGACTCCTCTCCTCGCCAGAGAAAGGCTCGACTTATTTTGTCCAATCTCTTTGAAACCCACTTAGGTAATGGGAAAGTAGTCATAAAGTACGTAGGTAGAGCTGAGAGGACAGTATTGACGAGTGTAAGCCGACTGGCCTTGCTCAAGAGGCTCCCTTCCATACTTGAAGCCGTTTTTGCACTTTCTCTATTAAGGGAAGAAATTGCATCTTTTTGAGCTTTCGTTGGTGAAAAGAAAGCCTGAGATACGTGCAGGGGAAGGAACCTCTCCTACCGGGAAAGGACATTAAGATATCATATAGCTCTTCCGGACTACAGTGGATTGGGTAGGCAACACTTTTGATAAAATTTGTGTGGAGTCCGGAGGCCTTCCCAAAGCATTCGAGTATATTCATAACAGCCTCAATTTCACTGCGTACGGGAGTTATAAGGATGGCCGCGCCATCAGCGTAGAGGGATGTCCTCATGGAGACCATCCGCGAGTTGATAGCGGAGAGTATTATTTTCCTGTGCGCGAAGAAAGAGCCGCTGGATAGGATCAATGGCCAAAATAAACAACATGGGCGAGATAGGATCCTCTTGTCTAACTCCTCTTGCGTGATAAACAGAGGGACCCGGAGTGCCATTGAGAAGGACGGAGGAGGAGACCGACCCTAGAAGGGAGGAGATCCAATTACGCTAGCGTTGGCCAAAGCCTAGGCGCTGTAGAACCTCTAGTAGATATCCCCAATAGACTGAGTCGAAGGCCTTGGAGAAGTCGATTTTGAGGAAGATAGCCCGAGGTATTCTTGCGTTGGTGGTCTTGAATGGCATTCTGCACGTAAAGGAAGTTGTCTTGAATAGCACGACCTTTGATAAAGGCACTTTGACTTCTTAAGACTAGGCTATCCAAATGAGGGGCCAATCTGTTAGCCAGGAGTTTGGACAATAGTTTGCTGAAGCTGTGGATTAGACTGATCGGGCAAAAGTCTGCCAGCTGTGGACTATAAAAGGAGTTGAGGATTAATGAAAAGGGCAAGCAGCAGTTTACCTATTGCCTTCCAACTCTCGTGTCTTCCTCTCTGTTTCCACGCACGCCAGCGTTTGGCCAAGGTGCGGCCATCCAATCCACGACGCCTGTTCGCCGTATTCCCAAGGCGTTTATTCGTCGTCCCGTGCATCGTTATGATCTCCGAAACCGAGCACGTAACATGACCAAGTTCCTTCTTTTGCAAGAGGATGATGTTGGCTGTGTTGATGAGATTTAACGAGATCGAGTTTTGGTCGTAAAGGTGGTGGAAAGCATTGATGATGCCCTCTTTAATCGTGTCTCAACAAACACGAAAGAAAAGGCCTGTAAAGCCATCTGGGCCAGGTGACTTATCTATGGGCTGGAAAGAACGACTTGCTTTATCTCTTCTTCCTCGAAAGGCGGCTCCAGGTCATCCAAGTCATGAGGTAAATAGCCCAGGTGTTCCCAATCCAAGGAGAGCTCACGATTGAAGGGGGTGCCTAGGTGCTCCAAAAAGTAGCGGTGACATTTCTTTTCCTTATCAAAGTGAGAGCTGACTGGCCCATCGGGTGTGACCAAGGAATGAATATAGTTTTTCCTTCTTCGGGAATTGGCACGAATATGAAAAAAATCTTGTGTTTGCATAACCCAATTTGACCCATTGGGCCCGTGCCCGTTGACGTATCCGTGCTTTCTCGATCACGGCGAGGCCCAAGCTACGATCTTTGAGTCGCCTGTGAAGGTCCCTTTCAATAGGCGAAAGAGGGTGTGTCTCGCTAACTCGATGAAAGAGGAGGATTAGCTCTTGAACTATGGCGAGGAGAACTCTTGAGTTTCCTACTTTGATCTTTGCTCATTTGGAAAGGGTCTTAGCAGTACGGGAGAGCTTGGTGTGAAGTTTGCGGAAGGGGTTCATGTTAGCCATCGGACGACTCCAAACCTACTGGACTACCTGATGGAAGCTCTCGATTCGTGGCCAATAGTTCTCGAAGCAAAAATATTTAGTGGGTCTATGCTCCATTGCCGTCGAAAGGAGGAGAGGGGCATGATCAGAGACCAACGATGGTAAAGCTCTGAGGTAAGTCACCGGAAAGAGAAGCTCCCAGGCTGCAGTGCACAAGGCACGGTCTATCTTCGTGTGAGTAGGATTGGTCCGCTCGTTGCTCCATGTGAAGTGATGACCCGAGAGGTGAATTTCTTTTAACTCAAGGTTGTTGATTATTGAGCGGAATGCATACATAAGTGACGGGTTAAGGTTGGAGTTGTTTTTGTCCGCTGCTTCGTAGATAAGGTTGAAGTCTCCCAAGATGAGCCAGGGAAGAGTAGTTGGTGCATGAGTGGCAATCTCTTAAAGAAAGAGAAGTTTATTTGTTGTGAACTGTGGGCCATAGACAACCGTGAGCATCTCCACGGGATGGAGTTAGAGCAGTACATCGACGGGTGTACGCTCAGATACCGGTGCGCGCAAATGTTAAAGATCATAAAGCATTGCATTGCATTGAAACTTGTTGTTTGATTGGAGCCGCAATTGATGATAATGTTATTAGTACTTATGTTTACATTCAAACCTTGCTATTATGTACTATGCTGAGTCTTGGACTCACTCTTGCGCTTCTGTTGTCTTTTTAGGTGATGGTTGAAGCAGCATCCGCGGAAGGGGAGTAGATCACACTTTTGCTCATCACACGAGCTAGCCAATCCAACATTTTGTTAATGCAGTGAACTAGTTAGAACTTGTTTGTTACCTTGGTAGTGTGTAATAGCTTATTAAGGGTCGCTTGTACTGTTTGGCTAATACTCTCTGAAGGTCGTCAGATTGTATCTGTTTTGGGGTGGTTGTGGTTCTTGCCATGTGTTAGCTTTGAATTATAAATAGTTGGTTGTATATTGATGCTTGTTATGTTTTAATTGTGAGTGTTCCCTGTTTGGATGTCCCAGTAAGAGGGGAAGTTCTGATAAATTTTTGTATTAAAGGAGGTGGTAGTATCTTGAGCCTCAAGATTGAGGTCGGGGTGTTACACGTGGTATAGCGCGCAAAGGTGATCTGACCGACGGCTCCTCCCCGTCCACCAGACCAAGGTGCCAAACTAGGCGAGAGTGGCTACCACGACGTGGGGAGCCTACTAAAGAATCTTCAACGACATCCAAGTGTATAAGAACCTTGAATGTGTCCACTGTCTTGGGATGAGCCACACATTACGCCAGGTTAGGAACCACGATAGAGAGGTAGTGGATCTTGGGGGTATCGATTGGCTCCATCGTCCATGCCCATACATTGAGGGTGACCGACTTCTCTCGGCGGCGCGAGTGCCCTTCAATGGACTGGAGCACATAAGTCGAACCAGTGATGATCTGAACAATCGCCTCATCCCGCACATGCATAGGGACATTCTCTAGGCAGAGGCGCGCCCGAAAGCGAAGAGGGGTAGGTTTTTCGACTAGGCGAGGGCGCCACGGTCGAAGCTCAAGAGAGTAGCTGTTGTATTGCAACCGTCCACGTTGCACCGCACGGTTCCGATGGTGTTGTGACGGAAAGCGCACAAGAAAGTCCTCTGGGAAGTGTGGCGAGACGGAGATGCTCTCCCGTGGTGCTTTAGCCGCCTCCATTGCGGCTGAGAGGACGACACTAGAGGCTTGCGAAGGGCCGTGAAGGCCAAAGAGGCGACACACCGCAAGGCAAGAAGAGAAATCGTCGAGAGTAGCCTCCAAATTCATCGTGAAGTGGATGAAGCTCTTTGAATGATGCGGGCGTCGGCTTGGGTCACTCAGAACCGCCAAGGCCGGATAGGGCAAAGGAGCAGGCGATCGATGCTTGAGAATAGAGGGTGCTGGATAGCGGCAGTTGCGGGATATATGCCCGTTGCGCTTGCAGCGTTAGCATCGAATTGGGTCCCTGCAACTCACCGCCAAGTGGCCCAACTCTAGGCAACGGAAGCAGCGAGAGTGGTGGAGATGGGGCGAGCTGTGCCCGGAGGTGGTGCTATCTCTAGGTCGAAGGCTCCAATCATCGCGAGCTGGAGTCAGAAGAGCCTGCGCATAGGTCCTGCGCGGCAAGTTGGACGAGGCAGCGAGAGCAGAAGGCACTGCTCGGTTGCCCACTTGCCCTCACGGCGACGTCACTTTGAGCGGACCAAAGTCCACTCCGCCTCGGAAGGGTCTTCAGTAGGTAAGACGAAATTGACTTGGTGCTGAGAGGCCCGAAGGACAGCCATGCCGAGTGTACTAGCAGGGCGCGTCGAGAATCGGGCTGGCTTCTTGAGACAAGACCGAAGTGGAGCCACGAAGGGTGGAGGCGGCGGCAGTGACCATGGCGGCGGGGAAGGAGCACGGGAGCAGAAAAGCATGATTAGAGCGAAGGGCAGCGCTGACAAGCTTGTGGAGGACGGCGTCAACGAGCTCGTGTTGGGCAGCGCCGACGAGATCGGGAGCTCTGGGAGGAAGGCGCCGGCAAACTCCGACGAGGAGCGGCGGTGAGGACGAGGATGAAGGGTGGCGGCGGTGGCCAGCGCGAGGGAAGGGGGCAACCGGCCTAGCCCATCCTCGAGGAGCAACGGCGTTGGAGCTCGACAAAGAGACGACGGCGGGGAGGAGCGACGCCGGTGACGGCACGGACAGCTAGTTTGCTGTCCTCGTGCTAGGAGACGGGGCGCGGTGGCCCTCTCGCCGACGGCGGCAAAGGGACGGAGCCGGCACCGTCGGGGGCAAGGGGGCGGCGAGGGCGAGGCAGGGGTGGGGTGGCGTGGAGGTGGCGCCGGCGAGGGGCGAGGGAGCCGTGGATGGGACGCCGCGGCGGAGGAGATGTGGGGCGGGCGGAGTGGCGGCGTCGCCGGCGGATCCCGACGAAGACGGCGGCGGGGAGGGGCGACGGCGTCGGCGCTTGGCAGGACCCCGGCGTCGGCGCGGACGGCGGAGCAGACGGTGGAGCAGGAGAGGGCGTCGAGTGGGGCGGGGAGGGGAAGCTCGAGGGGCGGCGGCGGCGGCTAGGAAACCTAGCCGCCCGTGAGCTGGTCAACCGTGCGTGACTAGTGCAAAATTTCTAAGAACCGATCCCCGCAGGGATTGATAATCATGTACCCACGGGATTACGATCCTGCCTCCACTGTTTGCAGTTGATGTATTCTGCTTGAAACAGCTTTTTTTAGCAATAAGTGCCTCAGTTAGTTATTTTCAGAACTAATTTTTGGCTGAAGATTGAAGTTAATAACATTTCCAGGACTGTACAGTGTTGTGGATGCCCCTTGTTGCAGAAGTGTTTCGATTGTGCTGAAGTTCGCCACGAGATCATGTGCACCAAACGACGGCTTGGGTGTTTTTGGCAAGCGCGCACAGTTGATGGTCAAAAGAGTGTGCTCTTAATTAATAACGGTCTAACTAAGTTGTCCGTAGGTAGCACTTAATTAGCTAAACATCTTTCCGCCCTGATTTGACCCCTGGAAAATTACTGCGTACAGCTGGACATTATTTACTGTTGCTCGACGCAATATTGCAATGCATGCGTGCATGGTTCAATGTATATGAGATTCTCTTGAGATTATTTTTTCAATTTTTCCTCCGTTGAAAGGTTGACTCTTGCTTGTCAAGTCATCTACGCAAGTAAAAACAATGGTATGATGGTATATTGAACATTTCAACTCTTGACGTAACCTGGTGACGAAAAATCCAGGGTGCTTATCAAGCCTAGCTTGTCGATTGTCATGACTGACCAGTAAATTACGGCCATATTGTAGAACTTGTTGCGTACGGCTTTTACATCGCACATGAGGTTCGCATCACGAGATTATATGAAAGTGGCGAGTGGCGACCTGTACCGGACAACTGTACTTAGCACAAACTTTCTATTCAGGCCTTTGTATGCGTTCTTCCAATGTTGACTAACTTCCAACGCCTGTAGCTACCCAAAAGGTTTACCTCTATCTAGTCCATTTTCTATCAAGTCTATGAATCTCCACGTGTCACACTGCGTCAGTGAAATTTATTTGTCCTTCACTGTTCACCTATCGTCACTGCTGACATTGAGACGCCAGTCATCTTCAAGAACCAAATGAATATCTGAATATCATCACATCGATTCCATGCTGTGTATAAGCTTGTGCAGCATGACATCTGAATATCTGATAATCTAAACCACTGTAATCATCTTGCAATCATGAAAGTTCAAATAAGACAAACTGAGGGGGGAGATTACACGAGCATGAATTCTTTTAAGAGCATTTTCAATGGTCTTAAGTTAGAACAGGCTAGGCACTACTCACATTTTTTTCACTATTTATCTATATTTTATTTTTATATTTTATTTATTATAGTTGTATGACATCCTAACTTAGATCTATCGAAGATGCTCTACGGATGATGGATGCAACGAAACGTGATTACGTGAAAACAAACCGGTGCATTAATAAATACCAACAAACCAGTACATTAATAATCAGACCCAACATGAACTAGCTTATTCAAAGGACAAATCGGGCCAGGAGTCGAACTCCGGCGACCTGATGTCGAACGGCCCGTCGAACACGGCCGGCTGCGTCAGCGGCTGCGCCTGCACGGTCGGGACGCCGGGGCTATAGTCGCCGCCGGCGGTCGTCGCTGTGTCCGACGAACTGTGTCCATGCAGCGCGCCGCCGCCGCCGCCGCTCGAACCACCGCCACACCCATGCACGGCGGCGACGGGGCTTCCGGTGTGGACCCTGCGCGGCAGCGGCCGAAAGATGGCAGCCGGCGGGAAGCCGGTGAGCTCCTGCACCATGGCGCGGAAGTTGGCCACGTCGGTTGCCACCACGGTGGTCGACGAGCGGCGCCGCGACGTCGACGGCGGCCGCGCCGCGTGCCGCTTCTTGTCCCGCCGTGGTTGCGCCGCCGCGGAGGCGGAGGCGGAGGCGACGGCCGGGGCCTGGCCCGGCTGAGTGGAGTGGTAGAGCGAGCGGGCGGCGCTGCATGGCTGGGAGCTCGCGCTGAACGCGGCCCGTGTTGCCGCGCGCTCCTGGTCGCAGGAGTACATTTGTGTCCTTGTAAACAGTGTTCAAGATGGCGCGAGGTTGTGTATGGTTGCCAAAAGAGTAGCCGGCATTGATGTCTATTTATAAACTTGGCTGCAATGCAATTAACATGTTAGCTTCAGTCTAGTGGCATAGTATATCCTAAGGTGAGGCGACAGAATAGTATATTCTTCTTCGCCTCATCGGTGAGGTGATATTTCGGTGAATTTCTTTAAGCAAACGGTAAATTTAGAGACTGTTTTTGGCCGATTTAATTTGGTGATTTGTTCTGGTGCTGTAATTTGAACTTCAAGAACGTCTCAGAGAGGCTTGGAGAGTCTAGTCAGCATCTTCCGTTCTTTTTTAGCTTTAAGGCCCTCTTTTATACCTTGTTTAGTTTTAGTTTAGCTGTAGTTGGTAAAATTTGATCACCTTTATAAATGCTATGAAAAGGCTAATTAAATTATTAAAAAATATTTTTGAGATCTTTGAGAAAAAACCTACAAAGTACCCAAAAAAAAGTGAATGGTCTATACAAAAATAACAAAAATGGCAAACCCAACAAAAATTAGAACTAAACAAAGCATAAAAAATAGTCTGAGAGGTGCGAGCAAAACAAAAAAAGAAAAGAAAACTAAGGTGTGGTCTTCTAAACTTGCACTATTTCATACTTAGCCTCCCAAACAAGCATTTTACTTCAGCGCCCTCTTAAACTTATGATCGTTTACACAAATTGTCGGATAGTAACCGCCATAATATTTTGGATTTTCCAAAAATTTTCAGTGCTAATAACTGCCATGTAACCGTCCACATACGCACACATTAGCACTTAGTGGACACATAGGTATCACCTCAACATTTAACAACGGATTGGAGGCAACGATGCAAATGGTTACAAATTTGAGGTGCTGAGAAAGTAAAACGCAAGTCTATAGTGCAAACTCAGGGAGAACGGTGTAATTTTCTTTTTACTTTTTCTTATTTATTGCATATTATTTTTTTTCTATTTTGTTTTCTCCGTATCCCAAAAAAATGTGAAAAATTAAAAGTTCACAGAAAAATCATGGTCGCACCAAAACAATCCAGAAAAGGTTTTAGAAATTTGATTTAGTTTATTAAAGATGAACCGCACGTGTTAGCGTGCAATTTGAACCATTAAAGATGAACCGCGTTCATTTTAGCTCTATCCCTCCTAGTATTATATATGGTAGATTTAAGAGAGGGAGGCACTATAGCTACGTACAGAAGCTAATCAAATATACAGGGACAGATCAAACAGTTGAGGGGCGTTGCGAACGGGGATCACCGTGATCAAGCAGTTTTAAGAAGCAAAAACCGTGCACATCGCCGGATGGGAAAGCTGATCCGTTCGGTCGAGTAGGACGGACCGCCGGACGCGTCGTTTTGCACCGGGTTAACCTTCTCCGGCAAGGTGCCAAGGAGACGACAGAAAGAAGTAAAAAATAGAGAGAAAAGGCCTCGCTGGTTCGTTGCTTCCATTCACTTGTAATCGCTAGCTCGCTACGAATGGCAATACATCTTTTTCAACCTTCTAAAGCATCCCCAGGAGACCCCCCAAATCCACCTCTATTTCAAAAATTTTCAAATGCAGCAGGAGGGAATTGGATGCATGTGAGAGGGAATTTGCACTGTAGCGATTACTGTAGCAGTTACTGTAGCGATAGAGGGAAATTTAGAGGCCCTGCTGGGGAAGCTATATATATACAACACACTGGGAGGTCACATCCACTCTGCCAGCTCCGGCGACCCCCTGCGCCCATGTGGCCAAAGCTAATCTTCTCGATGTCTATCGCCTGGATCGCCGTCATCCGTGGCCACTAGCCAGGGAGCCCAAGTACGCCACCGTGTATCGGTGTTGTCCCGTCGAAGGTCAAGCTGGCGCGAAGAATTCAGGGTCGCGGTCACCGGTCACCCAAAGCTTGGGGAGTTGGAACTCCAAGCTACAGTTTGCGCTACGTCAGCGCGCGGAAGAATCGTGCGGGGATGCGTACAAAGGTATTCTCGATGCTACCTCTAAATTTTTTTCGATCTCATTACTATTTATCTATTTTTCAATCTCACTGTATTTTTCTCTTTTATACTTTATTGCTACAGTGATTTAAGGAGAAAAAAGGAAAAAAGGGTAGCATTGAGAATGCCCTAAGAGCATGCTCAATGCAACCTCTAAAACTCCCTGTCTAATCACTATTCAATCATTACCCTATCTCTATATTTTCCTCTCTTTATATTTTAGGGAGCCCATACAGCGCGGCGCTCCGTCCAGGAGGATTTGGACGGATGAGCTAGAAGACAAAATATATGACGTCATCATGAACCAACATGAACCTATCTGAACCAAGCTGAACCAACCTAAGCCAAACTGAACCTACATAAACCAATCTGAACCAAGCTGAACCTATATGAACCAACCTGAACCTATATGAACCAACCTGAACTAAACCGAATTTCCTATGAAACTATCAACCTTTTTACTAGAAAAATTTTGAACCAACATAAATTTTCTACGAAAATATCTAAACCAATCTGAATTTGCCCTGAACCTAACTGTTTTTTTACTGAAAAAACCTAAATTAACATGGTTTTCTATAAAACTAGCTGAAACATCATAAACCAATATGAATTTTCCATGAAACTAGCTTATACATTGAAAGGACCGAGATGACGCCTAGAGGGGGGTGAATAGGCGTGACCACCAAATTCAAACTTCAACGGCGCTGCGGAAGTAGGTTCGGACTGTCCGTGACACCCCTCGGACAGTCCGAACTCAAATGTGAAGAAACCTCCCCAAAATCTTCGGAAATGTCCTGCACAACTCAAACAACAAGATACCAAGTGCAATATCACAGAAACACGAGAGAGGTATCCCTCAAGCACAAGATAGCAAATAAAGTAGATCTAGCAAGAGAGAAACTCAAACCAAATAAGAAGATAGACGCAAGGAGTTTTATCCCGAAGTTCGGATCTTTGAGGAGATCCTACTCTCCGTTGAGGTAGGCTCAACACCGTAGAGCCCGAGTCTCACTAGACTCTATTCCTCTCGGATTTGTGCCAAAGCACTCACCGACGTATCCCAAAAAAATGTGAAAAATTAAAAGTTCACAGAAAAATCATGGTCGCACCAAAACAATCCAGAAAAGGTTTTAGAAATTTGATTTAGTTTATTAAAGATGAACCGCACGTGTTAGCGTGCAATTTGAACCATTAAAGATGAACCGCGTTCATTTTAATTAGCTCTATCCCTCCTAGTATATACTATATGGTAGATTTAAGAGAGGGAGGCACTATCTACGTACAGAAGCTAACCTAATATACAGGGACAGATCAAACAGTTGAGGGGCGTTGCGAACGGGGATCACCGTGATCAAGCAGTTTTAAGAAGCAAAAACCGTGCACATCGCCGGATGGGAAAGCTGATCCGTTCGGTCGAGTAGGACGGACCGCCGGACGCGTCGTTTTGCACCGGGTTAACCTTCTCCGGCAAGGTGCCAAGGAGACGACAGAAAGAAGTAAAAAATAGAGAGAAAAGGCCTCGCTGGTTCGTTGCTTCCATTCACTTGTAATCGCTAGCTCGCTACGAATGGCAATACATCTTTTTCAACCTTCTAAGCTATATACAACACACTGGGAGGTCACATCCACTCCGCCAGCTCCGGCGACCCCCTGGCCCCTGCGCCCATGTGGCCAAAGCTAATCTTCTCGATGTCTATCGCCTGGATCGCCGTCATCCGTGGCCACTAGCCAGGGAGCCCGAGTACGCCACCGTGTATCGGTGTTGTCCCGTCGAAGGTCAAGCTGGCGCGAAGAATTCAGGGTCGCGGTCACCGGTCACCCAAAGCTTGGGGAGTTGGAACTCCAAGCTGTGCTGGTCAGTGCTACAGTCCGCGCTACGTCGACGCGCGGAAGAATCGTGCGGGGTTCTGGATGCTGTCTCTAAATTTTTCCGATCTCATTACTATTTATCTACTTTTTAATCTCACTATATTTTTATCTCTTATACTTTATTGCTACAGTAGGTGCATGCTCAATGCAACCTCTAAAACTCCCCTATCTCATCACTACTCAATCATTACCCTATCTCTTTATATTTCGCGCTCTTATATTTTATTACCTACCTATTGCTACAGTAATTTGAGGCTAAATTGAGGGGGAAAGAGGGTAGCATTGGGCATGCCCTAATGTCGTCCATACACAGCACCCGCTGGTTTTATACTATTACAGAAGAATGCCTCTTCCATCGATTCGCTTTAGAATGGTTGTTGATTCAACAAACCCATAGACAAAAAAATCATTGAAAGATAAAAAAAAAAACCCGACAATGGTAAGACTTATCGATGCCGGTTCTAACCCCTAACGGAAAGTGATAATTGATCGTAGATTTTTTTAGAAATCCATAACTTTTCATACAGAATTAGAGGTACACAAGGTTATATGAAAATTATAACTTTAGACGAGATTTACAATTTCGTAGCTGTGAAATGGCTCGTAGCTTGTTTTTATAAATCCATAACTTTTAAGACGGAGTTAGAGGTAGAGAAAATTTATATAAAAGTTGTAGCTCTAGACGAGATTTACAATTTTATAACTGACAACCTTTCCATTTGAAGTTATTGAAATGCCCAAATAATCACTAAAGCATTTGAATGATAGGGTTTAAAGGAAAAAAAATCCCATTGCTCTCAATAATGATTGATATATAAAGGTGAGATGGTAAAAGGCGGAACCAGCTCTCCTGCTTACACGCGCCAGCTTTTGGGCGAGGGGCGGGCTAGCCATGTGGCGCCGCCAGAGAATGGCCAATCTACTACATCCTTTCTGACCAAAGTTGCAATAGTCGATGAGACAGGATGAGCCTGTTAGAAAGGGGCAGCAGGTGCCTTGCAAAAGAAGTTGGCATCTCTCCTTCCAGTGGCCATATAATGGAGCCCCTCACACAGAGCAAAGGCGGACTTTTTCTTCTCTATAACACACCCAGTTCTTGAAGCAAGCTCCGTCTTGTTTGGTTGATCTTCCCCTTGCACTCTTTCACCTTAGTGATGAATAGTTGGATATAGGACTGCTATCATGGTGGTGGGAGGTTTGGACCAGGGTAAAAAAGTGTCGTGTCTCTCTTGTGTTGCTCGCTTAGATTCGACACGGATTCTCTCATCCATAAATGCTATAGTGCGCTGCGCAAAGGGGCTTGTTGGTCCCATTTCAATAAGTAAGCTCCACGCTTAGCGAATCTCGGTTCCCAACCACCGACAACTAGATAAAGCATAGTCTGTAAAGATCCACATGTAATAGTAGTGCAAATACATTTTGAAATCAATATGTAACATTATATCCTACAAAATTGTTATGGATCCACATATAATAATAATATATATCTTTTTCTTTCCTCCACATGAAAAATACGGAGTTATCGCCTGGGCATGCACTAAGTGGCGCGCGTTGAACTCTTGCTGTAAGTATATAGTATGAAATAAGCTACGTAGGCTTATAAACTAATTGATTAACCGATGCGTTTTTGTCGTGCTAATTCTAGTGGCCCGCGCGCATGGCGCCCGCAAAGTGTTATCATGTACGTAGGCGTCAGAGAAAATCGTGCCCGAGCGGCCGTCGCTTTCTAAGATAAGTAGTCACGTATCTACCTATCTATCTATCTATTAAATTAAATATATACAACGCGCTAGCATCAAACAATCTCCGTGCGGCGCGTGGCTTCTCGTCCAGAGCCGTCAAATCGCTCGTGGAAACAAATCCAACCGTCCATATTAAACTAACCTTCAAATACATTTTCCTGCCTGCCTTACCAACAAGCTAGCGTTCGCTCAGGAGGCCAGGGTTCGATGGGTTCAAACCCTGGCTCCGCCATTTCCGTGCATGTTGCCTCTCGCCTTGCTTGCTCTACGT
Organism: Raddia distichophylla; assembly: GCA_005191435.1. Taxonomy (NCBI): domain Eukaryota; kingdom Viridiplantae; phylum Streptophyta; class Magnoliopsida; order Poales; family Poaceae; genus Raddia; species Raddia distichophylla. Next base: position 689,106 of record SPJY01015487.1, on the reverse strand, counting down.
TGCACATTTTTTTTGCCTAGCATGTACTGCCTGGTGACCTCTTACAAATTCAAAATTAAATGAATTTTGGAGATTGAAAACCTTTATAGATATTTCGTATTTTAGAATTTGTTATATTCTTTTTTTTGAATTTCCAAAATTCAATTTTCTAAATTAGTTAACCTGGTTTTTTGTATTCTATAATTTGCTCAATTCATTTTTGTGAATCTTAAAGTTTTCGAAATTCTTATTTTTTATTTCCAAATTCCCAACCCGAATTCAAACAGAAATTTCAACATCTTCTAAAATCCCTTAATTTTTTAAAAAAATTTAAATTTCGTCACATTAGATTTGAAAACTTTAAACCTCCCAAAACATGAATTTTAGAAAGAATGGAGAGAGGGGATCACGTGGGGGAAATTTGGTCTAGCAAGGTAAACAAATCCAGAAATTTACATGTTTTCCAAATGCAATTGAAATTTTATAGTAAGGGTCCATAAATGTATTTAAGCATTACAAATGTTAAATTTTCCGATATCAATTAGTAAATAATAGAAATAGAAAGCCTTCGAAATATATAACTATAGTTTAAGAGCACGTATTCATGAATATGTCCACAAAAAAACCTAACTATTTAAAAAACATTTAGGATTTACAAACGATTGTCTTACGAAATAATACATTCTTTTCTTTTATTGTAACTTTTAAGGCCACTTAAAAAAATTCAGGAAACAAAAAACTTCGCAAGAGGCACCGTAATATCATGATAATGATCTATAAAAAAATTTGGCATCACCAACTAATTTCAAAAAAAGAAATAAAAAAATGAGAACAACAAACAAAAGATGTAATGTTTTTTATTAGTTTGTTTTGTGATACATCTTTATTTACTCAGATATAAGAGGGATTGCAGTGCCGCGCCACGAGCGCGCTAACCCTGCTAGTACGTACATACATGCGTGCCTGCAGGCTGCTACTGCCTTCTGCGTTAATCACTAAGCTATAGACGCTGACTAATATTATCTGTTGAGTTAAATGGAGTCACCATGTTAATTTCTAAAATACAAGAAATTCACACGTTAGTCAGTTCCTTCAATTACTATGGAGCAAAATTATAACGGATTAGATTAAAAACTACTATAAAAAGAATAAAATATTTAAAAGAAATCTATACGAAACATAAAGATAGTAAAGAAGTTCGTATAAAATACAAAATTTAGTCACGCCGCGTGTGGGACACCGCAATGCTCATTATTCCATTTAAATTAGTGCGTACGTATTATCGAATGATAAGAATAGCATGCTGAGATGAGTCAGCAGGCGTCTAGCTGAAAGCCTGAAATATATATAATATATATACTAGTATACTATAATGGAAACTCGGATTAATTTACATCTGACAGTCTGGATCAGTAATCGTCACTAAGAGTAAACATATTCGGTTATTAAATGGTTGGTTTGCGATGACCGATATAGCCACATGAGTACATGACGTTTCAATCTGGCATATTACTCACAAGAACCGGCTCGTCGAATCTTTTCTAGTTTTTCTTTAAAAAACAATCTTCCTTTTCTAGTTAGCCGTGTTCCTGGGCTTGAGCGTCGCAGCCCATTTATGTATGAAGCCCATGCTATGCTACGGGCTGGTGAACATGCCGGCAGCTGATTGCCTTGCCCTGCCCTGCAAGTGCCCATGGATCAACTGTCCGGGCTGTCAGGTGTCACTTTATAGCGGATTATATACTACCTTCGGTCACAAAAAGAAGTCGCCGTTGATTTTTGAACACGCCTTTGATCATTTGTCTTATTTAAAAACTTAGTTCAAATATGTAAAAAATATAAGGCATACTTAAAATACATTTAATAATAAACCAAATCATAACAAAATAAATAATATTTATATAACTTTTTTGAATAAGACAAATAGTCAAAGGCGTGTTCAAAAGTCAACAGCGACTTCTTTTTGTGACCGGAGGGAGTATGTTCTACAGTTCTAGGTGCCGCTACATCATGTTTGCGAGAATGCTGCGCCATTTGCTCGTTTGCCATGTCAACCTCATCGTTCAACCATACGACATGTTTATGTTGCCCACTTGCCAATGGACTATTCTTGTCGTCAATATATAAGTCAACCATATATTTTGATCGATTATACTTAAAATAAATATAAAAAAATTCCTATATGACGTGAATGTCATTCGGTAAGGAACATATAACTTCTCACGCCGTATACCCCGTACTTATACTTATCCCATAACACAAATGCTTCCCACTTCACACCTATATCTTCAAAGTCGAGATAGATTCTCTCCTTCCCTGTTCGAGTGATAAGGACCTATCCCTGTCTATCCCAACACCACAGGAGACCAAAGGGGAGAGGAGAGCACACAAGAGTAGGATACCAAGCAGAAATGGATGTCGTCAGACGTTATCGCCAACAGCAACAGCCCTTAGCGAGAGGAAGAGGGTGGAGAGTAGTCAGCGTGGCACTAGAAAAAGATAGAGACCTGACTAGTGACTACTGTAGAAGCTTGCATCACTGCCTTCGGTCACCGCCGCACAACTCAAGTTGCTGGTTGTAAATGCTCGCTCCATTGGTATCGACAGCTGCCACGGGAAAGGACAGAGGAACGGGTGAGAATGGGGTTGCCACATCTCTGTTGTTGGAGTGTGTTGCTTGTGGCTGTGGCGGACACATATTATGTTAAAGCGACTTTGGGCCACTGACATCTAGGCCCATGTTTTCATGTCCCACGTCTTAGTGGCTCAAAATGACTGATGTAAGTCCGAGGATACACGGTCAGTTGCAGTGTGATGGACTAGGGGGGTGGCGGCAAGGCTCTCAGTTTTTGGAGACGGCGTCACTGGTTCTGGTTGCAGGGGACTTCTTGGTGCTAACCTCTGGCGGCAGGTTGCCCGTCTGTGGGTTCCCGATGGTGGCGGCGGATCTGGCCTGATTAGATCTTGCCACAGGGACCCCCACAAGTTTCCCTGTCTCCCCCGCTCAGGTGGCCTCTTAGCAAGGTCCATCTCCTGCCCCCACCCTTGAGCCCTCGTTGGCTTTGTCGTCTACACATGTTGCCTCCCCATGTTTGGTCTCCCGTCACCTCCTTTGCGGGAACCTTCACGACGTTGAGGTAGCCGTATGAGTGGTGGTCGCGGAGAGCACTTGGAGGTATATGTGGTTGCGGTAACCTAGGCTCCCTTCCCATGACCTTTGCTTGGGTGGCTTGGTGGCGCCGGCAACGTCTCCGCCATGTGACAGTGGTAGGTCGCTTCGTTCTTCGAGGCTTCGTTCTAGCTTCATCGGCAACACAATTTGGGGTGGAGGGTGAATCGGGCGAAAGCTTTGCCTAGCTTGTCTAAGCGGGCGGTGGTGACACCTCTTGGCACTGTTTCCCTTTTCGCGGCACTATTGTAGGTGCTCCCTCGTCCTTGAATGAAAACCCAATGGACAGTTGATGACAGCAGCCTTGCTATTGCTCGTTTGTTGAAGGCGTCTTGGTGGTTGTCACGTGCTGTTGATGGTTCTGTCTAGAGCGTCTTTTCTTTAGGTCTTTTGTGTTCTGGCCTTGGCCGGTGGCGACTGTCGCTATGGTGTGGATCGGCGTCTCACACTGTTTTTTTTATTTTATTTTTTCTGTATTTTATTTTTTTAAAAAAAATTGACAGAGCTACTATCCTTTTATTAAACAAACATTTAAAACAGTAGTTGTGCGGCTGCGGCTGTCTTGCGATACCACGGTCACGATTAAAGGAAACTACCCGCACCGTTTGATCGATGCCATCAAGCGCGACTTGCTGTCTAATTCAATTTACGCTCCTAGATACGACAGAGACCGCCCGTTCAAGGACTGATTGTTCCTCGACGAACGAGTACGCTGTCCTTTCATTCGTGAAAATAAAAATGATTTTTGTGATGAACTCCTGTTGCGGAGTTAGGTCCCGGAAACTTGACCCACGACGAGGATTTGAGGCATTTTTTAAAAAAAAAGGGATTTCATTAAAAATTGATATAAGCATATCGCTAGATTATGCATGGCTTCTGTAGAAGCTGCGTATTAGCTAGTGAATCCATCCCGGATCGTTTCGCTGGCGGGCATGCAAGATGCTGATCGTTGCGTGGACGCTAACTTCTTTGATGCTGCGTAGATACAGATCGATTTGATCAGCTCAGTTGTACATAAATAAATGCTGGTGAGTGAAGGGCATCTCTACGCAGGAGTCTCGAGCTGTTTGGTCACTGGTCAGGTGTCAATCTGTTTGGTGCGTGGATGCATCGGCTCGCTGCGTGTCGATCGTCGCTCTCGAGTTCTCTTCCACGACTCTCCCAAAGCCCATAGGTGTCGAGTAGCTTCACTATCTCGTGCCATTTTAGTTCCTTCTCACAGTGCAAACAACAAAATAAATGATATTTACATAACTTTTTTGAATAAGACGAATGGTTAAAGATGTCTCCAAAAGTCAACGACGACTTCTTTTTGTGCCCAGAGGTAGTATTTTAGAATAGAGGGAGCACTAGTTATGAATATTTTGTTGAATATGTTTCTCTAAATTTTAAAGAAATTTTTTGTAAGTTAAAAAAGAATTTCATAATTTTGAATTTACTCTCTTATAATGCTGTATTTTGAGGCCTACTTACAGCTTTGTTATATTTTCACACCGGAGCCTCCAAATTGTCGGACCGGCCCTGATATCTGCTATAATATTATCGCAATTGCTATTTGGCATGCGCCTGCAATTAGCCAAAACGTGCAGACGCAAAAAATTCCACTTTCTTTGTACTGTTTTTTCACATTTGCATTTATGGAAGAAATGCTTCGCGATAGTGGAATTTTTTGCGCGAGATCGATTTTTGTATAGATATATTTTGTTTTATGTTTATTATAGATTTCTTTTGTTTTCTGTTTATTATAGATTTCTTTTATTTTCTATATATTATAAATTTTATTTTGTTTTTTGTTTTTCACGTTGAGAGATTTTTTGCTCCTATAATTTTCGAAATCGTGCGGACGCAAAAAATTCAACTAAATTTCTATTGTTTTTCCACATTTCCATTTATTGGAAAAAAAATGTTTTGCGATAGTGAAATTTTTTTACGCGAGGTCTGCATGCTTGTACGCGGCATGTGCCTGCACAAATGCTGAAATTGCGGATGCCTGTCTAATAGTGCCTCCCTAATATTATAGAGGATCTGCTGGAGATGTTCTTGCCCCACAGAACCACCAGTACACCAAGTTTCGTCCCCATCTCGGATCGTTTCTCTGGCGAGCATGCAAGACTACTTTGATGCTGCGTAGATACAGATCGTTTTGATCAGCTCAGTTGTACATAAATACTGGTGAGTGAAGGGCATCTATACGCAGGCAGAGTCTCGAGCTGTTTGGTCACTGGTCAGGTGTCAATCTGTTTGGTGCGTGGATGCATCGGCTCGCTGCGTGTCGATCGTCGCTCTCGAGTTCTCTTCCACGACTCTCCCAAAGCCCATAGATGTCGAGTAGCTTCACTCTCTCTCGTGCCATTTTAGTTCCTTCTCACAGTGCAAGGTTCGGTACCACGTCTGGAGCTTCTCCATCGAGGAGCACTCATTGCGCAGCGTATCACTTTACAAACAGTGTGCTGTATTATAGTTATTTTGTAAACGTTTTAGTAGTTTTTTAGAGATTTTAAAACTATTTTTAATACATTTTGCAGTCTCCCTCAGTCTCATTTTGAGGCCACGTAACTCTTTGAATTATAAGGTGTATCGTAGTAAAAAAATGCCGTCTTTCAAATGGAAAAAAACAAAGTACCTGGCCCGGATGGTTTTCCGACAGAATTTTATCAGGTGTTCTGGGATATTATTAAAGGCGATCTTATGGCTATGTTTGAGGGCCTTTTCGTGGAGAGATTACCGCTTCATAAACTAAACTTTGGTATTATAACTTTACTCCCAAAGTTCATGATGCAAAACAAATTCAGCAATATAGACCTGATTGTTTACTTAATGTCAGCTTTAAAATTTTTACTAAAGTGGGCGTTAATAGAATTAAGCGGGTAGCGGATAAGAGTATCAAACCGAGTCAAACCGCTTTCATGCCTGGTCGAAATATCATGGAAGGAGTTATTATCCTTCATGAAACTATTCATGAGCTACATACGAAAAATTTGAATGGAGTAATGTTAAAGCTTGATTTCGAGAAGGCATATGATAAAGTTAAATGGCCATTCTTACAACAAGCTTTAAGGATGAAAGGGTTTACACCTAAGTGGTGTAATTGGGTGACAGAGTTTATTTCAAAAGAAAGTGTTGGTATCAAAGTTAATGATGACATTGGAACATATTTTCAAACTGCAAAAGGATTAAGACAAGGAGATCCGTTATCCCCAATTTTGTTCAATATTGTTGCAGACATGTTGATCATTTTAATCTCAAGAGCAAAATCTGAAGGCCTTATTAATAGAGTAGTGCCTCATTTAGTGGAGGATGGTTTGTCCATTTTACAATATGCTGATGATACCATATTATTTTTAGATCATGATATTGAGCATGCGCATAATATGAAATTATTATTATGTGTTTTTGAGCACCTATGAGGTTGCTGATCCCGTCGCAGCGACGAGCCGACAAGGTCGCCGAGCTCACATCGGTGAGATCGTCCCTAGGATAGTAGGATTCTCTCTCTAGGAGCCTCCACGAATCACTACAAAAGGAAGGGATGCACCCTTCGAGGAATTCAAATAAAAACCAGTAATAAAACATCCACAAAGAGTATGCGAAAATCAGTCGTAGCAAAACCGATATACTCAAAAATCCAATTTTCCTGATGTTCACTTGAAATGGAACACAAGTACTTGCTGTAGATGTTGTTTGCATGTAATTCTTTTGCTTATATTCCCCTTTAGTTTCTTTTTTTTTCACCTAACACACTAAAGTGCTACTATTTCTAAGCACCAAATCAAGAATGTTGTCTTCCTAAAATAGAAGTAATTAAGCAGCATTTTGTTTTGTTCGTGCCAAATGCCAGGGGAATAGCAGTACGCCAGTTTATATGCAGAGCGAAAAGCATTAAACAGTAATACAGTATGCTCTCTTGAGTTTTGACTCGCTTCCCATAAAATAAGCAAAGAGGACAACACTTACCTCAAGGAGCTGGAGCTCGCCGATGATCGTCAATCCAATATATCGGACGTCCAAAACCATCAAGTCGAAGTTCCCAATCACAACACAACCGTTGCTTCTCGCACTGACAAGAAAAAATGCAGAACTAAATAGGCCAGAGTCCCAGAAGGCCAGAACACACAAACAGATCAGTCTTCGTACCTGTATATAGCCTCACAGCCCTCGCTGACTCACTGCCTCCTCACGACTCACGAGTCACCCCTCAGCAATGGCAGGCAAATTGAAATACTCACCGCTGTGTAGTAGACTAGTAGTAAAGCCGAGAACCAGCCATACAGCAACGGTAGGCAGGACCAACGAAACATACAGGAGATGAGCAGCAGCTGCAAGGAGGAATCTTCCCGAAGTCCTTTGCATGGGTCGTGCGTGACCAAGAAAGCCGGCTTAGGGATGGAGACGACAATGTCCTATGTCTGACTTCTTTCTTCATAAGGAAAAGAAAAGGTTAATTTATCTTTATTTAGGTATGAACTTGACATGTAAAAAAACGATGCTTCCATTGTGCGCTTCAACTATCTTGACTGCCCTGCAATTCTCAGACTCTTCTAAAGGAAAATTATTGCATATTAACATTCGATGATGGAAACAATGCAATTTTCTTCCAAGCAACAAAATAACATCAGAACATCTGAAAAAAAAGAAAGTTTGAACTTGAACTTTTAAAACATATGAGAACAATAACACCCATTTAAAAATAATTAATAAAAAGCAAAAATATAAAAAATACAAAAAATCAAAAAAATATAAAAATGGGTTGGTAAGGATTTTATATGAATTATAAAATTTGTTTCACGAAATTTAGACACCGTATGAAATAGATATAAAAATTTGAAAAATAAATTCAACTTAAATCAAGTGCACACAGTGCTAGCTAGCTTGCTTCCTGCCAGCCTGTGCGCTGTGCGATGGCGCGTTGGCACGGGCGGCCGAATCGGTCGCCCGCGCCATTGGGTTCACCGACGTGTTAAAGATTTGGCAGCCAAATTTTTTCAATGGCGCGCCAACGAATGGCGATGAACCAAACGACAGCCAAAACACGAAGGCACGCCAAAATTTGGCATGGCTAGCCAGGGTAACGAACCAAACACGCCCGCTAGCAACTGACATATTCAAGTGTCACCAAACTTGGCTCTTGAATGGCCAAGCACCGCGCACGTATATGTAATATGTGTGTGCTCCGTTCAAAGATGATTGCATCCCTCGCCAACTACTTTCAACCACTCAAAGTAGACCACAACTCAGCCATAAGCCGATAAGTATCGATCACCAACGGGAGATGGCTGCATCCTTTTCTTCAGCCATCTGCAAGATCCTTGTCGTTGTCGCAACCATTTTTGCCGTCCTCCTCTCCTCCCACGGTATGCCCAGCTAAATCCTATACTGTAACTTATTAATCCTTGGATTAACCCCATACCTCATAATTCATTATTATACCAGCCATGAGAACTATATATGCTGGTATGTGCTATTGTCAGGATAGCTCTCCATCTTATTATATGTTAAGGTAGGACATTTGGGTTTTGGGTGCAGGACTGCAGCAGAAGCCGGAGACGTGAGCCGACGAGACGCATGCTGCAACAAGATCAAGGGCTGCGACGACTACTGCGAGAAGTATGGGAGGTACCCCAATGGAGGGAAGTGGCTGCCGGATCCCAACCCTCCCCCACCTCCACCATCCTGTGAATGTATCAGTGGACTCTAGGCCTGTGAGGCTGTGACACTGTTAACTGGGCTTCAGTATGGAGAGTATGAATAATGAGCAGAATAAAATTAACGAACGGGATTAGCTGGAAACATCCGATAAGCATTGTTTGGAGTAGTTTGGCTTTAGTCTCAGAGACTACGGTTTCGTTATTTTGGATTGATCTGAACAACCGAACAGGCGAATAGCTGAAATAACTGAATTTTAAGAGCTTGTTGAGATAGTCTAGAGATTCAGATCCATTTCGTTTAAATTGCTTTCTAAAACGTTATGATCCATCTTCAGAGCAGCGAAAAAACGGACTAACAAAGTACAAAGCATATGCCTTTTGAAAATATAGATAAGCTAAACTATTAAACCTAAAAAACATAGCCTAAATTTAGCTATATCTCAAAAGAAATATAGATGACGAGGTTCTCAGCAACGCCGGCGATTCATAACAAACTTGTGTTGGTAAATCCTGCAGATCAACCAGAGACGAACGCAGCTCATCCTCCAATATCCGGCGCTGCAACAAGCACCTTAATATGATGTTGTACACCATACACATCGTTCTTGTACACGTAGAACTTTTCCCAATGCAATGTAGGAGCCATGCTTACTTTAAATATGGAAGGAGAAAAAAAAACTTTCATGTAATGTTCACTGGACTAAAATTAAAGAAAATAGCAGTGGCGTTTTGAAGTGGGAGTCACCTTTTATGGTGACATAGCAATGGCCGAAATAGCTGAAGAAGCTAGTCATGCATTTAGGACAACAGGTTGACCACATTTTTAAGGGCTCTTTCTGAAAGCAGTTATATATCGGTTGTGCACCAGATGGGTGTAGGATCGTAGGCGCTAAATGCCCCTAACTAAGCGGAAGCAATCGATTGATATAGATCAAGCACATGCAAGATTAGATAAACATTACCAGAGACGCACACGTTTGATAACGCAGTTCGGCACCTGTCTACATCTGCGGGGCAATGATTCCGGGCGCTCCTCCCCAATCAAATCTTTTTACAAAGAAATATAGATCTTCTTTGGTCTGAGTTACCTTACTCTGCAACAGCTCCTGGCTACGCCTCACACGACGTCTACTGCCCTGCTACAGCTTCTGCAAGCCTAACCCAACCCCTCGCTCATCTGCCTCTCTTCCCTTGAAAAATCTCTTCCCTTTATATAGTGTAAAAATCACGAATCCAACTCGGGCTCGAAACGAAAAAATTGCGTTAGGCCCCACGAGCTTTTTCCCACGAGCTCTTGCGACTGGTATGGCGTCGGCCGTACGGTCTAGGATTTGAGGGGGGCAGAGGGAGGTTCCGCCAATCCTGCTGGATTGGGCGAGCGTAGCGGTCTCCGAGAGGGAGCGAGATGGATAATCGTCGGGGAAGCTCGGGGGAGAGTGGAGAGGGAAGGGGGGACCGTGTTGGGGGTAGAGAAGCGGGGAGAAAGGGAAGAATAACTGATCTTACCCGAGGAGAGAGGAGGGGAGGGGTGAAGGAAGGAGTTGAGGAGGATGCAAGCTGCGACAAGACCCCAAGCACCAGAGAGAAGGGCCTCGATTCAGACGAGGCGATCCTTGAAAGACTCCAAGATCTGGATCTATCCCGGGAAAGGGGGAAGCAATTGCTGAGGTACAAGCCAATCCAGGAAGGAAAGAAGGCTTTTCCAGAATGGGCCCTAGTAGGTAAATTGCTAGCATCAAGATCTCTGTCGGCCCTCTCCATGCTCGATGCTCTGCAGGTAGCTTGGGGGTTGAGAAGGGGGCTGTCGGTTAATTCTATGGGAAACAATGTGTTCCTCTTCGAAGTTCCGTCGGAAAGGGAGAGGAACAGGATCCTAGCTCAAGGCCCTTGGAATATTAGTGGAAACGCTCTCCTTCTTCAGAAACTCAACAAGGAGGTGAGACCTGCAGACCACGTGTTTGACAAATTGCCAATTTGGGCGCAAATATACAGAGCACCTCTTCAACTGATGACAAGAGCAGGAGGAGAACTGCTGGGGGGGCAGCTGGGGGATTTCCTTGGCGTGGATGTAAACAGAGAAGGGGTGGCATGGGGAGAATTCCTCAGAGTGAGGGTAGCAATTGATGTACACCAACCAGTGAGCAGAGCTTGTTTTGTGATCAAGGAAGGGAGCGTAGAAGAGGAGATGCTCCCCGTTAGATACGAGCATCTACCTTTTATTTGCTTCGGATGTGGCAAGCTAGGCCACGACCTGAAGGAATGTGTTGAGGAAGGAGTAGAGGGAGATGTTTTGCCATATGGTATGTGGCTCAGAGCTCCAGCAATCAGAGGAGCACGTCTACAGAACAGAAGTGCAAGCAACAGCACTGGTAAAGAAGGGAGCTCGGGCACAGGAGAATCCGGCACAAGGAGCAGGCCCTGGGCGCAAAGAGAGTGGGCGAAGGAAAGATTTTCCAATTGTAATTCTCCGGATGGCAATGAGGGTGATGCTGAAGTCACCTCACCACTGAAGGCCAACGCAAGAATGGTCCTGAAGCAAACATGTGCAATGGAGGGGAATCTAGAGGTTAATGGTCCCAAAGAAAACCAGGAAGCTAGCTATGCCCTGGAACGAAAGGGGGAGGGCCAGCTACCAATGAAAGTGGATTTCGAAGCTACGCCCAAAGAGGGTAGGAAGGGGAGAGTGGTGAAGAAATATGCCACGTTGAAGAAAACTGAACCAAAGGAGGGACAGAAACAAATTTCAATTCTGTCACAGCCATCAAACGGCGGTACTAAAAGACGCCTGGACATTGTCTTGACAGAGGAGGAAGATCCTTTTGCCCAGAAAAGGAGTCGGACAGAAGATGAGCATGATTCAGCCTTTTCCTCGGGTGCTGCGGAGCAGGCCCGGGGGGAGCCATGAGAGCCCTAAGCTGGAATTGCCGAGGTCTGGGGGCGGCCTCGGCAATTCGCGAACTTCAGTCCATCATCCGGACTGTTCGCCCCCAAGTGGTTTTCCTTTGCGAAACAAAGAAAGGCGAGGAGGAGATGAAGCGGATCTTCCATGACCTGGGTTTCGAAGGTTGTGTGGCGGTTGGTTGTGATGGGAGGAGCGACGGTTTGGCTGTTGGGTGGGTTGGGGTAGATTTCACTCTGAGATCTTACTCGGGTTACCACATTGACGACATGGTGTCGGGAGGGGGGGTTTCCAGAGGGTGGAGACTCACGGGAATCTATGGAGAACCAAACACAGCTCTGCGTCACAAGACGTGGACTCTTCTCCGTTTTTTGGCAGGGCAAGTGGATGCCCCGTGGTTCTGCTTCGGGGATTGGAACGAAGTGTGCCGGCAGGAGGAGCACAGAAGTGCGCACAATCGGCCAGAGAGTCAGATGCGCAATTTTCGCCTGTGCTTGAAGGATTGCAACTTAGTGGATGTTCCTTTTTGTGGTTTCCCGTTCACCTGGTGTAATAAGCAACGGGGTAGCGCTAATGTCAGGGCAAGGCTTGACAGGGTGGTCACGTCCAACTCTTTCCAGCATGAAGTGGGAGGAGTGAAAGTGGATCATTTCTGGACCGCGACTTCTGACCATTTTGCTCTTCGGGTCGAAGTGGGTTCGGCTCCTAACCTGTTTTGGAGAGTAAAGCCATTCTTTTTTGAAGCTATGTGGCTTAGGGATGAAAGGTTTATCCCTTTTTTGGAGCACAATTGGCTCAAGATCTCTGGAGAAAGAGAGGGGTCTCTGCCCACGAAACTGAAGTTCCTGTCGGCAGAGCTGCAGAATTGGGGGAGAAACACTTTTGGAAGCGTTCAAAAGAACATTGCAAATCTTAGATTTGCTATCCAGAGAAGATGTGATAAGGGGGAGGACCCCCTATTAGAGGGTACGCTTGCCCTTAAGAAACAGCTAGAAGAATGGATGGAGAGGGAGGAGATCATGTGGCGTCAAAGGGCGAAGAGGTTGTGGTTAGCGGAGGGAGACAAAAACACCCGTTTTTTCCACCAAAAGGCGTCGGGGCGAAGGAGGAAGAACACGATCAGGGGATTTAGAAGGGAGGATGGAGAGTGGGTAGATGATCCGGAGAGGATGAAGGAAGGGGTGAGGAGTTTTTTTGCTAACCTTTTTTCCTCGCAGGGTAATCTTCAAATGCAACACATTTTGGATACCTACGAAAGTGTGGTGTCTCAGGAGGATAACTTGATGCTGGAAGGCGAAATTTCGATGGAGGAAGTGAAAACAGCCCTGTTTAGTATGGCACCGGAAAAGGCTCCAGGCCCTGATGGCTATCCAGCGCTGTTTTTCCAAAAGAACTGGGAATTACTAAAGGAGGAGATCCTTGGCACAGTGAGACGTTTCCTGTCAGGGGAAGAGATGGCCAATCTTAACGAGACCATTATTGTCCTGATCCCAAAAGTAACAAACCCGGAGAACCTTACCCAATTCAGGCCCATCGGTCTATGCAATGTCCTCTACAAAATCTGCTCCAAAGCTCTGGCTAATAGGCTGAAGACTGTCCTCCCAAAAATCATAGCGGAAGAGCAAAGTGCTTTTGTCCCAGGCCGTCTCATTACGGATAATGCGCTGGTTGCGCTGGAATGTATCCACTCCATTCGAGGAAGGTGCAGGAAAAAGATCCCCCAATGTGCCATTAAGCTTGATATGCAGAAAGCCTATGATCGAGTGGAATGGGCTTACCTGCAGGGAGTTCTGGACAAGATGGGGTTCGGGGAAAACTGGAAGAAAATGATGAGGATTTGTGTGGAGAGTGCTTCTTGCAGGGTGAAGATAAACGGCGTCCTGACTGAACCTTTCAAACCGTCTAGGGGGATTAGGCAAGGAGACCCCATTTCATCCTATCTATTTGTTTTATGTGCGGAAGGTTTCACTAGACTTCTAAGAAAGGCGGAATCAAATGGGGATCTGAGAGGTCTGAGCTTTGGGGAAATCAAGGTGACCCACCTCCTGTTCGCTGACGATTCAGTCATTTTCTCTGAAGGTGATGCTAGGAGTATTGGGGCTGTAAAGGAGGTAATTGAAATTTACGAGAATGGGTCAGGTCAGAAGATAAATACCGCAAAGTCAAGCATATTTTTCAGTCCTAGATGCTGCCGGGAAGGAAAAGAGTTCGTCAAGACAAGGCTGGGGATAACAGAAGAGGTGGAGAATGCAAAATACCTAGGCCTGCCAATCATTTGGAGTCATAATAGAGGGGATAATTTCAAACCACTGCTGGAAAGGGTAGAAAAGAAGATGAGCAACTGGAATGAGAGGATTCTGTCCAGGGCGGGGAGAGAGGTGTTGATCAAAGCTGGAGTGCAATCTCTTCCCACTTACTCGATGAGTGTTTTCGCTCTGCCGAGTGGGGTGTGTGAGAAAATCCAAAGGAAGACAGCTTATTTCTGGTGGGGA
>SPJY01015487.1:612640-666909 GCA_005191435.1 Raddia distichophylla | reverse complement strand
ATATATATATAGAGAGAGAGAGAGAGAGAGAGAGAGAGAGAGTTGGGCTGCGGTCAGTCGGCGATCCGTCAGTCGCGCCGCCAGTCGGGCGTTTTCTATAAAATCTATGATGAAATTCTTCGATCCGAACCGTACATTTTGTTCATCTTGATAAACTCTCCTAGTGTACCAAATTTTACAATTTTTTGATTTTTTTTTCTATTTGTTTTGCTACAAAATATATATATATATATATTTTTTGAATAAGACGAACGATCAAATAGAATATCTAAAAACCTTATACTCCGTATTTGGAACGGGGGATTAGTACGATAGCACTGACACCTGTCAAATTCTATAAACGAAGATCGTGATCGGGACAGTAATCCGTTATTACCAAATAATACTCCTACCACTGCCCATGCCCCATGGGAACCCTCTTGTGGCGGCGCGCGAGACCTTCCCAGTTGGTTCAATCTCTCCCCCCGATAAAAACCTTCGTGCTCCCCACATTCCCACCCCAGGTTCGCAACCCCCGCGGTGCGGTTCGTTCGTTGCCAGCCAGGAGACAACGGCCACAGCGCTCCACCCTTCTCCTTCCTCCCGACCCCGTCGCCTTCCCGCCCCCACGCGGCCGCACCACCCGCGCGCGTGCGCGATCGCCATGACGGAGTCGCGCCGCCCGCCCACCGGCTGCGCCATGTTCGGCATCTACAGCGGCATGTTCGGCCGCCGCCGCCGCTCCGCCTCCATGTCCTCCCTCTCCCGCATCAACGGCTCGCCGCCGGCCGCCGCCGATGAGGCGGCGGCTCCGGCGCACGCGGGCCACCGGAAGGCCGGCGTCCACGACGACTCCTCCCTCCCGCAGCGCCCGAACGTCCTGTCGTTTCCAGGGACGGGGAACGCCGCCGTTTCCGCCGCCCCCCGAGCGACGCCGTCGGCGAACGGGAACGGCAGGGCGGCCGCGAACGGCGGGGGCAAGGCGGCGGCGGAGTACACCGGCATGGCCGCGGAGCTCGACAAGATGATCCACGACCACCAGCGGGTCAAGGGCACGACGCAGCTGGTGCGCGCCACCTCCGGCAACATGATGCTCCACCGCAACCTCGGCAACCTCAACGCCGCCGTCCCCGGCGCCGCGCCGGTGCGGAGCCCGCCGGAGCGCAACCCGAAGCCGGCGAACGAGCGGAAGGCGCCCAACGGGTACGCGTTCTCGGGGCTGGGGAACATCGTCAAGGAGGCGAAGGCGGCGCCGCCGTCGCCGGCGTCGAAGCTGTGCCGGGCGCTGTCGCACCGGACGGACCCCGAGACGCTGAAGGAGATGGGCAACGAGGCGTACCGGGAGGGGCATTACGCGGAGGCGTTGGCGCTCTACGACCAGGCCATCATCGTCGACCCAGCGCGGCCGGCGTACTGGAGCAACAAGGCGGCGGCGCTCGTCGCGCTCGGGCGCCTCATCGACGCCGTCGGCGACTGCAAGGAGGCCCTTCGCGTCGACCCGTCGTTCGGCCGCGCGCACCACCGGCTTGGCGGGCTGTATCTCAGGTACATACATGGCGCATTGATCCCGTCGCTTTCTCCGGCCATCGAACTGTTCATCCATAATTGTTATTACTGATACAGCCATGCCTGATTAATCTGCTGCTAATTTGCATGTAATCTTCTGAATTGTTCTCATCAACTGGCCAGTGGATTCTAATTTTTTTTTGGACGAGACATGGAAACATATATCGTGACCATCACGATCGAATCAATTATTGTTGCAAGGTGATCGGGGAATCTGAATCTAACTGATACGCATTAACGCATATGCCCGTAGACTTTGTCGAACAGATGGTAGACTGACTGCTAGCACGATTGGTTTCTCAACTTACCTTCGCATGTTTTGTTGAGCTCCACTACTACATGGTAGCTGCTGGCAATGGCAAGCAACCAAATCATGGTAATGCTGAGCGATTAGGTTAGAGGATTAGATAATGTAGTGGTTGCTTTGCATCTAGCTCATCACCGTCGGCCATGGTTTGAGATGGTCCATTGATGGTGGAATAGCCGAATAATGAGTATAGGACCAGTGGTATTATACTTCCCTGGAATCCTCCATGGCTCCAACTTTACCCCTAAGATATGGAATAGGCCCTTTTGATGATTAGGCCAGGCGTGACAAGTTTGTCTACATGCGAACCTTTGAAACATTTGGTCATCGGTTTATCAAGTCAAGCAAAACCCCTTTTTTATATTTTAAAAAATACTGTAGCTGTGTGTGTACTTCTCAATTCTCATTGATGATTAGTGCTTAATTTCAATGACTACTCTAGCGTGTCTAAGATTCTCGATGGCTCCAATTTGTAACAAAAGCGCCTCATTCACCAATCTACATTGTTCAAAGTGGTTTGTTGAATGCATTGGCTTTATAGTTTGATTTCTTTTTACCATGAAGCCATCTCTAGAAGCTTTTTAAAATAACTTTAATGAAGTGAACTGTTTTAAGAAACATATCGAAGAGCCAATTAAAGTCTAGCTTATCATTAAGCTCAGCCACTCTAAATATGCTCGATTAATCTTCTAGTGGAGAGCACTGGATTGATATGTCGGTTATTTTTCTTTGTATAATGCTGAGAGAGTAGGCATATAAATAGAATTCAATTTAATAGGAAATATATAGTTAGCATTCAATTTGATAGGAATTAGACCAAAAAAATGTTGAAAAATGGTTTTCAAAATTTGGAGAAGTCGTAAAAAATGTCAGCAAAGTTTTACAACATTTGACTGGTGCAAAAAAATAAATTTCTAATTATAACTATTAATTTTAATTTAACCTAAAGGAAAAATGCCAAAATGCCATTCGACTTTTAGGTAAGATTAGTTTGTGAAACAAACACATCTTTCCGTGCTAACATAAGATAGAATCCACTCCAATCAGAGATGTAAGAGCATGTACAATGGTATACATTAGCTGTCTCTAAGCCATCTATAAGGTCTGATAGATAATGATGTGGAGGAGAGAGGGTATGTATAGAGAGTTGAGCCGTCTTCAATGCAAGAGATGACTCTACACGCGAATTAAGAAATCTTGTGTGTGATAAGTGTCATAATTAAAAAATGTGCAGTTATCTCTAAGTCATCTCTACCATTGTATAAGTTGTCTTCTAAGTTATCTCTATAAGTGATATAACAATGGTTAGATATGGTTGTTGTCTCAAACATTGTACATGCTCTAAAGGGAGAATCCAATATCAATATGATAAAATTATGTAGATATTTTTTAGTTTTCAAAGCAAATAAGTCACTTTTATGCTAAGCAAACTTTATATTTTTTTTTATCTAGCTTACTGTAATCGAGTGTATATTTTTAATTAACGTAGTGTTTTTTGTATTTTAGAGCAAACAAGAACTTTTTTCATCTAGCATTTTACAGGGAGAGTGCCAGCTCTATAGGATTTGTTTTAACAACATAATAGATAAAGAAATATTATTATTGCGCTAGCTAAAACCTACAAGCTACATACTGACTCTGCTCCATTTTCCTCAGATTAGGAGAGCCTGACAAAGCCATCCACCACTTCCAGCAGCAGCCAGCGAATGAATCGGTAAGCGCGGACGTTTCGCGCGCGCGGTCGGTCAAGAGCCGCATCGCCAAGTGCACCGACGCGCGCAAGCTCAAGGACTGGCACACGGTGCTGCAGGAGTCGCGGGCCGCCGTCTCCGACGGCGCGGACTGCGCCCCGCAGGTGAGCTGGAGCCGGACGCGCTCCATTCCTTTAGCGACACCAACCGATCGTCGACGAGAAACTCTGACACGTGCTCGCGATGGTGTGAACTATGGCAGGTGATGGCGTTCCAGGCCGAGGCCCTGCTGAAGCTGCAGCGGCACGACGAGGCTGACGCGGTGTTCACCGGCGGCGCGCCGTGGTTCGGCGTGGACGAGTCGACCAAGTTCTTCGGCACCACCGGCCACGCCTACGTCCTCATGGTCCGGGCTCAGGTCGACATGGCCGCAGGAAGGTTCGAGGACGCGGTGGCGACGGCGCAGACGGCGTGGAAGCTGGACACGAGCAACCGGGAGGTGGCGGGCGTGCACGTGAAGGCGAAGGAGGTGCTGGCGGCGCGGCTGCGGGGCAACGACCTGTTCAGGGCGTCCAGCTTCGCGGCGGCGTGCGCCGAGTACGGGGAGGGGCTTGAGCGGCAGCCGGGCAGCGCTGTGCTGCTCTGCAACCGCGCCGCGTGCTACGCCAAGCTCGGCCGCTACGAGAAGGCCATCGAGGACTGCAACGCCGCGCTCGCCGTCCGGCCGGCGTACAGCAAGGCACGGCTCCGCCGGGCCGACTGCAACGTCAAGGTCCGCTGTTCACTTGCTCTGCACACGTCTGCACTGCAATCTCCCGTGCCAAAAGAGAGAGAGAAAAAAAAGAGATTTTTTTTCCTGAATGACGCAGAATCTGATTTTGTGCGTGTTTCTGTGTGTGTGATCGTGGCTGTTTGTTCAGTTGGAGAGGTGGGAAGCGTCCCTGAGAGATTACCAGGTGCTGATCCAAGAACTCCCCGAGAATGCGGACGTGAAGAAGGCTCTATCTGAGGTCGAAGCCAAGCTCAAAAGCCAGAGGGATGGGGACAAAGCTCAGCAGTGACGTCAGGTAATTACAGATACTCGTAACAATTCATTCTTGTCATCTGCCAGCTTGCTGTCAGGGTCGCTTAGATTTCACAGTATTACTGAAGAAAAATGCAGTAGTTAAAGTTTGCTCTTCAGTCTGGCTGAATTAGGTCCTAAAAGACACTGAAAACATATGCCATGCTCTTGAAAGCTACAAAGTGTAAAAGGAAAATGAACCAAAATCATCTTTAAAACTGGACTGATGAGTTGAACAGTGCTAGTCAACTTTGCTACCGTCTACCGAGCAGACATTATGTAGATTGTTTTGTACGCTGACATAGAACTAATCTGAAATAATAAATTGCATGCTTTCGTCAAAGTCACCACTACTAGTTCTTGAACACTAATGATTTACTGTGTGTCGGCTCTAAAAAAATTCAGCACTTTAGTTTAAACTAGTTAGGTGTTAGGACTACATTTGATGGGCAAGGTACACATAAAGAAATCCAAAGTAGTTTGAAAATTAGCCAGATTCCCTTGCCCGTGCATCTTGTTTAGAACAAAGCATTGCCATTTTTATCATAACACAGTTTTATTCTTCTCTGTAGGTTTCTTTATTCTGTTGGCTACTGCAGAAATCAACTGCATGTTCTGAGGAGGACAAGGCTTTCAACAAAACAACTCAGCATGCACCGTTGCACAGCTTGCTAGTACCAAATCAGTGTGATTTTTTTTGTTCACCATACACTTTAAGTTACAAAGAGAATCAAGTAATGGAATTGTACATAATACTTGCTCCATTGTGATATACAGGTAGTTTATTTATAGTTTGGTTATGGCATGCCAGTGATAACGCCCAGGATTGATGAAGAAATATATTTGCCTTTCAAACAGGACTGTACTCCAAAATATGTATTCGTTTCAAACTGAAAAAATGACTCCATTTGGGCAAGCCCCAATTTTGCTAAAAATATAAGTGGAAATTCCATTACTGAACCAAGTTGTGGAGAGCTTGCATATATCAGCGTTTTGTGCCTGACCGACTAGGCGACTAGATTACAGGAAGTATACTATTAATGGTATGTGGTTTTGTGTTTTTGTTTTGAAGACAAACAGAGCCGAACCGCTCTTTATAGATTTCATCTAGCAATTCAAGATGAAAAGGTTTGATTATCCAATATTGTTGGCATTCATATGTTAACATATATATAGCACAAGATTTATTGCCACCTCTTGCTTTCAAATTTTTGCCTGACGTTGTGTTGTTGCAAGTAGCATTGAGATTGGGTTTGTATGTTTAGGTTACAGAAAAATCTGTTACAGTAGAGCTGATGGTAGGTACCGGTTAGTGAAAGGAAAATGTGAGCTCTAGAAGACCACCACTGTGCACAGAATAGTTTATAGGATCTACAAAAATTTCTTTACCAAACAAGAGTAATGAATTTCAAGTACTATCGTCCTCTCATTGGGTTTTCCAACATCATAAGTGGCAAAAAAAATGCAAAGGTTTTAGCTTTCAGTAAGCTTTCAAACTGATGCAACCGAAAATTTATTTTATGTAGTTAACAAAACTACATGAAACGATTGTTCAAAAAAAAAAACAGCAAATGTGGCCAGCTAGTAGGTAGTGACATGGAAGGAATGATGGAAAAGGGAACAAAGAATCAACAAAATTGGTACACACCATAATCCGCTTTTAATCAACCTACTATTCCTTTAGGCCCAATCAGATAATAATAGTGACAGCGATTATAGATGGGCGTACATAAGTACAGTTCTTGTTAGAACATGGCCTATTCCGGCAGGACAAACGGTTGTTGGCCCAAAAACCAAAAAATTGCAGCTAAATCAGACACTTCAGTGTTCATAAAGAAAAGATCCTGCCTTTTCTCACAGCTAATCCTACCATGCCAGCAAATTATTCCGAGTTAACAAAAAGAAAACAAGATATCCCCAAAAGTTCATCATAGAGATTCCAATCAATCACAGCCAAGGCTCAAGCACAAGATAATTCATCTCTAATCTAAAGAGAAGTTGCACTTGGAAAGAGAGCTACTAACTATACAGCTCACAATATTACTCGTTACACTTACATCTCACAGGGAATTACTATTCACCATGCAAGGGATATTTCAGCAATATTTACAGAGCAGAAACTTGTTTTTGCAGAGAGACCAATATATATATGGTGGCATTCTTAAAAACAGTCTGCAGCTTGCTGATTGATTACTTTACACGGGAAATATGTAAAACAGTAGTAATCCTCACGAGGAAGGGGCGGGGGGCAAGCAAGTAGTAGATATAGTTAAAAGAACACACATACATTGCTCAGGAAACGATCCTTGCCATCATCTCTTCCAGCTCCGGCAGCGCAAGATCGCGTCGTCGCCGCCGACGATCCATGTCTCCTTGGCTATGTCGATGGATACCTTGAAGAAGTCCGGCGCGCAGCTCATCAGCACCAGCCTCTCCTTCTCCTCCCGCTCCTCCTTTGCGATCTTGACCTCTTCGTCCTCCTCTGCCTCTCCTCCCAGCCGCCTCGCTAGCCCCTTCGCCGGCGCCGACCGGCACCGCATCAGCATCAGCGCGTTCGCCGGCGGCGCCGCCTCTCCTTCAGTGTCCTGCTCCTCCTCATGCGGTTCTTGTACCAGCCGCTTCTTGCTGGAAATCTTCTTGCCTTCCTCCAGCACCATGAACCACCTCGACAATGCTGCCCCGTGCTCTGTTTCCTTCCCCGCGCTCGCCGCCGCCGCCTCCTCCTCGTCGTCGTCGTCCCCGGAGGTGTACTCCACGACGCCGGGGAAGCTGCCGAAGCACCCGGCGAGGTTGAGCCGGAAAGCGCCGTGCAGGGCGTTCAAGAACGACAGGGCGTCCTTCTTGATACCGAGCGCCTGCAGCCACGTCGCCTTCTTGGGCTTCCCGGCGGCGGCGGGGGCGCCGCCCTTCGGCCTGGCCGGCCGGGCCTTGATCTGGCCGGCGCACGTCACCTTCGGCGACGATGGCTCGTCGTCGACGGGGGCGTCCACGGCGCGGCGGCTCGGGTTCCGGCTCGCCGCCCTGAAGAGCGCGGTGGAGAGGGTGGAGCCGGCGTGGCGGCGCTTCGCCGGCTCTGAGGCGGACGGCCGCGACGGGCTGCAGATGGCCTTTGGCGGCATGAGGGCCAGGTGCGCCCGCGACGGGAAGCAGACGAGGAGGTCGGTGGCGACGCCATTGCTCCCCCTCCCTGCCTTCATCACGACAGCTCCGCTCAGAACCACGGCCTCCCTCGTGGACGCTTCTTGGGAAGCTGCCTTCAGGCTGCGAGTAATGATCAAAGAACAAGAATGCATGATGTGTTTAGGTGTTAGTTTTATGGGAAGCAGGGGATCCTTCGAGCTTTCAGTTGGCGCCGCAGCGCTTAAAATAACTGCCACTGATATAATACCTACGGTCATAAAAAGAAGTCGTGGTTGACTTTTAAACATGTATTTGATCATTCGTCTTATTAAAAATTTTAGCTCAAATATGTAAAAATATAATTCATATTTAAAATACATTTAATAATAAACCAAATCATAACAAAAAAATATTTATATAATTTTTTTGAATAAGACGAATGTTCAAAGGCGTGCCTAAAAGTCAACGGCGACTTCTTTTTGTGACCGCAAGGAGTATATAAAAAGGGA
The DNA here is from genome assembly GCA_005191435.1 of Raddia distichophylla. Lineage (NCBI taxonomy): Eukaryota > Viridiplantae > Streptophyta > Magnoliopsida > Poales > Poaceae > Raddia > Raddia distichophylla. The sequence continues at coordinate 658,674 of SPJY01015487.1, read as the reverse complement.
CAGTCTCTTTCACAGTCAACTGGCTTTTTCTCTACCCATTAGTCAATTTTCTGGGCCGTTGGATCTCAATCCAACGCCCAGATCAGCCCCCGCCTACCCACTATCTCTTACTTTTCCCTCCCCTCCACGGTTCCACCGCCCCCGACCCCGACTGCTCCGCGCTCCTCCTCCTTCTCCCCTGCCGCCTCCGCCGCCGACGCTGCCTCGCCCAACCTAACCCGGCCGTCGCCTTCACCCCCGTCACCGCCGCCCCAAGAGCCTTCCCCCCGTCCTCAGCTCCGGAGGCGCCGCCGCCGCCTCCGCCGTCCTTACTCCATCCCCAACCAACCGCCGGGCCGCCGCCTCCCCCGGCCATCCCTCTAAGCCTGGCAGCGCCCCGAACTCGAACCCCACCAAAACCCTATGGCGGCTCGGCGCGCGGGAGAGGAGATGGCTGCAGGAGGTCCTGGAGCGGATGAAGCCGGCGGCACACGGTTCGTTTCCGGGCCGGCCCGATTCGGTTTACAACCCGGTTACTATGCAAATTGGGCCAAACGAACCAACGGGCCGAGTCCCCAGCCTAGGTTTGGTTCGTTGCTTGAACCGAACGAACCGGGCCGGCCCGGGTTTGTTTGGCGCAGGTTGGCCTGGTCGGCCCAGTTTTCGTGTAATATGTCAAACAATTTAGAAAAATCCAAGAAATTCATAAATATGAACCATAATTCATGTAATTATTTAAATAAATTCAATATATATATATGGAGAAATATTTAAAATGCATTGCAGAGCTTTTTTATTAATGTGTATTTACATGGCTGCCTCGTTAAAAACTTTACGAAGTAAAAACTCAATTTAAGAAAACCTTGGCGAACAAAAAAGAGTACAGCCTAAAGCTCTACAATACGAACATAAAAAATTTTGGGGCCTTCTTCAATCTTCATCAAGTTCTAAGCCCCCGAATGCAGCAGCCAACTCTTGATTTTATCTCTCGACGACGATGTTTTGCTGTTGTCTTTCGGCTAATGCCCAATCCTTTGTACTCAGTAGTATTTCGACCATGTCACTATGGAGGGAAGTCCGTCTCTCCTCCTGTATTCTCCTAGCGAGGCTAAAAGCGGACTTGGAAGAAACAGTGGAGACTAACACATCCCGTGCTAGTATGGATAGCACTGGATATGTTCCATTATGATGCTGCAACCATAGAAGAATATTAAACCCTTCTTCCTGTAAGTCGACAGCGTCCTTTGCTAGATAGGAGGCAAAGCTCGCCAACAACTCCGCGTGATGCTTGTGTAGTCGGGCGAGTTGCACTGCCGGAAGAACTTGAAGTGTCCTTACCCGTGATAGTCTTCCAAAAGGATATCTTTCTCTCCGTCTGTTGAACTGGTGGTGGTCATGGTGAACGAACTCCTGCATACTTTTCTTCATATTTTCTATACAAATCATTAAGTTTACTTCTAACTTCTTGAAAATAATTTGAATAATCTATTCCAGCAGCACCAAGTTGTGCCAGAGCATTAGTTAATCCAGGAAGTTTAGCTCTAGGGCTAAGAGAAAAGCAAAACAATATAAGAATGGAACATCTCTTCAGTATTTTAAATATTTAGCTTTCATATGGCTAACTGCATCAAATAAAATAGTATCATTTTCAAACATTTTTAACTAATTAGCAATATAATAAATGGACATAATAATAGAAGAAGATGTAGGCTCATACACAGTAGAAACGCTAACGGTAGCTTTATAAAAAATCTCAAGAAATAAATGTAAATGAGTAAGTACCCGTCAAACCTATGGTGTCAAAAGTGGTGTTCCATATTGAGTTGGATACTGAGTGTTAATAATAACTTCAAAAACCTGTCTATATGATAATATATGCTGCAACATAAGATATGTGAAATTCCACCTAATAGGTATGTCTAGGCCAAATTTCCTAGGCTGAATAGATGACGCACGACAATAGTTTTTTCAAACAGTAATTCTTATATTAGAACTATTTAAAAATGAGATGGCATCAAGAATAACTTGAAGATAAGGTTGCAATTTTTTTAAACCACATTCAATAATTAAATTAAAAATATGACATGTACAATGTTGATGCATTAAAAAAATTCAGCATACGTAGATAAAATAGGTTTCAAAATATTCATGACACTAGTATTAGCAGATGCATTATCCATGGTAATAGCAAAAATTTTATTGGTTATTTCAAATTCTTGAACAACATTCATAATGCAATCAGCAATATTTTCACCAGTGTGATTAACATCAATAAGGCGAAGAGCAATTACTCTTTTTCTATTTGCCAGTTTTGGTTAACATAATGAGCAACACCACTTATGGCGTGCTTGGTTTGGCAGATGGAATCGTCTCGGGATCAAACGATTTAAACACTTGTTGTTTGGTTCTAGTCATTGGATGAAGTTGCTCCTGACCAACTCGTTCCGTTACTCCAAACTTCAAGTTAAATTGCGTTATCAAGTCATTCCTTCAAAATCGTCGGACGACACCGTCGTGTGTCGTCCGTCCATCGATGGAGTAGTTAGTCCTAGATGGAGTTAGGAATCAAACCAAACATGCCATTAAATAATCTTCTCTAGCCATAGCAGCCCAGATGTCCGAGGTTTACGAAACAGAAAATGTGTAGGTTTTAAATTTTCTTTTAACTTTAATTTGTTGGCGGTATACAATTTTCTCAAATCTCTAGTCGTTGTTTTACGAGAAACATTACTATATCTAGGATTATGAGCAGTTTAAATATATTCTTCGAAAGCAGGAGAATCACCAAAGCCTAAAGGTAAATCTTCAGAAGCAATTAATCGGCACAACGCTTCCCTAGCTACCTCGGGAATATACTCGCAGTTACTTACCAAACCAATAGGGTGATAGCTCAACTGTTGCTGTCTCATTTGAACACCTTTCATCTTCTTACATGCCGCAGCATGCCTCTTCAGATGTCCCGTACTCGAGCCCGTCGCCGCTGATAACTCCTGTCCACAAATTTTATATTTAGCACCATACCTCACAAGCCTGCCGTCCACAAGGTGCTTCAAATCATCGTAGTCGTTCCACACATCCGATCGGTTCAGTCGAGCCCGCTTCGGTTCCGGTAGTTTCCATTTCTTGAACCGGTTCCGGTAGACTTGACCGATTGGTTCGTAGTCATCCGGTGTTAATCCGAACTGGCTAAGGTGAAATTCGTTGTACGGAGAACGACCATCAGTCATTTTGGGAACCTGCCTACACATGAAATAACAAAACAACACTTAATTTAGAATCACAATACACAAATCAAGTATATAGCAAACAAATATATGGAAATATAACAACCTCACAGGATCACACCAACAAATATGAAAGTTTGAAATATTTTTGCTGAAATATTTCTAACTTTGCCCAAATTTACAATTAGCAACGCTTTTCTAGCTTAGAAATTGCAAATATGCAATGCACACAAGAGACTCAAGAGAGAATGGGTTGGAAGGGTGGTTGGCAGAAGAGGGGTGGGTACCTATTTATGGGAAAAAATTTGAGATTTTTTTGTAACCTTTTGCTATTTTTTATGATTTTAAAGGTTCAAATGGCTATAAACGACTATATTCACAACAGGTATAAACGTGAACCGGACGAATCGGCCTGCCTGGTTCGCTGCACATGTCAACTATAGCCGTCGCCACGTCGGGCGCTGGGCGGGAAACGGCACGGGGGCCGAAGCGGGCGGACACGTGGCGTCGCCGCATTGGTCGGGGTGGGTGGCCGGCGCTGTGACATCCTAATAAAATTATTAGGTGTCCCAATATTTTTCCAAAAGAAAACCTAGGTAAATCATTCACATTTTCCAGCTAGCATCAGTCTAATGTCGAGTTAAGTGCTAATGGGCTATTAGTGCATGTGATTAAGGGCCCATAGGAGAGGTTTAAGCACTTTAAGCCCAATAGGAGAAGCCCAATCGACCCCAACCTGCGCCCAGCACCCTATAAGACCCTACCCTACTGTACCTCGCCGACCACTCCACTCCCCACCGCCACACCTAAACCCTACGGCTCAAGACACTCTCTCCCGAGGCGTTTTCGAGGTAAATCTCCCTTTCCTGTAGGTAAATCGTCCTGTAGATGGTACCAGTAGATAGATCTAGTCGCGGCGAGTAAAATGCATATGCGGATCGCCCATTTTGGTACTGTATTCCGCCCGCTAGAGCTCGCCGTAGTTCGCTGTCCCCACGGTCGCCGGCGTTCCTCGGCGTCCGCACCGCCGGCGGGAGATCCGGAGCCAGTCCGCGCCCGCCACGTCGCCCCTAGCGCCGCCGCTCGCCCTGCCGTGCGCGCGCGCGACACACGCGCCGTCCCAACCGCCGCCTGACGCGCGTCCTCGCGGGGTCCGCAAACTGCGTCCCGGCGAGACCGCACCGGCGACGCCACCAATCGCGCCGTGACGGGCGTCTCGGTGGGGTCCACCCGCCGCACCCGTTCCCGACCGCGCCGCCGCCGTCCACCACTTATGCCGCGACACCCGTCCCGTGGGTCCTGCCACGGTCGGTGTTTCGGACCGATCCGTCGCCGCCGCCCAATCCCGTAGCGCCGCGTGTCCCGTGGGACCCGCCGCTGATGCCGGCGCCGTTTCGTCTCACCCGCGTCAGATCCAGCCGCTGACGCACGGGCCCGGTCAAGCCGTGGACCCTGCTAGTCAGAGGCAGCCGCTTCGCCGCCGCCCCGCACGCGACGCGTGGCGCCACGTGTCACGCGCACGTGCGTGATTCACACCTGAGCCACTGACCGACGGGCCCTCCCGAGCCGCGTCAGCCCGAGAGCCGCGTGGCTTGACACGTGTCATGCCACGTCACCCATAGCCGCACGGCCACTACCACGTGGCTTGCCACGTCAGCAGCCAAGTGTCATGCCACGTCAGCACCAAAACGCCCCTGAGTGCCATGTGTCACGCCACGTCACTGCCATGCCAGCACCGCCCCGTCGCCACTGTTCCGTGGGTCCCGCTTGTCATTCGCTGGGGTCACTGTCCAGTAGGCCCCACCTGTCAGCTGCATACCGCCGCGCCGGACTGGGCCTTGCTAGGCTGAGCGCGCGGGAGAAAATAGGGCCGGTTCCGTCGGTTCGGCCCGTTTAAGGGTTAATCAGGTTTTTCTTTTTCCTGAAATTTCCAATTTAGTACTAAACTTCCCCGAATTTCCCCTCCAAGGCTCCCCCTCCCCCCGACCCCGACTGCTCAGCGCTCCTCCTCCTCTCCCGCCGTCGATGCTGCCCCGCCCAACCTAACCTGGCCGTCGCCTTCACCCCCAATCACCGCCGCCCCAACCGCCTTCCCCCGTCCCCGGCTCCTACGGCGCCGCCACCGCCTTCGCCGTCCTCACTCCATCCCCAACCAACCACCGGGCCGCCGCCTCCCCCGGCCATTCCTCTAAGCCCGATAGCGCCTCGAACCCGAACCCCACCAAAACCCTAACCCAAATCCATGGCAGCGCGGCGGCGGGAAAGGAGGAAGTCGCCGGAGGGGAGGAAGATGGCGGCAGGAGGTCTCGGAGCGGATGAAGCCGGCGACGCACGGGTCGTTTCCGGGCCGGCCCGGTTCGTTTGGCCTAGTTCGGTTTACGGCCCGGTTACTATGCGAACTGGGCCAAATGAACCAACGGGCCAAGTCCCCAGCCCAGGTTCAGTTCGCTGCTTGAACCAAACGAACCGGGTCGGCCCGGGTTCGTTTGGCGTGGGTTTGCCCGGTTAGCTCGATATTAGTGTAATTTGTCAAAAAAATCAGAAAAATCCAAGAAATTCATAAATATGAACCATAATTCATGTAATTAATTTAAAAAATTAAATATATATGGAGAAATATTTAAAATGCATTGCAGAGATTTTTTTTATTAATGTGTATTTACATGGCTGCCTCGTTAAAAACTTTACCAAGTAAAAACTCAATTTGAGAAAACATTGGCGAAGAAAAAAGAGTACAACCTAAAGCTCTACAATACAAGCATAAAAAATTATGGGGCCTTCTTCAATCTTCATTAAGTTCTAAACCCCCGAATGCAGTCGCCAACTCTTGATTTTGTCTCTCGGCGACGATGTTTTGCTGTCGTCTTTCGGCTAATGTCCAATCCTTTGTACTCAGTAGTATTTCGACCATGTCACTATGGAGGGAAGTCCGTCTCTCCTCCAGTGTTCTCCCAGTGAGGCTAAAAGCGGACTCGGAAGAAACTATGAAGACTAGAACAGTTAACATATCCCGTGCTAGTATGGATAGCACTGGATATGTTCCACGATGATGCTGCTACCATAGAAGAATATTAAACTCTTCTTCCTGTAAGTTGACGGCGCCCTTTGCTAGATAGGAGGTAAACTCGTCAACAGCTCCGTGTGATGCTTGTGTAGTTGGGCGAGTTGCACTGCCTGAAGAACTTGAAGTGTTCTTGCCCGTGATAATCTTCCAAAAGGACATTTTCTCCCCGTCTATTGAACTGGTGGTGGTCGTGGTGAATGAACTTCTGCATACTTTTCTTCATATTTTCTATACAAATCATTAAGTTTACTTCTAACTTCTTGAAAATAATTTGAATAATCTATTCCAGTAGCAGCACCAAGTTGTGCTACAACATTCGTTAATCCAGGAAGTTTAGCTCTAAGTGAAAAGCAAAACAATATAAGAATGAAACATCTCTCCAGTATTTTAAATATCTAACTTTCATATGGCTAACTACAACAAATAAAATAGGATCATTTTCAAATATTTTTAATTGATTTGCAATGTAATAAATGGACATAATAATAGAAGAAGATGTAGGCTCATACACAGTAGAAACACTAACGGTAGCTTCATAAAAAATATCAAGAAATGAATGTAAATGAGTAAGCACCTGTCAAACCTACGGAGTCAAAAGTGGTGTTCCATATTGAGTTGGATACTGAGTGTTAATAAAAACTTCAAAAACCTGTCTATATGGTACTATATGTTACAACATAAGATATGTGGAATTCCACCTAATAGACATGTCCAAGCCAAATTTTCTAGGCTGAATAGATGACGCAGGACAATAGTTTCTCCATACAGCAATTCTTGTATTATAGCTATTTCAAAATGAGATGGCACCCAGAATAACTTGAAGATAAGGTTGCAATCTTTTTAAACCACATTCAATAATTAAATTAATAATATGACATGCACAATGTTGATGCATTAAAAAGATTCGGCGTACGTAGACAAAACATGTTTCAAAATATTCATGGCTCTAGTATTAGCAGATGTATTATCCATGGTAATAGCAAAAAATTTATCGATTATTTTAAATTCTTGGATAACATTCAAAATGCAATTAGCAATATTTTCGCCAGTGTGGTTAACATCAATAAGGCGAAGAGCAATTATTTTTTTTTCTATTTGCCAGTTTTGGTTAACATTTGAACACCTTTCAGCTTCTTACATGCAGCAGCATGCCTCTTCAGATGTCCCGTGCCCGAGCCCGTTGCCGCCGATAACTCCTGTCCACAAATTTTACATTTAGCCTCATACCTCACTAGCCTGTTGTCCGCAATGTGCTTCAAATCCTCGTAGTCATTCCACATATCCAATCGGTTCAGTCGAGCCCGCTTCGATCTGACTGTATCAGAGCCGCAAGCACAAGTTGAACCGAACCCGAAACCATAGGGATGATCCTCAGTTCCGGTAGTTTCCGTTTCTTGAACCGATTCCGGTAGGCTTGACCAATTGGTTCGTAGTCATCCGATGTTAATCCAAACTGGCTAAGGTGAAATTCGTCGTACGGAGAACGACCGTCAACCATTTCGGGAAGCTGTCTATACATGAAATAACAAAACAACACTTAATTTAGAATCACAATACACAAATCAAATATATAGCAAACAAATATATGGAAATATAACAACCTCACAGGATCACACCAACAAATATGAAAGTACGGAATATTTTTCTGAAATATTTCTACCTTTGCCCAAACTTGCAATTAGCAACGCTTTTCTAGCTCAGAAATTGGAAATATGCAATGCACACAAGAGACTCAAAGAGAGATTAGGTTGGAAGGGTGGTTGGCAGAAGAGTTGGTGGGTACCTATTTATAGGAAAAATTTTGAGATTTTTATGATTTTTTAAAGGTTCAAATGGCTATAAACGGCTATATTCGCAACAGGTATAAAAAGCGAACCGAACGAACCGGCCCGCCCGGTTCACTGCCACGTGTCAACCGTAGCCGTTGCCACGACGGGTGCTGGGTGGGAAAAGACACGGGGGCCGGAGCGGGCGGGCACGTGGCGTCGACGCATTGGCCGGGGCGGGTGGCCGGCGCGCGTGGGACAGGCGGCGACAATGTAGGGCCCGCGGGCGCTGCGGAGTGGCCTCAGTGGCGCAGAAGCACAGTGCCGCAGTGGCCATTGGCCTGTGGCGCACGGTGCACTTGGGGTCTGGCGCATGGGCCCGCGTGGTATCTAGGAGCGGGCGGGCGGGAGACCTGGCGCGGGACGGCAGGAGGGGATTTGATTTTCAAATTTTCAGCTGCTACAGTACAACGGGCCAAACGGGCCGAACCAGGTCGGTTCGGTTTGCATAGTAACGAATCAGGCCGTTACTATGCGAACCGAACCGTGCCAGCCCGATGGGCCGCGTGCCAGGCCCCGGCACGGTTTGCTGCCCCGAACCGGGCTGGCCCAATGCACCGTAGCGGGCCGCTCGGTTCGGCCCACTTGGTCCGGCCCATATGGCCAGCTCTACTTATGGTTTCTCACGGTATGACCTCGCCAGGTCAAATGATCTCTCTCTTGAACCGACTTATCAGAGCTCACATAAATGAATAGTCTCTCCGTGCGTATTTTATTTGAGAATGTTTTTCATTATCTCATTATCTCTTGTAAATTGCTATAAAATAATATTATATGGAAAATAATTTTAGATACGAACATATTAAATTTTGTACCAAATGATATATCTATATAGTTTCACTAATTATCGGTCAGAATTTATAAACTTTAAATTTTTTTCAAGTCAAAATATGCTTTATAAAAGTGGACAGAGTTTTTTCGAGGAAAAGAGTACAAGGGTTACCCACATAAATACATTACTCAAAAATATACGTATAAAAAATAAACAGAGTTGGTTTGAAATAAATAAATAAAAGTGGGCAGAAGGTATTATCTTAGGCCTTGTTTGTTTCAAATTAAATTAAATTAAAATTTGTTATTTTTGTATAAGCCAAATGATGTAATATTTTATAGTCATATTTGTGGGGTTTTATATAGTTCTTCTTAAGTTTGCAAAATAATTTTTTTATGATTTTTTGGACACTTTAAAACATCCTTTAATTGGTCACAAAATTTGCTACAGTAAAACATAACTCAACATTAAGCTAAAACAAACAAGGCCAAGGGCATGTTTTATTTGGAACCGCAATCTGCTACACTTATGACAGCAAGGTGAGATTGATATATTGTATTGTAACGTTTTCAGTTGGTTCCAAAATGTTTCAGTCTATTGGTCTCGCATGCCATGCTCATATTTTTTTTTTCTATTTTTTCCACAATTTTAGGCAGCAATTTGTTGGCCACGCTTTGTGTGGCATATCAGATCTATAATTAGAAGTTGCCCCAATTCATGCATATTTGATCTAACAGATTAGCAATCTGCGGAGATGAGGACTGAGCACACAATGGAAGAGCCTGAGAAACAAAAGCCTTAAGCTAGCATGTACTCAAGCAGCTGCATGGTAAGCAACGTGATGCTGATGTGGCGCCAAAATGACGTTGCAATGGTGTCGATACAGATATTTTGGTCGCCGACACAGATGCAGATTCCTGTAGTGCGTTGAGATTGGTTGGTTGATGCGTAGCTGTAGTGGTTAGGCTAAATAATTAATATTTGCGAGACTAATTGAGGTAGTTGATCACGGGCATGAGTGTCCTTTATGTGGTCCTTAACCCTTTTCCTGTTGGTGTATGCAATCTACTGCTTTTTTTAGTCACCACCCATCATCACCGACGCTTGATCCAATCAAGAAGATTGCAATGCACTGTTTGCATATGAGCACATTAATTTTGTGTCCAGGTGCACCATTACAAGATGAGCCCAGTTTTGTACTGATATTCTTTTGAAGGACGGCATTGTATTATACTCAAATCGGGATGACAAATGGTGTTTAGAAATGTACAAGGATATAATTTAATCAACTTGTTATGAAGGTGTAACAGAAGAGTACAAACACATACCCCGTAGGTGTGCTAGGCTGGCTTAAATTGCATATTTGAATTTTTAAAGCAAAATTTGAATTTGCAAATTTGTATCTGCCAAAATCCCTGGAATTTCAGACAGTTCTTCCAAATTCAAACGCCACAAAATTTTTAAACGATATATTTTTATTGGACCCAGCTATAACAACAATAATCAGTAAAATTCCAATGATGCAATTTTCCATGAACTGATCTCTCTCCATTATACAAGCATAGGAAACACCTTAATGTTTTTAGATACGATCTGATTAGACTCCTACATGTGCCACAGTCATGTATGCATCTAGTTTCTTTACATCTTATTTTATCTTAACTTATCTTACAAATAATCTTAAATGATAAATGTGGCTAGTACGGCACCAGGTTGCGCAGCACGTGCCATGCATCATCTGCTTCCTTCTAATCCAAACGTGACAGCCACCGGTTGCTCTCTCGCCAGTTACCACCGTTTCTCTCCTTGCCCCATTTCTTGCTTAGAATTAAATTTAGAATGACTTCAAAGGCGAGAAAAAAAAGTTGGAGGATTGCGACCATTGGCTATGGCAAAACCCAATGGCTCCTCTCCCACTGTTGTTGCTCGCCTGCACCCTCTTCTCTTCTCCCCTCCCCTGTAGCCCTCTCCCCTTCTCCTGCCAATACAATAGTTTCTCCTTCTCTCACGGCCGTGGCAAGCGACGAAGACGACAAGGTTGTGGATGGCCTAGATGAACATACACCAAAGCTTGGCCTCGCGATGGTGAATTCATGTGATAGCGATGACTAGGTGCTTGGATTCGGCATGGCTTGGATCTGACACGGTGATGCAGAGACAGAGAGACCAAGTATAGTTGGTTCGAGAATAGGTGTCGTTGAATTTTGCATTGAAACATTATAAAACACACGTGAAACATTTGCTGGTACATATTAGAGCATCTTAATTTTTACTCTTACTCTTGTGAAACATTTTTGCTTGCTCCTATGAAACACCCTTAAAAAATCAATGTCTACTCTTTTATTATGGAACATTTTGTTATCCTGTGAAATATTTTTATTTACTCTTATGTGGAATATCTTTGTTTGTCTTTGTAAAACATTTTGTTTGCTCTCGTAAAACTAAGGAAAAAAATATTTGAAACATTTTTTGGCTCCTAAAACATTTCCCCCATGGGTTGATACATTTTCGAATAACCACTTAAACATATTTCAAAAACGTTTAAAATGTATATATGTTTCATATGTTAATGAAAAAAATTATTGGTAGTTTAAAAATGTTTCACCAGCAGTTTGACAATGTTTAGCCAGTACTTCGACGGCGTTTCCAGCAACGACAACCTAAAGTTTCTTCGGATCCGAAGTCCCTCCCTACAAACATACATGAGGAATCCGAAGATGCTTGATATATGCACATATGGATTAGAGGCAATCCTATTAAACCCTTACACGTATAATCCAAACAAGCCTGTACAAGGAACGGTTGCTGCTAGATTTACCTTTTCTTCGCAGTGCTTTCTCATCCTTTACTCCGGTCTGTACCTAGATCCTCGTACTGTGAGCTTTCATGCCGAATACTAGCAGGAAATAAAGTGAATATGCAAGTACAGCCACAGGTGCAGCTCCCAGTCCCAGCTAGCTCCTGCTGTGGCAGATGGCGTACTGCACAGTACGCCCCTACAGTTCTAACCTGTTCGATCATACGTGATACCGCCGTCCAATCAATTTCGTTGCTTGCACCCACGATCCCCCATTACTCGAGAGGTCCCGTGCCTCGTGACGGCCACCTGCTCTCCGGGCGAGGAGCCGGCGCACTGGCACGGCGCCAAACTCTTCATAGCAAAATTTGGAATTTATTCTTTGCGATGTTTCCTATAAACCATATTCATTCAATCATTCTATAAATATTTTTTTGCATTTTACGCTAATTTTATAGTATTCCTTCTTCCGACATCCCCTCTTTCCATAAGTAGTCAATTAAATAATGTTTTACAGCTCCTGCCGAAAATACTCTAATGGGCATACAACAAAGCATATACTTTTTTTGGGATTGTCTAGCGCACAATCGTCTAAAAATTAAAATAATTGTCAGTAGATTTTAATAGAATTACAATATAACTGTACTAAAGTTGCATTAACAAGTGCAATTTTAGTCTTAACAGTGTGCAATTTTTTATTGACTGAAATGAACATGATGATTTGAAACATAGGATGAAAAAACAACATCAGCAATTATAATTAGAAAATCTATATAGTAATAAAGTATAGAAAACCAACGACTAAAATATATAATTGATAAATAACAATTTTATACTAAAATTGCATCTTGTTACTAGCGCGAAACATTAAAGTAACTGATACTCCAGTTAAGAAAATTTTAGACTCCTGACTAGAATTAGCACATCTGATATTTTTTCCAGATAGATGAAGCACCTCCTCAAATAATTTATGTTAAAATGAATATGAGCGGTTTGTTCCTCTTAGTTTAACAACTTAGGCCTTGTTCTTTTGAGCTGATTTGAACGGCTAAAATGAGTGAATTTCGAGAGCTTCTCTAGATAGTCTCGAGATTCGAATCCATTTCGTTTGACTTGCTTTTTAAAGCATTAGGGCCCACCTTCAGAACAGCGAAAAAACGGACTACAAAAACTCAAAGCATTTATCTTTTCAGAACGTAGATAAATCGTTAAGCTGTTAAACTGAAAAGAACAAAGCCTTAGAGTTCAATTTGTTTATACCGCCAATTAATAGTATATTTGCATGAGGGATGCATCCACTCCAATTTGACGGTTACATTATCCATATAGTAATAAAGTATAGAAAACCAACGAATAAAATATATAATTAATAAATAACAATTTTATACTAAAATTGCATCTTGTTGCTAGCGTGAAACTTTAAAGTAACTGATACTACAGTTAAGAAAATTTTAGACTCCTCACCAGAATTAGCACATCTCATATTTTTCCAGATAGATGATGTACCTCCTCAAATAATTTATGTTAAAATGAACACGAGCGGTTTGTTCCTCTTAGTTTAACAACTTAGAGTTCAATTTGTTTATACCGCCAATTAATAGTATATTTGCATGAGGGATGCATCCACTCCAATTTGACGGTTACATTATCCTATTATATTGCCGCTATGTACATGAAAAAAATATCATTTTTTGTTATTGCTGTTTGCTTGCCGCATCTATCACAATAAAATCCCACCATACTCCAAAGCGAACAGAACGGAATCAAAGTACAGTAAATAAACCATAACGTACTCTACTACGTACAAACTGGGCCATTTTTTTTTTTGGTCATAAAAAGAACTCTTCTCTAGCTCCTACTGCCATATGACGGAGTACTCCTAATGATGTTCTCCTGTACCATTAGCGCCGAGGAGCTACGCTAATGAGGCCGCCGCGATTTGTTTATCTGCGTGCCAATGATGAGGCGAATAAGGGGAGGGGGGTTGGTGTAATGGTGTGCATGCATGGTGATGTGCAAGCTAGGATTAAGAAGATTAGAAGAGGGGGCGAGCTCATCATGAAAGGGGGATGCACTTGAGAGCTGGAGGCATGGAGGCGAGCGATTGGCACTTGGAACTTGGCTTTGGATCGATCGATTGGCCCATCCTCCACTGCCACTGCCTCGCTCAGATCATTGGTTTGATGAAGCGAGCGGCTCGCCGCAAAAGTCGCTGCTTTTGCCCGCCACGCTACCCATTTTCATTTTCTGGTGCTCTTGCAGTGCACTCGCTGGAGATGGACTTGTTGGAGTCTACAATGGACCGTGCCAGGTCAAAAGATGCTTACGAGCACGCACACAATAGAGTGAGAAGCCGAACCAACAGTCGGTGTGAGTGAGTCGCTTGTGCCCCTGCTGGGATACACCCAGAGCAAAATCTATCGAATATAAAGTGTACCCACTCTGTACAATTAAAACAATTATGATATCCGTGCTCGCGGTTATAAGCATACGAAGGGAATGTTCGTATAGTAGACTCTTCTTTTCTAAAAATCCGATTTTTAAATAAAGTGCTTTAAGAAAAGAGTTTGAAGGACGTTCGGAATGGCCAAAAAAGTTGTGTGAAGATCGATTGGTCTGAGATGTCGAACCAGAGTTGGTGCAGTTGCACGTTGGATTGGGAAACGACCTACCAACGAATGCTCGTACTGAAGTGAAGCCTCGAAAGCGAGTGGGCGTTGGATTGGGTTCGGCCTACCAACGGTTTTCATGAGTAAGCTGGGACCGTATCATCATGGTAGGAGGACAACTAACAGAGGTTTTGAGGATCCCCTAATATAAAGAGTTGATGTTTTTACAAAACCCTTTTTTGAAAGCTAAGCAAGGTTCAAAACCACATCTACAATATATCAGGACTTGCAGAGTACATTTGTACTCATCCTTGTTTTCTCCTCCCCATTTTCAAAACTTCAGCCGACTACAACTCCCAGTTCGACGACATCGACGAGGACTACAACGAGGACTACTCGAAGGACTAGAGAGCCCATTCTATGATCCCCTGCCCGTGGAATAAAGTAGTGGTAGTAGTAATACCTTGTAGTAAGCGCATCTGTTGTACACTGTTGTACTCTATGTCTCGGCCTGCACGCTAATCGGTGTGTACTGTAATGGGACTGAGTTCCCGTGTTGTAATAATTTATTGACGATGATAATGTATCACTCTGTTGGACTATGTACTAGTTATGATCCTTTGAGACTAGTACGAAATACACAAAGAGGTCTGTCGTTGGCCCGAGCCAGACAACATATTTTAAAGGGCTGCCTCGCGGAGCAGCTTGGTGAAGCTTGTGGAGTAGCTCAAGGGAGCGAAGCTCAGACAAGATAGTTAGCCGGAATTTGTGTCCTCCTCCTTTTATATTCTTGGGCCTCCTTATTTATAGGGTGGCTTTGGGGCAAAGGCACCCCAACCCCTAGGGTTCTTACACAAATGCATTATTACACAAATACTCTCACCGCCTTAGCAAAAACAAGGTTACAAAGGGGGATTACAGGGAGACCGGGTCGTTGCACTCCGTACGGGTATCTTCCTACCGTGCGATATGATCCCTGGCGCATGTGGGGTCCTCTGTACTGGTTGTCTTTGAGCTTCTTGGAGATCAAGGAAACCCCGCTGCTTCGCGTCCCTCAGACCATCGTTCTCCTGATCTGCCATTGCCTTGCCTTGCCTCGGGGTGGCGAAGCTCCCTTCGGGCCATTGCCCCTCTGATCCACCGTTGCCTTGCCTCGGGGTGTCGAAGCTCACTACGGGTCGTGGCGACCCTCCCTTCGGGCCGTCGCCCGTTCGATCCGTCGTTGCCTCGCCTCGATCAGGGTGGTGAAGCTCTCTTCGGGACGCCGCCCCTCTGATCCGCCCTTGCCTCGCCTTAGGGTGGCAAGGTCTCCTTTGGGCCGCCGCCCCCTGGGCCGGTTGTATCTAATCTGATTCGCCTGTCCCAAGTTCGTAGTGAATGGGTGTTCCTTGCTACAATTAGGTCGATCATTTATACCGGGTCCTCACGGTTCTTTTTTTTTTTAACGAAAATTACCTTTCTACTAAAGAAATGACCGTACCATGTCATTGAAGAAAACTGTCGGATAGTGTAAGTGTGTAACATTGTAACCATTTTCACCGAGAGGCACAACTTGGTTAAACATCTTTTGCGTTGAAAATGTCTTTACCTTCCGGCCTTTGCTACGTGTTTTTGGGCCTTATGTGATATTTGTATAGGACTTGACCCATTTTCTGGGCTCGCCTTTGCTACGTGTTTTTGGGCCTTGTGTGATATTTGCTTAGGATTTCGCGCATTTTCTGGGCTCGTGGATGCAACTGCTGGAGTACCATGTTCAGACCCTCTTTGTTCACCGTTTTGATTTGATTTGAGTTGATAAATTTTATTATTTTATACAAACCATTCAGCGTAATATTTTAAAATATTTTTTATATTTTATAGAGTTTTTCTTATATTTTAATATTTGTATTCTTTCCATATCGTTTTTAAATATCCTTAATTTTTTTAACTACAACCGAAACTAAACTAAAACCGCAATTATAACGCATTTTTAGTAGCCTTCAAAATAAATGAAGGTACTTTCTGACTTTCTCGCTGACAATTTTCTCCGGTTTTCCATTTCGATACTTCAGCACATATATTCTAAGAAATAACATCTCGAGGGGAAAAAATAAAGGAAGTTCTAAACATCAACAACACAAAATTCTTCAACATTTTAGTTGATTTCTCTCTCATTCGGATTTGTTGTGGACTCCAGACCGCAGTCCTCTAGTCATCTAGGGCGACGATGTATCCCACTATCATTGCTAACGTCCCATAGGAGAAACTGTAAATAATCTGTGCAAAAATGGTGTCCCATGGTGAGAAGGAATCTTTTAAAGTGAAGTGTAAATTGTGAAGAAATTTTAAAGAGACAGATAAGAGTGTGCTGTAAATAGTGGTATATAGTGTGCGTTTATAACTTGTGGAGATTGCTCTTAGCCCTAATGTACGTTGAGGGAGGCTAGGGATGGCTGAGGCAACAAGATGAGTCAATGTGACGGGGAATATTAGGGTTTCCATTCTCTAGAAACATGGACTATATGCCAAGATTACGAGATCAAACAGATCAAGATCAAGCTGCCATCTACTGCATGACCAACACAGCTGCTCATCACATCTCACGGCTGCCAAAAGTGCCAATTATTTCACTTCACCCCTACAACTCTAGCACGTCTACACGCGGCCCGCGAGGCCCACGTGGATCACGCGGCGGCCCGGCCCACGGCTTATTACTGCGGAGCACCCTCGTCACCAACCCACACGCTGTGAGGTGGCGCTGTCTCGGGCTCACGCGGCGGCGGCGGCGGCGGCGCGGGAGGGCGAGCACTTGTTGCGGACGGCATCGAGCTTGTAGGGCGCGGCGTCGGTGGCGAGCCACTGCTCGACGGTGAAGAGCTGCTGAACGCAGCCCTTGTGCGGGCCGGTGACGGTGACCTCGACGTAGTTGCAGTACCAGCCGTGGTGCGGGCCGGTGCCGTCGGACGCCACCCGCATGTAGCAGGGCGGGCCAGCCATGCACGGCCCGCGGCCGCTGAATATGTCCAGATTGCCGCGCTCGAAGTAGGAGTGGCCACGGCCCATCAGCCCGCCCCACGACGGCAGGTCCCTCACCTCCACGCCGTCGCCGTCCGCCGTCGCCAGCTGCAGCGTGATGTTGGCGTCCGTCCCGGCCTTCCAGATCGACCCCGTCCGGATGTACACCGTGTACACGCACTCCATGCCGCTGCCGCTGCCGCCGCCGGCGGCGGCCGCCACGCCGCCCCCGTCGGCTCCGCTGCTCAGCTGAAAGAACACGACGACGATGGGATGAACAACCAACTATAGATCGATGAATCCACGGAGAAATGCACGCACGTCAAGAAACAGGTGAAAGGCCGCACCTTGATCCACATCGGGAGGCCGCGCCCGTGGGCTGGCACGGCCGCGGCGGAGACGGCGACGGCGACGGCGACGGCGAGGAGGAGGAGGAGGATGGCGGCGAGCCTAGCCATGGCCACGGATCGGAATCCGGTCGAGCTCCGTCAGTGTGTGAGAGGGAGCTGCTTGGATTGTGGCCTTGTGGGGAGATGATGTATAAAAGATGGGAAGAGTTTGATGAGGCGTGGGGCCTGGCTGTCGCCGCGCCGCTGTGCCTGTGCTCATCTGAATCTGACGAGGGTTTCCGGTTTTTTATGTGCATGTTTGTCCCGGTTCGTCTGCTCTGACTCGGGCATTCCCTGCGATATATAGCGCTTAGCTATACCCGCTCCTCGTGCGTCCACGTCACTCTAATTCGATGCCCGTGAGGCCACGTCGCCCGAAAAAACAGCCACCGTCCGATCGCGCCGCGTGTCCAGCGCCTGGCCCGTTCGATCCCGGCCTGTCAGGTTTGCAGAAACACCCCTGTGCTTCGCGATTTGCTGTCCGCATCCCCGGAAAAGAGTAATAGGTTAATCCATTGGGGCAAAAAATCCAAGGCAGCTCAACTTAAGGCAAAAAATCAAAGGCAGCTCAACTTTGGGGCAAAAAGTCAAATTTCTCATAAAAGATGGGAAGCGTTTGATGAGGCGTGGGGCCTGGCTGTCGCCTCGCCGCTGTGCCTGTGCTCATCTGAATCTGACGAGGGTTTCCGGTTTTTTATGTGCATGTTTGTCCCGGTTCGTCTTCTCTGACTCGGGCATTATATTTCAAAGGAAACTTTGTGATGGGAGGGATGCATCTCACATGCTTCACTCGTACATCCGGTAGCAACTGTATCAGCGTGGTCGCGGCTCATAGATCAGGTTGATTTCACCTTGGGCATTTTATGACACATGCGTACTGCCCACAGCCCATGGGAACACGTGCAAAGTTCACAGACAAAAACCGACAAAATTTGATATGACAATTGGTTCCAAACTGTTTACCGTATGATTTTGGTGGTTTTTTTGAGTTTTTAAAACTGTGTTTTTCCTAAATAAAAAACAACGGAAAAACATCATTGGCTTTGCGGCTTTTTGGCCTTGTACAATTCAGCTTATCATAATGTTTTAGCAAAATTTAAAAGTTTTAAAAGAGTGGTCTAAATGTTATTAAAAAATAATTTAAAAATAGTTTTAGAATCTTTAAGAGGACTACTAAACACTTGAGAAAAATCATTACAAATTATTACACCAAATAGGCTATATAAAAAAGATAAATTTTGTTGAAACGCTACGCTACACTACTTTAAGCTGAAACGTACAAGGCCTTTGACGGTGAAACGAAATGCTAAACCTGCCCAATCTCCTGACTAGAAATTTCGATATAAAAACGTGCTCTAGCAATATAAAGTTATGATCAATGCTCTCCTAACTCAGTACCGTAGTAATAAAATAGAAGAAAAAATTGATAAATAGTGTTGAATAGTGTTAAGTTCATCCTAAGTTAGGATAGCATGGAACATGCTTCGACCCTCCCTAGCACATCCTCATGAGTGAGTTACCATTTACTTCTTAGCACAAAAATGGTACAAACTTGCATAAGCTAGCAAATTAAATTCGCTCCACTGATCCCATCTGTGAATGAGTCGTAAATTTATCAAGAGGGAACCATGAGTCCATAACCACCAACCAATTCACCGTCAATCTAATACTGTCCCTACATTAGATGATGGTATAACGTCCCGACAGATTTATTTTGGATCCAACCACTTTCATGCCCCCTTCTTCCCCTCCCCCCAACCACATGGCACGGTACAAACGATGCCCAGAGGTGGCACGCGACCCCTTCTCTCCTCCTGCCCTTGCTAGGTGAAGCGGCGGCGCGAGGATGCCCTCCAAGGATGTTGAGACTCAGATGCGGTCATGTGATTGAAGGTGGTGCTCAAACACTTGAAACACGTCATGAACACCTTATAAAATACCTCATGAACACACATGATGGAATACATGAAACATCTGAATGATTATGAAAACTTGAAAATACCAGATGAAACATCTGAAGAAACACATGGTGAAACACATGAAACGCGGCATGACGACGTCTAGATTTTGCAACCAAAAAATGTCCCAATGCAATGTCGAAACCACGCACTGAGATTTTACAACAAAAAAAATCTTCCTGGTTTGAAAATCATAACCAAAATTAGGCATCAAATCTGTATCTCAAACAAAGAGATATAGAGAGTAGCGCCACAAATCTGAAATGGACAGTGGTAGGCTGTATCGTGGGATGATCTTAGGTGGCTAGCCATGGAGATTGGTGGGAGGACTCCAGATCTGAACGTGGCCATGGACATTGGTGGGAGAAACTTCAGATCTGAACACGAAGAGAAAGGGTGAGAAAAAATAACCTTGTAGACCATATGTGCAGGAGATACTTTACGGTGCGAAAGAAGTGAATGAAAGAGCTGGCTAAGCCTGTGATGCGCGCGCTCGAAGAGACTCGTTTTTATCGTGTATCTATACCATTTGGGCGACGACGGGGGGTATACCATCGTAGCGTATTTCGGCAATCCGAATCACTTGGATCCTGTCACGATACGCCTTTGGCATTTTTGGCTTAAAGGCTTATTGCCTTTTCTTCATCTTCTCAATGATATTCCTCAAATACCTCAAACTCACCTCAAAGCCCACAAAACCAAACCTAGTCCAACCAAACATTCCATCTTCTCAAAACCGAGCATTTCAGCAACAGCAGTACAAAACAACACGACCGGCCCAACTTTGGTTTCTAACAGAATTTCACTGGGAAACAGACAGCTTATATCAATCCAATCCGTGCATGGCACAAAACTGAGAACACAACGAACACAGTGGTGAAACATCTGGGTCGGAATATGAGCAGTGGGACAAGCCTAGGATTACGTAACTTCTCCCAGGTACACAGGCTACAAAACACCCAACATTTCTTGTGATGCTACTTAGTAATCAGTCAAATTGTTGCCGCAGAGCCATTTCAGTTTCGCTCTTCCATGAAGCATGTGATGATTGCCCCCGCATCCTCTTGATCTTCTCCTTGTCTTTGACAGTAGAACCCTTCTTCTTTTCTGGT
This sequence comes from Raddia distichophylla, assembly GCA_005191435.1. Lineage (NCBI taxonomy): Eukaryota > Viridiplantae > Streptophyta > Magnoliopsida > Poales > Poaceae > Raddia > Raddia distichophylla. The sequence continues at coordinate 637,950 of SPJY01015487.1, read as the reverse complement.
TCTTGTGGCCTATCATTGCAAACAGGGCACACCATACCTCGCGCATGTGAATAGGTCTTTGGTATACCACATTGGAGACACATTCTACAAATTAAAAGACAGCACTGTAAGAACTAAGAATCCTACAGGGCATGGCTGGGAATATCGGCCGATAGAATAAAGAAGCCAGCTAAAACACAAACGATATGACGATGGCATTTGTTACCTAAGAAGCTCAGCTGCATCTTCTGGTCCAGGATTTGCAGCACCAATTATTCTCTTTCCTCCGGCTGAAACTGGAGGTGGGTTGGCACCATTTGTGTCACTTCTAACTCGTTCCCGAATGGCAACCAACTGTGCTTTTGCAATCACAACAGCACCTGGATAGAGCTCACTAGTCAGATTACATAGGGAGAGGGTCTAACATGAATTTGAAATGGCATAGTGGCATGCGCTGAAACATAATCATATTGAAGCACATAAGGGCAGATCTATTTTTGATATCTGTCTCGATCCAAGCATACCAACCGGCCTGTACTAAAATATAGTAATTCGGTAATTCTGCCGATCCAATTCAAAATGACAATTATATCCATTTGCTGAATAAACAGAAAGCATTTTTTGTTGACATATTGCATTTTGATATTATCTGCTTGTACAAATATTTCCATGCAAACCTCACCGCAAAGAAGCAAAAGTAGATACCCAAATACAAATCTCATCTAAGCACTTCAACAGATCTAAAAATAAGAACAGTAGAGTAGGTACAATACAAAGACTGTATGTATTTGTCAGTGCAATAAAAAGCCCAGCCACGAACAGAGGACCTGTAATTTGTAACAAAGCCCACGTTGCAATCATCTTCATCCTTCACAACAAACCAAGACAAGTTACTATCTTGTAGAAGCCATTCAACTGAAACAAAATGACTCTCTTAATTTGCATAATTGCATTGTGCCCCTCAATTCATTTCCTTTGTAAGCACGCCATGCAATCACCTCAGCTTCATAGTATTTGTGCATAATTAAGAAGCATTGCCATCCAATAATCCACAGAAAAAACTTTCGCAATATGTCTGCTCACATCTTACAATGAAAGAAAATCCCAGATCATCCTACCAGTTGGCACCACGAACACCCAAGCACAACTACAGGGTACAAGCCAACTGGTTTTTAAAAAAAATCCCAACAAGTGCATTTTACTTTACACAAGAACCAATTAACCGAATCAAGTAACACTAGCACCTAACTACAGAGGATTTGCTGCAATGCAATCAACACATCTGTAATACAATATTTCGCCAATTCTATGCTAAATTGCATTGTGGCCATAAACAATTAAACAGCAAGTTGGCACATTATAAATTACACTGGAAACAAGATTCATGCATGCATTACTAAACGATTGATGCTGTACCAAATACACTAATCGAAGTGAATTACTTCCTACCGCGAATCAATTGGTTAAGTCACAAAACACACAAGTTTGAACTAATTCAAAGATCAAAGTTCAACAATTTTTTATTAGTGCTAGTTCAAACGTCTCACCGGGAGGTGGCTGCTTGTTCACGTCCTTGGAGCGGCGATCGAGCACGCCGAGCGCCTCGCGCGCCTCCTCGGGCTCGGCGACTCTGTGGCTGAGAAAGTCTGGGGGACCCGAGACCTCGGCGAAAGCATCCAGTGCGGAGGGCAGCGAGGAGCCCCCTTCGCCGCCGGCGTCGACGCGGCTAGGGTTTCGGCCGCGGCGAAGCTTCGCGGCCGGCTTCGGAGGAGCGGACGCCTCGTCGCCGTCGGATCCGGCTTCTTCCGCGGACGAGCCGCCGGAGTCGCTCAGCGAGGCCGCGCCGCCGGCGGCGGGCTCGTCGTCCTCGGCGGAGGAGTAGCCTTGCAGAAGCGCCAAGCTCATCTCCGTCTGTCTCAACGCCGACGAACGCGCCACGCGACTTCCCGACGTTGTTGGGCTTTCCGCTTCCCAAGTCGTTTGCCTCGAGAAAAAAAATCGTTTGCTTCGGCTCAGCACAAGACCTTAATGGGCCATGGGCTTGGTTCCCCCAGGAAAACTCGAGCTTTTGCAACTGCATACAATTCTGTTTAAAGAGGCCCATGATGAGCTCTCATTCGGACCTGAACGCTCCGGCTCTCGGCCTTATTGCAAGCTAAAGCCATTCCACCCATTGGGAAAATTAGCCCCATGACACCCCAAAATGCCGCTTCCAAAATTGATCGTTTACTCGACAACCAATTTTTTTTATACATACTTAATAACCAATAGCCAATTGTTTTTGCTAATCATTTTTAGAAAAGTCTCAGTCGATTTTATCACATACCTAGATACTCTCATATAACCTTTTGTGTGTCCTATGATTGTCTAATTTACGGTCTAGAAATCACAGTTAAATAACTCTCAGTCGCCTTATATCAGGCGGGCCACACTTTCACGTAATCACACCCACTGCATTTTGCATGTGCGTGTTGCAGTTCTACCTTCCTTGCCAGCCTGACGCTCTGCAGTCTTCACGAGTAGTCATTTAGTACTATGATATAAGAAACTGGATAGCGAAGCACACACTATAAATGCCCAATGATTCGGTTGAGAACTGGTCGATCGGAGAGAGATTTAGAACTCTCTCAACCGATCGCCGATGATTGCTTGCCGTGCAGGACGATTCTCCGAGGCAGCGCCTGGTAGGACATTTGACCCATGAGTTCTTGGCGGCGGCAAGGACAAGAGCTTATGTCAGGTACACTCAGCGCAGCCGATGCCATTGCGAATTGCGATTTCATTACTCGCCGAGATCTTATTCTTTAGTGCCGTCATTATCACACCAGTAAGCACTTGCAGCTGTCATTAGCTTCATACTGCAAAAATAATTTCAGTTCTTATGCGTGCAAGTTCTTATATGGAGTAGTATATATCAGTATAGAGATGCGGTATCCTGCGCTGCATTTTCTTATATGTGCCGTCGCTCTCGCCGCCGATGCTGGAGACCCAGAAAACTTAAAGGGCTTGGAGTCCGAACCAGTTGTGATGGATGCAACAACCGTCACTCTGCGAGTGCGACTGAAGCTAGCAGCGACGGTTTAACCACCACTCCAGAAGACGCCCAATCGATGGAGCACTTGTTTAATCGAGCGAAGACGCAGAAGCATTGAGCTCGAGCTGGCTGCAGGTCGCCAGTGCCAATCAGGCCTTAAAAACAAATCGTAGGAAGTGTTGTTAAGCACTGACCAGGCTAGTTACTTCGCTGTCGCCTGTGGCGTGATCGATGATGATCCGTTTCGTTGTTCCTATGCACAGGCGATTGGACGTTTCGACGGCCATGATTATACATGCCAACTGAGGCAGACGGCAGGTTCCTGCGTTTCGTTTTTGCTGTCTTGTCTCCCTGTTTTATCACTCCTCTGACCATGTATTCGACTTCCGAAAATTAGAACTCGTCGCCTGTGGAAGTGTGGATAAATGCTAGTCGTTTTCCGAGTCTGCAGTTGTACGGTTTATGATTAGATTAGCAGATATAAAGTACTGACACTGCATATAGTAGATTAATTAACATCATGTCCAAGCTAGCTAGTCTTATGACTGCATCTGCGTTCTCTAGTTCTTTTAGATATGGTACCTGTATGTGCTTCTAGTACCTGCTCAATATACTGTACTACAGGGGAATCACCGCATCGTGGCACATTGGTACTAGCTAGCAGTCAGGCATCTACATTGTTCCACTTATTACCAACTAATGCACATAATAATCGCGAAACTTTTTTTTAAGGAGGAAAATCAATGTAGTCGGTATAAGATATCTACATATAAAAAAATAAATGGTGGGTTTATTGCAAAGAAGATGTTATAAGACACCTACTTTTTTCCCCCCACGGAGACCATTCAACTTATCCATATTACACGATCGAACAATATACCGTGATCGACATTCGCGCGCGCGCGAGAGAGATTTTAATAGCCCCACATTACCATCTGTAATTGTTTCATTTTTATAATATAAAAAGGAAATGGTTAATGTCACTGCTAGGATACAGTTTCTTCTAAGTTAACTCTTTCTAATGTTATATTAAGTTTCATGCACCAACCAATATATCAAAAAAAACCTAAACCGATGAGGAAACATGGATAATTCACTTATACTTAAAAAAAATACAATATGGCATAGACAATAAGCTCCTGACGCTTTAACTGGTGTATATAGAACTCTTTCACTCCGGCCCCAACTTTAAATCCATCCAAGTTCATCATTCCTCCTCACCCCTCCCCACCCAACTCCAGTGACCTCACCAAAGATGGGAGGGTGAGGGGAACCTTTCCTCTTCTTGCATTCAGAGTTCTATTGTCTATTTTTTCAGGGTTAGGGTTCCCTGACTATTTTGTTCCCGTGGTGTCACAGATGACGGTGTAGCGAGGTACGTCAACAAATTCTCTTCCAAGTTTTTAATCATAGTGGTTGGCCTCAACATCCTCCTCAATAGAATCTTGGTAGTGTTGGTGCTCTTAGTCCCCGACCTCATGGGTGAGTCGATTTTTCCTCCCTCTGTAGTGGGAGTTTTAATTTGGCCAAGTGCTAATTCTATCAACATGTCAATGTTGTGCAAGCCAAAGCTCGTCGTGGCTTTCAAAATGTTGTAGAGACATGGCGAAGTCAGGCTAGATCGACAAAAATGATGATGGAAAGGTTGATCGTATCATTTTAGGTGTTTTGTTAAGAAGAAGGCATGACATTCGGTGAGTGCATAAATGTCTAGTCTATATTTACTAGTGCAAGAATCGTACCACTCACAGTACAAGCTTTTATTCTGAGTTAGAGTGATGCGAGATGCTTCTCGTATTGCTTCTGGCTGGATGACCTTTACTTAGAGCTATGTTGTAGGCTCTGCTACAGTTGTAGCCCTTTAACATATAGTCCAATGAAAATGTGGTGTTTTTAAAAAAACACAGCATCGTTCTCTAGCTCGGAACGATCTCAACCACATATCAACCATACAATGGATTTGTCGGATCAGTAACAGTACGTTCTGATCAATAACAACCTATGTCTATCTAGGTGAAAGAGAGTTCGCTAGCTCCTTTTAATTAACGGTACGTCCTCTGTCAGTGCAACGGATAAACCTAGGGAGGCACATGATCTGCACATGCTACAAGCCCTACATCCCCCTATTGGAAACCAACACGGCAACAGACACACGTACGGTCGCCCTTTGATTGATATATCTGTGTGTGTGTGTATCCAGTGACCAATGATCCATGATCGATATGTGCAGCCATGCCACGCGACGCACGATTATCTCCGCGCGCGCGCGCGCCCGTGTTACGTCTAGTCGACAAACCCGCCGAATCTGTGCGTGCGCAGGGGCGCATGCATGATGCATGAGAGCTAGTGAAGAAACCAGCGCGCGCGCGCGCGCGAGCGTGGTCTCGAGCTGCAACGCACGACGGCACGACAGAACCCGGCCCATACGTGCGCGGCCAGATCGAGCGCGATATCACGCAGCCGCGCCATCGATCGCCACCGCGTACTACGTCCATGCCCGTGCGCGCTCCGCAGCCGCCACGCTAACCGATGCCAACATAACTGATACCAAGCACACTCCCTAGAGCAGCAAAGCGCCGAGCGCGCGACACATCTGACGCTTCCAGCCGGTGATCGAAGCTACGTGCGTGCGTCCGTCGATCCAGGCCGGCTGCAAAAGCTGACTAGCCCGCATTGTTGCTGAGTACTTGTTCTTTTCGGCATAAAGTTGAGTTAGTTTTATTGTAATAAAATTTCTAATTTTTATATAGTCTACGTATTGTAATAATTTGTAACGATTTTAGTTCGTATCAAAGATATTAAAACTATTTTGAAATTATTTTTTCAGCCTCTTTAAACCCCTTTACGAGGACTCTCGACTTTTGCTACAGTAAAACACAACTTTACTCAACACCGAAAAGAACAAGGCCTAACATAGTCTCGTCGTGATGCTATAGGATAGTTGGAACAAAATACCATTCTGCTGGTAGCTCCGCCTCCGCCCTTTTCACTTCATATATGCTTTGTGTGCCTCCCTTACTTGCAGCCACCACTAACGTCTTGCATGCCCTGGTTGCTTCGCCACTCCATCCCTCTTCTCTCGCTTCCATGCCAGCACCACATCTCGCTAACTCCGACCACCAGTGTCGACTCACCCCCGCCCACTACCTCACCGTCTTCATCAATCTTTGCGGCTCTGATGTGGCGCGCCCTCGCCTCCCTTCCTCACTCCTAATTCCCTCCTACAACTGGATCACCTTGTACACGGCCTCTTGTCGGGGATAGAATTATGGCCCATTGCCATGGCCCACTCCCTGACGGCCCAATCGAGCAGCCTACCAGGGCCCAGCTCCCTGGAAGGTTCTATCTGGCCCATGTGCATCCTGCCGAACAGCTTCCTGGCTGGCACGGTGCGTAACGGCCTAAGATTCCTGTTTGAGTCCGACTCGAGCAAGAGTTCTGCACGACTACGTGAAGACCCGGACGTTGGTTTCCCGGATTGGAATAGAAGTCATGATCCCCAAGAATTGGAGTATACCTTATCTACCTCGGGATGTATTTGGCATGTACGAGTTCGTTACGTACTCGTGGTTAGCCCGGCCCGATTATCCCTTGGTAGGTCGGTTGTTCAACACTATATAAACCGAGCCCCTACGGCTTGTAGAGGGCACGTCCAAGATCATCGGACGACACGAGATCATCGCATACTACTCTCTGTACACACATTACTCGCCGAGACTTGTTCATCTCGCCGGGTTCCACCTTGTAATCCTCTTTGATATAAAGAAAGGCTGGACGTAGGGCTATTATCTCTCCCGAGAGGCCTGAACCAGGATAAAAACCATCGTCTCCCTGTTCGTTGTCGTTGATCTTGTTCGGCGTGTCTCCTATCTCACTTCTAAAGAACCTTAGCGACTTGAGATCGATATCTCAACCGTCGACAGACCTGGATTCTAGCTGAGACGTCACCATTGATGATGGTGGCCCCAGATCATCGGCAATTTCTCTAGAAGCGTGCGAGGCCGAACGCTACCAGGCAAGCATAGTTACATGTTTGCGTCCTAATTTTATAATCTGAACTGTTGTTTATTCTTTATGAACTGCTGCATACATTTAGAGCAGGGTGTGAGTTCATATACGCATTAGTTATCTATTAATGTGTCTTAGCCTCTTTCGTGAGACTGTTGTTATTCTTCCTAGCCTATCCTTGACTAGATGTGTAGGACTGCATTTGGGATTCACCACAAAATGTGCCTTTGTGAGACGTATGCTTCGTGATGGTGTTTTTGATTAAACCCTAAACAACTAAAACTAGTGTAGATTGTTTAGGGGAGACCCGGCAGAGATGTTTCCGGGACTGTGGTGGAGATTCGAAGGTCTCCTCTAATAAGGACCCAAGCTTGTGTACTACTAGACCAAACCTTACCGTACAGCCACTTGTGCCTTCGGCCCTGGCTTAGTACCCTACGAAACCCACTAACCACTTGCTCGTAGGCTGTCAGGTTACGTTTCGTCACTATTGCCCTAGGGTGAGGCTCACGATCTTACCTGAGGGGTAGGTGCGTCCCTGAGACAAACCAAAAAAAAGGGCAGGCGAAGTGGTGGGCTTAGTAGACTGGAAAAGCCTTGCACCCTATCTTCTAATGGATGAGACAGGCTTGTGGGGAAATTTGTACACACTCTGCAGAGTTGAAACTATCATGATAGCCGTGTCCACGGTCATGGATGGGGCGAGAGGTTTGCACATGTAGATCCACCTTTTTAATAATTGAACTTGACTAGAGTAGGCTGGGTTTGGCCTGGTGTGATGATGCACCTTTCTTTGATGTTTGGCCTGGTGTGATGATGCACATTCCTTTGATGTTTGACCTAGTGTGATGATGCATTCAACAAAACATCACTTTGTCGTGACCCCAATACTTTGTGACATCCTAATAAAATTATTAGGTGTCCTAATATTTTTCCTAAATAAACCAAGGTATCCCTCTACAACTTTTCAGCTTAATTACAAGTTATTTGTTAATGGGCCAGATTAGCATGCGATTAAGGACCCATAATAGGGGATTTAGCAATTTTAGCCCATTCTAGAAGGCCAAAGGCCCCTACCCTGCGCCCTAGACCCTATAAACACCCTCTCACACTGTGCCCCGCGCGGCTACCCACTCCCCACCCCTAAACCCAAATTCTACGGCACAAGACTCCCTATCCTGATAGGACGTTTCTGAGGTAAATCCCTTTTCCCCGTAGTTAAATCATCGTGTAGATGATACCAGTAGATAGATCTCATCGAGATGGTCAAAATGCATATGCGTATCGCCCATTTTGGTGTTGTTTTCCTCCCGGTAAAGCTCGCCGTAGTTACCTGTCTCCACAATCACCGGCGATCCTCGGCGTTCGCGCCGCCGGCGGGAGATCCGGAGCCAATCACGTGCCACCGCTCGCCGCTCCACGCGCGCGACACACACGCCTCCCCTATCGTCGTCCGACGCGTGTCCTAGCGGGGCCCGCAAAACTCGTCCGCGCGGGACCGCTCCAGCGACGCCACCAATTGCGCCGTGAAGTGCGTCCCGGTAGGGTCCACCAGCCGCGGCAGTTTCCGACAGCGCCGCCGCCTTCTGCCAATCCCATAGCGACACGTGTCCCGTGGGACCAGCGCTGTCAGCGTTTCCAACCGTTCCGTCGCCGCCGCCTAATAGGATCGCCCCACGTGTCCCCGTGGGACCCGCCGCTGACGCCGGCGCCGTTTTGTCTCATCCCTGCCCGATCCAGCCTCGGTCGATGACAAGCGGGCCCAGCCAAGCCGTGCGTCCCGCTTGTCATAGGGAGCAGTTTCGCCGCCGCCTAGCACGCGACGCGTGGCACCACGTGCCCCGCGCACGCGTGGAAATTACGCCGCAGTCACCGACCGGCGGGCCCGGCCGTGCCCCGTCAGCTGAAAGCCACGTGGTGTGACACGTGTCAAGCCATGTATCATGCCACGTCAGCCGAAGCCCAGCCCCACTGCCACGTGGCATGCCAGGTCATCCGCCACGTGTCATGCCACGTCAGCACCCGCACTGCACGTGTTACGTCACGTCGGATGCCACCTGTCGCCACGTGACCACCACATCACTGCCACGCCAGCACCCGCCCCGTCACCTCTGTTCAGTGGGCCCCGCTCGTCAGTCGCTGGGAGTCGCTGCCAGTAGGCCCCACCTGTCAGCCGCACACCGTCACGCCGCGCCGGACCGGGCCAAGTTGGGCCGTGCGCGCGAGTTGGAAATGGGTCGGTACCGCCGGTTCGGCCCGTTTAGGGAATATTGGGTTTTTCTTTTTCCTGGAATTTCCTATTTAGCCCGAAACTTTCCCAAATTGTTTAGGGAGCTCCGTAACGCCAAACTAGATGATTTTGGAGCCAAAAAAATCATATTTTAATCCTACAATTTTTCTGTATATTTAATAATTATTTTCTCTGTATTGATCTTGCTGTTACATTGTTTGTTGCTTTTCTAATTAGACGGTGGGTGCAATTGTTGCTTGGATTGTTGCCCGGAACCGGTGGAGGACCCGCAAAGTGCGGAATTTTTTGAAGGCAAGCATAGTAACATATTCTCTCCTAGTTTTACAATATAATTTACGGTTGTTTATTTTCCGAATTATCTGCATGCATGTACATTACGCGTGAGTACCTGGACATGTTAATCATCTATTAATGTGCTTTAGCCACCATTGTGAACCCGTTGTATTTTTCCTAGCCTATCCTTGACTAGATGTGTAGGACTGCATTTGTGATTCACTGCAAAATAAGTTTTGGTGAGGCGTATGCTTCACAATGGCATTTGTGGTTAAGTATACTCCAATTCTTGGGGATCATGACGTCTGCTCCAATCCGGAAAACCAACGTCCGGGTCTTCACGTAGCCGTGCAGATGTCTTGGTCGAGTCGGACTCAAACACGAATCTTTGACCTTACGCACCGTGCCAGCCAGGAAGCTGTTCGGCAGGATGCACATGGGCCAGATAGAACCTTCTAGGGAGCTGGGCCATAGGAGGCTGTTCGATTGGACCGTCAGGGAGTGGACCATGGCAATGGGCCGTGATTTTATCCCCGACAGCTAGCCCCTGAGATTCAAGTGGAAGGACTCACTAGAGTGGGGTCTTCCTCTCGAGACTCTAACTCACGAAGAGGATAATTTTGCTGCTACAAAGACGTGCAACAGAAGACCGAACAGGTTATGGTTCAACCGAACAAGTCTTACTCGGGGCTGAACAAACCCGCCCGGTGCCAAGCAACTCTGTTGCGTCGAACAGGGAAGCACATCTGTCCGAGCAGAGCACCCAACCTTCAGTGCAGACACTGGAAAAAAATAGCCGTTGGCAGATCTCAACGGTAACTTTCGCTGCGCAGTCAGAACGGGCAACCTTTTTACCTAGCCGTTGCAGTAAAAACTAGCCGTTTTATGACAAAAAACCGTTGCAGAGCTGCTCGTCTGGGGCTATAAAGAGCAGCAAGCCGCCGACGGCTTACCACTTCCGCTCTCGCGCCCCTTTCCTTCCCAAGCCTTTTTCCAACAGCACTAAGCATCAAACAGCCACAGCCCACTCCCAAAGCTGCTCGTCCAACCTGGGGATTGCTATGGCCAAATTCTCAGGCACTAGCATGACCGAGGAGGATCTGAAGACTTAGAGGCGGAGGGACACATTGACGCCGGTAGCTGGAGGCTACCCGGGGAGGAGAAGATCCCGAAGCCGCTCGAGGACGAGTTCGTCAACTTCGAGCAGTTCGCGATGTTTGGGTTGAGGTCTCCCGAAAGCGATTTCATGGAGGCCTTCCTGAACATCAGCGGGTTGGAGGTCGCCAACCTAAACCTCAACTCTTTCCTCCAGATGGTCGTCTTCGCACACCTGAGCGAGGGCTATCTAGGAGTCAATCCATCGGTGGGGCTGTTCCTCCACTACTACACAGTGACGGGGAGCAGCTCCGTCGATTCGGCGCTTGGGTGCTACTACCTTAAGCTCCGGGCTACCGCCGACGACGCGCCGTACCCTCGTCCACCGCTGCTCGACTCGATTGGGCCGTGGTGGATGAGGTGGTTCTACACCAGGAGGAGCGACGACAGCAAGCTCATCTTCACCGGGAAGGCGCCGACGAAGGGAACACAAATGCCGCGGCTGGAGCCGAGCGGCGAGGAGTGGTATCTCACTCGGAAGATCGCCTCCCTTGTGGGCCTCGGGCTCACTGGCAGAGAGATCATCTGGGACTTCGTAGCGAACAGGATGTATCCGCTGCAGAAGAGGTCCTACCCCTTCTACAAGATAGAAGGTTGGGAAGACATCACAAGGGAGAGCACGGGTAAGTTTCTCAAACGCTCAACCCTTCTTGGGTGATTCATCCGAACAGGAACTAAGCTCATCTTCTGTTCGGGCAGTGAAACTGAGCAGGTCGACGTCATGCTGAAGGCTGCTAGGAAGGACAGTGAGGTCACCGGCGAGGTGGCCTACACGTGCCCGAGGAATGTGCTCGTCAGCTCCCCTTAGGTGACTTATACAGATCCCCCACTGGGTTGCTAGACTTGCAGGATAACTGCATGCTTACATTCGCTTCATAATATGCAGGAAGGTCAGCTCATCATCGGTGGGATCGTCGATGAGCTTTTAGGATCCGACAAGGAGGAAGCGAGGAAGGGCAAGGCCAAGGCGGCGGTAAAGCCCAGGGCGGCTACTGAGCCGACGCGGAGCTCGCCGCGCCGCAGCAGCCGCCAACCGCCTTCGAAGCCCCCAGCGGCGAAGAAGCGCGCCGAGCAAGGCAAGCGTGAGCACGGCCAGCCAAGGGGGGAACGCCCAAGCCCATCCCTCCTCACCGAGCAATGCGACGAGGAGGTACGGAACCTGACCCTCTGGCTGAGGTGCTATACACAAGCTCACTCGGGCCATATGGAATGGCTGCAACAGATCGGCGAGCAGAGGAGACTCGAGGAGGAAGTCGTGCGGAAGGAGGCGCTCCTTGCGTTGCGCAAAAAGAGTGCTCAGCTCAGCAAAAAGCTGAGACTGTCGCCGCGAGCTCCCGGGGGCCAAGGCAGACAAGAAGCCGAGGACCCGCCGAGCAAGAGGCGCAAGCTCCGTCATGGAGCAAAGAAGAAGGTTAAGCCCCTACGGCAGGTACGTAATGGCGAGACTCTCTCCTTTACACACTATCAAACCGCATAGGACCTAACGCATTTCTTTTCCATCAGCTGCCCAGGAGGAGGTCGCCACGGACAACGTGGAGGACGCGATCGAGCGGTCTTTGCTGCCCGAGCACCTACATGGTGCGTTGCGAGCAACGAGGCTGCTCGCTCTCAAGGACAAACTGGCGGCGTGGGCTGTGCTTTTGCCGGGCTCCACCGACCAGATGGACGCGCTGAGGAGCGCGGTGGAGAGGCTGAAAGCCGAAGAGGTGGGGCACGAAGCCATGAAAAGCGGCGCCAAGGTGCTGGCTCCGCCGGCTGCCCGGGGCGGGACCGAGGAGGCGGTCCTGCCAGGCACTTCGTCACAGGGGCAACTCATCCCAGCGGCGACGGAGATTGCTGGCGAGCAGGGCGAAGTACCTGCCGCCAGGGAGCAGGGGGAAGGACACGAGCAGGTCGCAGAAGTTGCCCTGTCTGTGGCAATATCGTCGTCCCCGAGCAGAGCGACGCCGATCTTGCCCGAAGGCGATCGGGCAGAGGAACGAGAAGAAGGGCTGGTAGCCACTGCCCCCAGGCGGGCGCGCTCCCGGAAAGAGAAGAAGCAGCGGAAGAAGCGTAGGGAACAGCGCGCTGCGACCGCGCCGAGCATCCACGGCTTCGCAACCCGCAGACTTGGGAGGCGCCTACGCTTAAACTTGAAGCAAAGGCTTCGAGAGGTAAGATTCAAACCGAAGCTTGTTCGTTTAAGTTTACCAGCAGCCCGATATAATGGACTTGCTCTTCTCTCACTCAGTTCTTCGGGGCACCATGGAGGACCTCCAAGAAAGTGTCGCCATCGAGCGCGACGCCATTGCCTAAACTTTTCGGAATCAGCGCCGCACGAGGTGGCTCGAGGAAGAGCTCATGGCCGCGGCCGTAAGCCAGAACCGATTTGCGGCGGAAGTGAAGGAGCTCCAGGCCAAGCTGACCGAGGAGAGGAATCCATCCCCGCGGCTCTTTCCGAAAGAAGCCAAGGAGCATCGCGCGCTGGCCGCGAGAGCGAGCACCGCGGAAGAAAGGGCCAAGGAGCTGGCCGAGCAGCTCAAGGCAGCCGAGCAGCGCCTTAGTCAGAAAGAAAGTCTGACTGAGGAGCTGCGGGCGAAGACCAAAGAGGTCGAAGCCCTTCGCGCAGAGGCAACGGAGCAGGCCAAGCATAGCAAGGAGGAAGCCGAGCGTCTCCGAGCTGAAGCCAGAGAAGGAATCAAACGGGAAGTCCTGCGCCTCAAGTTAGTGATTGAGGAGCTAAAGGAGCAGCTTGCTTCTAGATAGCAGTAGGGTAGTACCCGAAAAGGTTCTTGTACCTGTAAACTTTTGTTAATGTAAATAAAGCCTTACCTTTTCCCTGCAAGAAAGAGCAGCAAAAAAGACAAGAACGAACAGGGAACTAAGAGCAAGGCGAAACAGCGCAAAAGAGTTTTCGGAAAACGCGGTAGGGTGCCAGCCTAACTCCCAGCCCCCGTTGTGCATCTGCTCGAGAACCTAAGTTTGCGAACTCGAACAGGTGCACAAGCAAAAAGAGCGACACCCTAGCCCCCGGTACGGACGATGCTTGAAGACCTAAGTTTACGAATTCAAGCACGTGCATAGAGAGATAGAGCGACACCCCCATGATCGACTCATTCCATGAACTGCTCGCCAACGTAAGGTAGGCGATTTCAAAGGTAACCGAACAAGAAAAGAGCCTCTGCCGCGAGGGACTTACGAGAGCAGGATTTGCCGAGTGGTTGTACTGAGCGCGGTAAGTGTCTCTGCCGCGGGGGCTTACGAGAGCAATCTTAGCCGCCAGGCAGAAAGCCGTGTTACGCAACCCTGAGTTTAGGAACTTGCTGCAACTAGATGCGGGCAGGGAAATCCTGAAGATCGCGAAGCCAAGAGTTCGCAAGACCGGGCGGCCATCAAGTGTTACCAGAGAGATAATAGTCTAAGAAGACAAGATGTGAAAGGGCCGCAGGGGCCGCGAACATTCACTATTAATTGGATTGAACTTTACATGTCAGCCTGAGAGACTTGGACGAACCAAGGCGCGAAGTTTGACAAAAAGCGCAGAATTAGAAAAACAACTGAAAGACCTACACAAAGAACTTACGAAGCTAGTCGATGTTCCAAGTGCTGGTCAGCTCTCTCCCATCCTCCATTGCCAGGCGAACAGCCCCTGGGCGAGTAGTAGAAACGACCATAAACGGGTCCTCTCATCGGGAAGTTAACTTGTTGGCATTGGATAGGTTCTAGATGCGGCGCAGAACGAGGTCGTCCTCCCTCAACCTTTGGTTGGACAGATTTGGCAGCGTGCCGGCGAAGGTCTTGCTGGTAGCGCGCCATTCTGACTTGTGTCCGATCGTGTGTACCTTCGAGGAGGTCGAGTTCGAGCAAGCACTCTTGCTCTGTGTCAACCATGTTGACCGAGCTCGTGCGAGGCGAGCCGAGTACCACCTCGGCGGCAAGATGGCTTCTGCACTGTAGACCAGTTGGAAAGGAGTTTCCCCGGTTGCCCGGTTAGCTGTGGTGCGCACGGCCCAGAGAACGGAAGGAACTTCGTCGACCCAGGCTTTTTTGTGCTCTTTGAGTGTCACGAACACCCGCCGTTTGATACCCTGGACTATCTATCCGTTAGCTCGCTCGACTGCTCCATTGCACTGTGGATGTGCCACAGAGGCGAAGCATGTAGAGATGACACAGGCTCTACCTCAATCCACTTTGTGAAGGTGTCGATGGCAACGAGCAAGTGTGTGCAGGCCTTGAACCCCATGGGGAAAGGGCCGAGCAGATCCAGACCCCATGTGGAGAAAGACTATGATGGGGGGATCGTTTGGAGCTCTTGGGCGGGCTTATGGGCCTTCTGGGCGTGGAATTGACTGCGTTGCCCGAAGGAGGTGTTAACTTCACTTATGCACTTAAGGCCTTCAGCCAGCCGCTCAAGGTGTGAAGCAACAGCGTCGCCCATGAGGGCGAGGTTGTCCTGGTTGGCGGATCTGATCACCGTCGCCAGGGCCTGAAGTCGTTCCCGACTCTGCTCAAGGGGTCCTAGGATCCCTGAGGCATCCGCGTTTTGCCCGACGGGAGTCTAGTTGCGCGGGGATTCAACCCGAGTAGGTGGTGCTTCTGCTGGGGGACTTGGAGTTGGTGCGCGAGGCAGATCGCGTCGCTGACGCTTGCTCTGATCGCGAATCGGCACCAAGGTTTGATTGATTGAGGTGTCTAGGCTACGGCGAACAACTTCTTGCCCGCGAGCAGCTGGTATAGCCCCATCTTGTGGCTGAGCAGAGTTAACATGCTCGAGCTCTTCGGCTGCCGCGACCCGCGCATGATCCCCTGAGGTTCCTGCGCCGGCCATGTTGATGCTGTGACGGCCGTGCGGAGGCACACTAGACGGTGTCATCACTGTGTCACCACAGGAAGAATCGACCGACATAGCCTTGGAATCCGAGAGATCTAAACCATCGTAAAGATCGTCGGTTCCGTAATCATCGTCGATGACGGGAGTACGATCTGAAACCAACTCCGGAGCATAGCCAGAGACTTCCGTCCCAGATATGGAAGGCGATCGAGACCGAACGGATCGATCCGATCTGATAGGGGATGAGACATCCTGCCCTTCTGAGTTTCAGGCCTCTCGAAGAGATAACAGCCCTACGTCCAGCGCTTCTTTATGTTAGCAAGGTTTACAAGAAGGAACTCGACGAGACGAACAGGTCTCGGTGAGATTCTCTGTGTAGAATATAATCTTCGATCTAGTGCCCTCTACACGCCGTAGGGGCTCGGTTTATATAGTGTTGAACAACCGACCTACCGAGGAACAATCGGGCCGGGCTAACTACGAGATCGTAACGAACTCGTACCATGCCAAATACATCCCACGGTAGATAAGGTATACTCCAATTCTTGGGGATCACGACGTCTGCTCCAATCCGTGAAACCAACGCCCGGTATACTCCAATTCTTGGGGATCACGACGTCTGCTCCAATCCGGGAAACCAGCGCCCGGGTCTTCACGTAGCCGTGCAGAACTCTTGTTCGAGTCGGACTCAAACACGAATCATTGACCTTTAGTGTTGTGTAAAAATGGTAAGAAATATTGCAAAAGGTGGGATTCGAACCCGTGACCTCATGACCCACACCTCACCCAGCTAGCCAACTCAGCCACATGCGCTCTCTGATGAGATAGGGAAGGCTTTCCTTTTATCTATTCGAAAAATAGGCCTTTACAAATGGTTCGTAATACGAACCCCTTGTAAACTTGTAAAGGTCCTTGTGACATCCTCTATTTTATCGTACGTCACTTGTATTTTAAAAATCCTGAAAATATATTTAATAGGGAATTGTTATATACAAAACACTGGTTTAATTATTTTAATTAAGGTTTATGACTTAAACCTTAGGATTTAGCTTGTTAAAATCCTAGAAAATTCCTATAAACATTAGAAGGCCTACAATTGCTTTAGCTTTGAGCCCAAGCCCAGTTATTTTCGTTACCCATTTATTTTGATGTGTTACGATGCTCTGAAAGTCGTAAAACACATGAAATAAGGGCCCAAACTTTAAATTCCTTCCCCAACTCGTGGGAGAAGGTTCTAGAAGCCTAATCTCGTGTATTGCTTGAGTCCTAAGCCAAGAATCCTGAATTTCCTTGCTTGGAAGACTCAAACTTCCATTTTAGATAAGGATTCCAATTCTAATCCTATTCTATCTCTAGTGCCGACCCTTGTTCGTGCCTGGCACTATAAAAGGACCCCAAGACCTCATGGAGGCAACACCATAAGCCCCCACCTCGAGAAACCTAGCCGTTGCAAGTCGAGGTATCTCGTAATTTCTTCAACCCAAAACCCAGTTTCGACGCCTCCATTGTGTAGAGCATCTCACAAGCTTCGATTTGAGTATAAATTTGGCCTAGTTTGGTGGAGATTCGAAGGAGAAGGAGGGCTCGCAAGTTTTGGCCATGGGGGAGATCAACTTGGCCTCGATTTGCGTGCCCGCCGGCCACCACGTCAGCCCACCTCCCGCCCGCTCGCTCCCGCGCGCCTGCTAGTCTCGTCGCACCGCGCGTCCCCGTGGGTCCCCCCTTCTCCCGCGCGCCCGACCCGCCTTGCCGCGCTGCCCTCTCCCCAGCCGCCGCATGCCCCCTGTACCCCCTCGCCCGTGCCTCAGCGCAGCGCGCGCAGCGGAGCCGCCGCCGCCTCACTAGAGCGGGCCCGGCTTGCCCGTGGGTCCCGCTGGTCAGCGTCTCAGCCGCCGCAGCCCCCAGCCGCCTGAGCCAGGAAAAACAGCCGGTTTCTCCGGTTTATTTCGGTTTTGCCCGGTTTAGCCTTGTTTTAGTCTCAAATCAACCCCAATCTTGTTTATTTTATTCCCTTGCATCTGAAGTCCAATTAAGGTGATTTTAGAAGCGTTGGATCACAAATTCTCTGTAGTATTTTAATAAATTATTATTTATATATACTTTTCATTGATTTATTGATTGAGTTGCTATTTCTTTTGTGCATGTGCATTGATCGATGTAGACCGAGTTTGTTCGCGTTGTTCGTGTTCGGGTTCGCTTCAAGACCAACCAGGAGGATCTCAAGAACAAGACTTCTATCAAGGCAAGTGTAGGTGGTGCATATTGCTACCTAATATTGCAAAATCCACTTTTATTTTCTGTTTGTTTTACTCTTGCATTAAATTGATGGGCTGGGGTAGAACCTATTATATTCACACTTGCGTGATTGACCCTGTGAATCGGCGGGTTAGAGTTCACCGACGACACAGCTACTAGGTGGCTGGGACATTGCCAAGGCAGCGTGGAGGGGACAGCACGGGGTAGGGCTCTGTCGGCGGCCATAGTGGGGGCTGACGACACAGGGGGTTGGGCGGGATCACCGGCATTGCAGCTTGGAGGAGGTAGTGTCGGCGGGTTAAGTTTGGCCACCGACACAGCTGCTGGGGGTATGGCTGTGTCGGCGGCCATTGGCATGGCTGACGACATAGGTCGGTGGGCGGGGGCGCCGGCAAGGCCGAGTGGAGGGGCTGTTTGTAGGGCTGTGTCGGCGGCCCTTCTCTAGGCTAACAACACAGGGGGTGGGGGAGCAGTGTGCAGGGGGCAGTGTCGGCGGGATAGTTGTGGCTGACGACACAGCTACTCGGGAGGACCAATAATGAACCCCTCCCAACTGTAACGTCTAAGTCCCACGCTCGCACGCTCACTCCTCTCTCATCTCTCCTCGCGCCTTCGCCCGTCACCCCTTCGCGCCGCCGCCGGTGAGGCCCGCCCCTCCCCGCGTCGCCTCCGCCGCCCGCCGCCCCGCGCCACCTTGGACTGTCTTAATATAATAGGTTCCTAAGGAAGAGCTAAGACATAACAGTACCGCTGGGCTTGTGGGTAAAGTGTGCTAAACTCTGCGGAGTCAAAACTATCATGATAGCCGTTCCCACGGTTAAGGGAGGGGAGGAAAGTCATACATCGTAGTCTCATGTGTTTAATTAATTAATGGTGGGTTTGGAGTTGAATAGAGTTAAGTGATCTATTCAAACTGAGTTATTTAATTTGCAGAGGGGCTGTGGAGCCGAGCTCTGTGTGTTGGGAATCATTTACATTAATTTACAACTCTTTTTACAAAAATTTCATAATAATTGATTAGTATAGGTTTTGTGCAAAAATAAACAACCAATCCTTTGAGGCCGTGCATTCAATAAGGACCCTTGCTGAGTACTTTGTACTCATGTGTCTCGAAATCGATGTTCCTTTACTTCAGGAGAATACGACGGACCTCTGTACGCCGCTGAAGACTTTGGGGCTGAAGATTACTTGTCGTGAAGGGTTGGATTGGAGCTGTCATCATACTTGATTTCCGTTGCATTACTTTTATTTGCACTCTGAATTATTATGAGAAATATAATTATTGTAATAGGTATTTGTGGAACCAAGTACTTTTACATATGTTATGGATAATTTTTTAGTTAATGTTGGTTGTATGATGATTGCTCAAACATGTCGCTCATGAGTTGCTAGTATTGATCTCTATGACTAGCAATGGATCGTGAGTGGATCCTGGTGGTAACCGGGGTCTCGATAGTCCTATCCTGGCTGTATCTAAAGAACCGCTTGTGATATTTTTTTTAGAAGCGGTTCGTAATGAACCGCTTGTAATAGACTATTTGTGTTGCTTATATCTGTAGTAGTGAGAAGGCAGAGATTACGGGATCGAAGCATACTCACATAGCACGTATTCGGCCTGTGCAGGATCGACCTCTCCCCTACTGATTCCAACTACATCTCCTAAAACATCCTCTTTTCACAGGAGAGGAGGGTGGAACGTGTGGGGGAGCCCTCTCCATCCCCTATCTCAACTCCCGGCTGCTCCCGCGCCAGGTCAGAACAGTCGAGATAAAGAAGCAGAAGACTTCTATAACTTGCTGAAAGATGCAGATGAACCTTCATGGGAAGGATGTCAGCTGTCAAGACTTTCTTTTCTTGT
Source organism: Raddia distichophylla (assembly GCA_005191435.1). NCBI lineage: Eukaryota > Viridiplantae > Streptophyta > Magnoliopsida > Poales > Poaceae > Raddia > Raddia distichophylla. The sequence continues at coordinate 618,326 of SPJY01015487.1, read as the reverse complement.
GCTTTTGTTTCACATGAAGTCCGTTAACAAGTGGAGCAATAAATCTTTAAATGATCTACTAGCAATTTTGCAAATGGCAATACCTAATGGGAAGAGCATACCAGAGTCATTTGCCGACGCTAGGAAGATTATTGGGAAGCTTGGTCTTAGTTATCAAAAAATTCATGTTTGCCCAAACAATTGCCAACTTTATCGTAAAGATAAGGCAAATAATGATTATTGCTCAAGTTGTGGAACTTCAAGGTGGAAAAACAAAGCAGATAGAACTAGCTTAACTAAGAAGGAAACGAAGAAGGCAGTTGCAAAGAAAGTGGTGCGGTACTTTCCAATTAAACCAAGGCTTAAGAGACTATTTATGCATAAAGAAACAGTTGTTGCTTTAAGGTGGCATGACGAGGAACACACCAAGGATACGGCCTTGCATCATCCTGCTGATTCGGAGGCATGGAAGTCACTTGATTCTAGGTATCCGTTGTTTGCATCAGATCCACGCAACATTAGATTTGCAATTGCTAGTGATGGCTTCAATCTGTTTGGTACGATGAGTTCAACTTACAGTTGTTGGCCTGTTATCTTAGTATCCTATAACTTTCCTCCATGGTTATGCATGAAAGCTTCATATCTTCTGCTTTCTTTGATAATTCCTAGTCCGTCTTATGCAGGAAAAATTTTTCATATTCTTATGGAGCCAGTTTATGAAGAATTAATTGAGCTATTCGAGGTTGGAACACCAACATATGATGCATCTCGTGATGAGATGTTCCAACGTCGTGTTGCTGTGTTGTGGACCGTGAGTGACTATCCAGGCCTTGGGCTTTTTGCTGGGTATAGTGTGAATGGACAGTTTGGTTGTGTGACATGTCTTGAAGAAACTTGTTCCATGTGCTTGAAACATGGGCACAAGTTTTGTTTCATGGGACATCGCCGATTTCTATCAGATACCGACGAGCTTCGAGATGATGTTATTTCTTTTGATGGAACGACAGAAGATAGGTCAATGCTTAGTAATCATTCTGAAATATCTCTTATGCAAGAGATAAATAAAATTGATTATTTTGACAATTCTAAAACATGGAAATGTGTTAGTGGCCCTTAGATTTTTTTATTTTCTTTCGGTATGTCAAAATTTAAATGGATTTTCCAAAATTTGTAAAATAGAATTTTCTCAATTTTGTAAAATAATTTATTAGAAAATTATTTTTAATAATTTTTTCAATATTCAAACTAATTTCAATGCACTTTGAGATGATTTTAGGAAATGACATGCTCAATTTATTTAAAAAAAGATTTTTGAGATGCTTTTGAAATTTACAGACTCATTTTTAAAATGATTTTAAAAATGAGGATGTCACAATTTTATTTTTTGTTTTTTCAAATATTTATTTATATTTCCTAGATTTGTACATAGAAAAATGCTAACTCCATGTTACAAGGCCTAAATAGAAAATCACATCCGTTATTTTATTTACTTTATTTCCTGCTAATGTGATTTTTCCCTTTGCCGCGAGTGTAATTTTTCCCGCTTAGTGAACTGCTTCCGCTAATATAATTTTTTCCTATGCTGCCAACGTGATATTTCCCGCTAATCTATTTTTTCCTTCCTGCCAATGCAAAAGTTTCCTTCCATCAATTCACATATATAACCTCCCCCCCGTAGGCTACTACTGCTAACCTCTTTGAGCTCCCCATCGCCCTGAAGTTCATCTGCCTTGATCTTTTTGCCCAAAGTTGGCATGCCTTGATATTTTTGCCCAGTGTAGATAAGCTGGGGATTGTTTTGTCCCTAGGGGGTTTTCTAAAAAATTGCCACGTCTCCCCAGCCACTGCCCTTGCCGGAGCTCGCCGCCCGCGCTCCAGCGCCTCGCCCAGTGCCGCCGCCACCGCCGCCAGGGCGCCTCCATTGCCGGAGCCACCGCCTCTCCAGCAATCAGAAGCCACCGCCGCCTTGGCCGCTGCGGCCTCGCCCTTGCCGCCCCTACCGAAGCGCGCCGCCACAGGGAGCCGCCTTCTCCTCCCACGAATCGACGCCTAGCGCATCCTCGGGTCAAGGTGTCGCCGTCCTACCCTTCTCCTATCTCCTCTCTACCTTCCCCAAGACGCCCCCTGTTATGCGCCGCCGCCGTCGCGACGCCGCCATGGCAGCCGCCCCTGCACGCCTGATGGCGATTCTTACGTTCAAAGAAATTAATCCGCAAGCGGACAGATATCGCTTGTAGCTTTCACCAGGAGTATTCCTAAAGTTGTCGAATCCATAGGGAACGAGGGTTTAAAGAGATAACCTCTATATCTTAATTATTTAAAATACCAGCCAGTCTAGGTAACGGGGGTTAGGATAATTGAAAAGACCGGGACACACACACACGATAAATATTCACAAAATTAAAGAGAAAGCTACACTAGCTAGATAGACAGTTGGGAGGACAACGAGACAAGTTTTAATAAGTTCACAAAGTCGTGTGATTTAGTTTACTTGAGCGAGCTTAGGGTAATCAACTAGTGGTCCACTTGATATTCGTCGTCGGAGCTCGGACACTCACTACCACCCGCTATCCTGAATTGGAATCCCGAATGGTTATGATCGTTCCAATTTGGCTCTACTGGTCCAAAGCCGGACGCTGTGGGTTACGCACGAGATACTGAGTATCTACGGATGGATAGGGCTGTCACCACCTACCACCTACCACATATACGTGGGCATTGGTGTAAACCGAGTTAGTCCTAGTCTCAGACACCACGTCCGCGACTATTCCTAATCAATCTTCCTTAGTACTAAAAGAAGTTGATCTAGGTTCAATGCCTAGCTCTAACAGTATATGAGTGAGAACCTAAACTGATTCCAGACGAATATAAGCTACCGGTAAAGCAAATCTACACAACTCATTTATGCAGATATACTCAGCTCGAATAAAGTTCAACACTATAGCAATGAATGAAGTAATCTCACTAATTGAAACAATTAGGAAAGGGTACAAGAGCTATTACCCGAATTCCCGAAGACACTTCCGAAACTCCGAGCGTCGGCTCGACTTGACTCTAACTCCCAACTTCTACTAACTAAGAGCTACCATACAAAGTGGAATGAAAATGTGAAAGTGTTGTATGTTGTGTTACAAGTGAGGAGAGGGGGTCTATTTATAGTGTTGCGCAGCCAACCGGGGTGCTCCACGTGTAGGGACACGTGTCATCTATCCCTCCTCCAAAGGGGAACCCGAGAGAGCTCAAGAGTGGGTCGACCGGCATAGGTGGGTCGGCCGACACACCTCCTTCGTCTCCCAGCCGTGGATTTTCCATGGGATGCTCCCTTGATGGTGTAGATTATCCCCTTAAGCCGGTGCATCAAATGGACTTGCACAAGAAAGGAATCCAAGGGAATCCTATGCTCATTTGTGAAGCAACCGTGTCCATTCGATCAAACTGACGGCAGTAGATGGTCTAGATGGCCTCATTTTATGTGGACTTTGTTCTTTGACGGATCACACTAGTCCGGGCGATTAGGATGTGGTCTCGTTCTCATCTCCCCCAACGTCGTATAACTTCGTATAATGTATGCTCGGCCGGCCTGGCCTGTTGCCCGGTGGCTGGCTGGAGCGGTGACATGGCTGGGTCGGCCGACCTAGGTCTGTCGGCCGGCCTGGCCTGTTGCCCGGTCTGACCCTGGTTTGTTCTGTTTTGCACCTGTAGACCCAAAACTCACCAAAACTTGTGGAACTTTATTAGAATAAATAAAATGTTAGTATAAATCTTGATTTTCCCTCGAAAAGCCGAAATTCCGGAATATGTTGACGTATAGAATTGGCGTTTATTTGATGTCAACAGTGGGTGGGAAGGTTGGGGGATGCTTTAGACCAGGCCTGATTGGCAACTTCAAGAAAACCGGGCATCTTAATCCAGAAGGATTCAAAGTGAAAGAGTCTGGGCGGGCGAGGCAGGCACTCAACTGTGAGGAGGAGGGGGCAGTGATCTGAGGCGGAGGAAGATAGTGGGATCAATGAGCAAAAAGGATAGAGTAGTTTCCCAAGCAGAGTTGCAGAAGACTCGGTCAAGCCTGACCAGCATGGGATTGGCTTGCTCATTACTCCAGGAGAAACGACGACCCGAGAGATGGAGCTCTTTCAGGTGGCAGGAGTCTAGAAATGCCCGAAAGCACGACATGAGACGTCGGTTGAGGTTGTTTTTGTCAGCTGCTTGATAGATGAGGTTGAAATCACCAATCAGCATCCACGGGCCCGAAAAATGGTTGGAGATGGAAGTGAGCTCTTCAAGGAAAACTTCTTTGTCGGCGGTGACGGATGGGCCACAGACGTTGGAAATAACCTAGGAGAACTAGGTGTTTAGAAGAGTGACCCGAGCCGAAATGGAGTGCTAAAGAATGAGGGGGTCAGACACTTGAACACGAGTGTCTTCCCAGTGGGGGAGCAGGCCTCCCCTAGTTCCAACGGCTGGCAACGTTAGGTGGCCCCGGAGGCGGTGCCCAGTAGTATCCAAAAGCATCCGGGGGGAGGGGTCCGAAAGCTTGGATTCCTGCAGGGCGAGGATGGAAGGGTTATGGGAGCTGACCAGATCGGCAACAACGGCGCGCTTGGCGGCGGCGTTTAGGCCGTGAACATTCCAGCTAAGGATCTTCATTGGGAAACACTTGGCGGGACACGAGCCCTGGGAGGCAAGGTAGCTGAAGGGCCCACCTAACAGGGGAAAGACTAGGCAGGCCGCATGCAGGCGATGAGGACCAGGCGTCAGACCCCGACCCACACAGGGGTAGGGTAGCCAAAGACGCACCGCGCAAGTGGTTCAAGGAAAGAACCACACGCAGGTGGAAAAAACAACTCTACCCTGGACCTCGTCTAAAGCAGTGAACCAAATCCCTACTACAGGCCAAGCAGCCAAGAAGAAGTGTAAAGAACGAGAGTTGTTAAAACTAGCATATTGGAAGATTAATCGGCCAAAATAACCATGAGCGGCCACAATATTATAAGTTTCTTCCTCTTGACCAAATCTGTAACCCTCATTAGCAGATTCGTTTTCAGTGGTTTCCCTGATCAAACTAGAGGTTACCAAGGAACCATGCATAGCACTGAATAGGGAACCGCCGAATACACCAGCTACACCTAACATGTGAAATGGATGCATAAGGATGTTATGCTCTGCCTGGAATACAATCATAAAGTTGAAAGTACCAGATATTCCTAAAGGCATACCATCAGAGAAACTTCCTTGACCAATAGGGTAAATCAAGAAAACAGCAGTAGCAGCTGCAACAGGAGCTGAATATGCAACAGCAATCCAAGGACGCATACCCAGACGGAAACTCAGTTCCCACTCACGACCCATATAACAAGCTACACCAAGTAAGAAGTGTAGAACAATTAGCTCATAAGGACCACCATTGTATAACCACTCATCAACAGATGCAGCTTCCCAAATTGGGTAAAAGTGCAATCCGATCGCCGCAGAAGTAGGAATAATGGCACCAGAGATAATATTGTTTCCGTAAAGTAAAGAACCAGAAACAGGCTCACGAATACCATCAATATCTACTGGAGGGGCAGCGATGAAGGCGATAATAAATACAGAAGTTGCGGTCAATAAGGTAGGGATCATCAAAACACCGAACCATCCGATGTAAAGACGGTTTTCGGTGCTAGTTATCCAGTTGCAGAAGCGACCCCACAGGCTTGTTTTTTTTTTT
>SPJY01015487.1:575560-612582 GCA_005191435.1 Raddia distichophylla | reverse complement strand
TAATGTATGCTATACGAAGTTATTCCGACCTCAGACTGGCTCGTTACGCGACCCGCTCGAGGCTCGGGGGCTGGGTGTTGGCGATTGGCAAACGGCCCACCTTGAAGCAGGCCTTAGGCCGATCCCGTATCGACCCAAGGCGCGAACAGAGGACCAGGCAGGCCACTCCCGGCCGTACCAACGAAGCCGCCTGACTCGTTTGCAGCGTCTCCGGGCTTGACTAGGTCAAACCCGTGCGACACCGTGTCCCTCCCGGGCTATCCCGTAGCCCGGGAGAAGGTCCCTCGGGTGATCCGCTCGCTCGTGGGCAGGTGGCGACAGCTGTCATGACCCGCCATGCTTTCTCCGGACTTGACCGAAACGCACTGTATCTTCTGGGGACCCCCAGCCCGGGAGAGTACGCGCGGACAGTCCGTCTTGTCGTTTGCCCTCTTTGGCAGGCGGCAGATGGTTGTTGCGCTACGCGACGCCCCCAACGGGTGGCGCAGAGCTGGCTCGGTCCAGTCAAGGCCATATTGGGGATAAAGGGAAAGTGCTTTCCCTCTAAAGAAGTTCTCCCCCTTTGAACAGGCATGTCAAGACAAACACGTGTTCAGTACTAACCCGACCGGCTTCTCCCTGCAGGCTCGATACTCGACAGGACCCTAGAACGAGACAAGAACCTCGCCACTAAAGCAAAGACCAGCGCGGGGCCCGCCGTATCAGCCTCGGGCGGCCCACGGCGTCTATAAAAGGAGGATTCCTGGACATTGCAAAGCACGGCCAACTCAACACCCGGAATCCCTGATCCGATTCCACCTGGTCCAAGCACAAGCAACATTGGCATCCGAAGCTTCCTCCACGAGTAGCCTTAGCCTTTAGCTGTCACCACTGTAAGCTCGGGATCGGCGCCTCCAGGTCCGATCCCAGCACCTCTGTACTGTTTTCCACCATATAGTCAACAAGACTGGAGTAGAGCTATTACCCGGCAGTGGGGGCTCGAACCAGGGTAAATCACTCGTGTCTCCACGATTTGCATCGTTCCCCTCTGCCTTCCCACCGGGCGAAGGATCTGTACCCGGATCACCTAGTCGCACCAGGCCCTTGTCCGGGAAGACTGCGCGGCCCTAGCCTTCCGCAGGCTTGGCCGCCACCCGAGCTGCTAAGAAGGGTTGTCGTTGGGCCTCACACCAACTACAAATTCGTCTGCCGGTCCGTGGACCCGCTGCTCTTCAGGAGCGCGATTCCCAGACGCCGACAGCCGCCGTACAAATTCATTGCCGACGATGACCCCCGATCAGCCACCAGTTGACAGTTGGCGCGCCAGGTAGGGGACAACGTCAAGATCATCGCTCAAGCTAGATATGGCTTCTTTGAGATCGCCGTCCATCGCCCTGAGGCTAGGGCAGTCACTGCACTTTGGCACCCTGGACTTCATCGCCGATGGCATCAGCAATTTTCAAGAAGGTACGCGCGATCAATGTGACCCATTGCCCTGTGGCTTGGAAAATTCTGCATGTGCCTTCGGCAAATTGTTACGCCGACGATCCCACTTTCCGTCTTTACTCGAAGAGGGCGAAGAAGGACTCGGCGGAATCACCTCACGGGTATGGATCTAATCCAGCCCGATGAGGACTCAGTGTCCCCGACTGGATCTCCCTCCGGTCTTAGGAATTCCGTTGCGACCTTTGCGCAGGCGGTTTCTGAAACTGGGATAGGAGGTGACCACTTGGGGGAATCTGTCAATCCGGTCGAACTCAACCGATCGGATCCAACCATGTTCGTGGGTGTCATTAATACTGGCCAACCCATTGGACAAAGTGAGCAGGTTAGCCTCTCCCTCTCGGATTCAGAGTCCGACGGGAGCACGGAGATTTGCAACTACTAGGAAGTCTTCGTCCTTGGCGCGGATGACCATCACTTTGCCTCTTAACCAGCCGAGAACGAGGCGCACCCCGCTCCCACCACAACGGCTCACAGCAGCACTGGATGCAATTAGAGCAAGGCACACGCCTCCGCTGCCAGCGGGTCGCACCCATCGGCCAGCCACGACCTCTGCCACGACATTAAAGCTAGAAGGCTGGAACGCGTCGAGGGCGATCGGCACTCTGACAATTACCGCAGTCGGCGCAACGACGATCACGCTGAGAGCACCGCTAGTCGGTGCGACCATCACCAAGAACATCATCGTCAAGACCCGCGGCGGGAGCATCGCAGTAGATCCCCACGGCGGCGGCGGCCACGACCTTTGGAGGGGATTCGGGCTTTCACCCCGGACCTTCGCCAAATGGTTTGGCCGCACGGTTTCAATCTCAAAGGCATCGACAAGTTCGATGGCGAGAGGGATCCTAAGAACTGGCTGTAGGTTTACGCCCTAGCAGTCAGTACAGCAGGAGGAGATCAGAATATGATGGCAAACTATCTACCAGTCGCTCTAACCCCAACCGCTCAGACCTGGCTTACGGGACTCTCGTAGAACTCCATCGAGTTTTGGGACGACCTCCAGGAACAGTTCATCGCCAATTTTCAGGGGACCTATGAAAGGCCCGCCAGGAGATGGGAGATTGGACAGCTACACCGACGCAAGAACGAGACTCTCCAAGAGTTTATCAAGCGCTTCACCAAGAAGAAGAACGAGATCCAGGACGTTTCGGAGCAAACGGTCATCGATGCCTTCTTCGTCGGGTGTAAATCCGAGGAGTTAATCAGGCAGATGACTGGGGACCCCTCGCGTAATCTCAAGGCTATGTTCATAATGGCGGACCAGGAGGCCAACGCCGAGGAGGCTATCATGAACCATCGTGGTGGCAACGACGGAGGCCCCAAGAAGAAGCCCAACGATGAACAGAACAAACCCAAAGACAAGAAACGTAAAGGGGACGAGATGGTCACCAACATGGAGCGTTACCGACCAAAGCACCCCCAGCGACAACGACTACAACAATGTCATGGAAGCGGTATGTCTCTTTCACCCCGTGGAAAACATGCTGCCAAAGAATGCCTCATTCTCCAGAAGTTCGCCGACAACACGAAGCAGCCGGCTGCAAAGGGAGGACACGGCAAGAAGCTATGCTGACTACCAAGACGCTGAGTGCGAGATCAACTACATATTCGGGGGCTCTGATGCGTATGAGTCCAAACAGAAGCAGAAGCTAACCACTTGGGAGGTCAACACAATCATGCACGTGGTCCCTAAATATCTGCGCCAGTCAGAGTTACCCATCACCTTTGATCGATAGGATCGCCTTCCCTGGGAGGTATCCTTTGGTCTTGGATCCGGTCGTTCCATATATTAAAGAGGGTCCTGGTCGATGGCTGGAGCGGGATTAACGTCCTCTTCGTCAAGACTCTGGATCAAATGAAGATTCCTCGCTCCGAGCTACGATAGGGATTATCCCCTTTCCACGGTGTGATTCCCGAAACGTCCGTGATACCACTCGGGCAGGTCTCGCTGCCTGTCATGTTTGGAACCGAAGACAACTATCGGACCGAGAGTCTCAGCTTCGAAGTGGCCGATTTCGAGACGGCGTATCATGCCATCTTGAGGAAGGCCGGGGATCGCCAAGTTCATGGCCGTTCCTAATTACACTTATCTCATCATGAAGATGCCGGGTCCCAATGGTGTAATCACCATCCCTGGCGACGTAAAACAATCTCTCGTCTGCGATAGCGAAAGCTGCTAGATGGCATAGGCACTGGACACATTGGCCGAGATGGAAAAGATTCGGCAAGAGGTTGATCCTTTCAGGAGGAGGGAGACATACCTGCCAAGAAGCAGGCCAAGACCTCCATCCAAGCAGCCGAAGAAACCAAAAATATACTATTGGACCCGTCTGACCCGGCCAAAACAGTCGTGATCGGGACAGGGCTCGATAGCAAATAGGAAGACGCGCTCGTCACTTTCCTCCGGGCAAACTAGGACGTGTTCGCTTGGAAGCCTTCTGACATGCCTGGTATTCCGAGGGAGGTGATCGAGCACTCTCTCCGCGTCGATGAAAAGGCGCGGCCAATCAAGCAATGCCTGAGAAGATTTGCACTAGATCGGAAAGACGCCATTTGGGAGGAGATCACGAAGCTGCTGGCAGCACGATTCATCAAGGAAGTGTATCATCCCGAGTGGTTGGTGAACCCGGTCCTGTGCAGAAGAGGAACAAGACATGACGAATGTGCGTTGACTATACCGACCTCAACAAAGCTTGTCCCAAGGATCCTTTTGGGCTCTCCGCATTGACCAAGTGGTGGATTCCACCGCCGGGTGTGAGCTCCTAAGCTTTCTGGACGCTTAGTCAGGCTATCACCAGATCAGCCTGAAGGAGGAGGACTGCATCAAGACGTCGTTTATTATGCCTTTTGGTACTTTCTGCTATATCACAATGCCGTTTGGGCTGAAAAACGCTGGCGCAACTTATCAGCGCACCATACAGCGGTGTTTTCACACTCAGCTCGGCCGCAACGTGGAGGCCTACGTCGACGTCGTCATCGTGAAAACGCGAACAAAGTCGGATCTCATAACAGATTTGACCGAAACATTCGAGAGCCTAAGGGCATATCGGATGAAGTTGAATCCTGAGAAGTGCGTTTTCGGGTTTCCATCTGGTAAACTACTCGGATTTATCGTATCTCACCATGGGATTGAGGCTAATCCCGAAAAGGTCAATTCCATCATGAAGATGAAGCCCCCGACCAGTCAGAAGGTTGTGCAGAAGCTCACTGGATGCATCGTGGCACTCAGCCGATTTGTTTCCCGACTCGGGGAGCACGGTATGTCGTTCTTCAAGCTCTTACGCCGACAAGATAGTTTTCAGTGGACGGCGGAAGCACAAGAAGCCTTCGAAGACTTCAAAAAATTCCTTACTACGCCGCCGGTATTGGTTCCGCTCATGCCCTAGGTGCCCTCCTACTTTACATCGGCGCCACGACTCATGTTGTCAGTAGTGCACTGGTGGTGGAACAGGATGAGCATGGCTCCCTCCAGAAGGTACAACGCCCGTTCCACTTCGTAAGCGAGGTATTGGGCAATTCCAAAATAAGGTACTCTCATATTCGAAAGCTTTTGCATGCCGTATTAATCACGTCACGGAAGCTTAAGCATTATTTCCAAGACCATAAGATTTCGGTGGTCACTTCCTTCCCGCTTGGAGATATTCTTCATAATGGGGAAGCCACCGGAAGAATTGCGAAGTGGGCAGTCGAGCTTGGAGCCTTTCAACTAAAGTTTAAGCCTTGGCTAGCCATCAAATCTCAGGCACTCGTAGAGTGGACAGAGACCCAGACCCCATCAGCAAAGGAAAATCTCGAGTACTAGACGATGTACTTTAACGGTTCCCTCATGCTCAGCGGCGCGGGGGCTGGGATTTTGCTTATAACTTCGACTGGAAAGAAGCTACGAACTACGATACGTCCTTTAGATCCTATTTCCAGTTAGTAAAAACACCGCCGAGTACGGGGCACTCATCCACGGGCTACGCATAGCCATATCGCTCAGCATACGGCGGTTAATGGTGCGTGGGGATTCCCAGCTCGTGGTCAATCAGGTTCAAAAGGAGTGGTCTTTCATTGGCGACAACATAGCGGCATATTGTCAGGAGGTTCGAAAATTGGAGGACAAATTCGATGGGCTGGAATTAGCTCACGTACTCCGACGATACAATAAAGCAGCAGATGAACTGGCGAGGATGGGATCCAGTCAGGCGCAAGTCCCGACTGGTGTTTTCGTTGAGGAATTGCGCAAGCCTTCCATCAAACCACCAACCCTGTCGGGAGATCAGAATGACGATCAGCACGAGTCGGAGGTATTATCAATCAACCCCGGGGGGACGCAGTCATATTTAAATTATCTCCTCCACGATGAGTTGCCGTAAGATCCCTAGCCTCGCCGAGTGCATCACACGCCGAAGCAAAAACTACAAGGTAATCGGGGATGAGCTTTTTAGAAAAAGCAGTTCCGGAATACTAAGTCATTGCATATCCGAGCAAGAGGGCAGGGATCTACTGAAGGACATCCACTCGGGAGTGTGGACATCACGCGGCAGCAAGCTCTCTGTTGGGGAAAGCCTATCCACAAGGGTTTTTCTGGCGGACTGCAGTAACAGATGCAGAAGATATAGCACGCAGATGCGAAAGTTGCCAGTTTTTTGTACGGCAGATTCATATGCCGGCCCAAGATCTACAAACGATCCCGATCTCTTGGCCGTTCGCCGTCTGGAATCTGGACATGGTAGGGCCCCTCAAGCGAGTGCAAGGTGGATTCACTCACCTCTTCGTCGCCATCGACAAGTTTACAAAGTGGAATGAAGCCAAGCCAGTTGCCGACATCACGGCTGCCAAAGCACGCGAGTTCTTCCGGGACATTGTCGTACGCTTTGGCATGCCTAATCGCTCATCACCGACAATGGTGTTCGATTCAAGAGCGACGAATTTCAGGACTAGGGCGAGGAGCTGGGCATCAAAATCTGCTACGCCTCTATGGCTCATCCAAAGAGTAACGGGAAGGTTCAACGCGCCAATGGGTTGATCTTACAAGGACTCAAAGCAAGAATCATCGACCGCCTAAAGCCGTATGCCAAGCGCTGGGTTAAGGAGTTGCATTCGGTTCTCTGGGGGATTAGAACAACCCCAAGTTGAGCGACCGGGCAGACACCCTTTTTTCATGGTTTATGGCTCGGAAGCAATCCTCCCGACTGAATTAAAGTTCCACTCTCCACGGGTGCGCAACTATGACAGCAACCAGTCAGACGAAGGAAGAATGGAAGACCTTAACAGGCTCGAGGAGTCCAGGGAAGCAGCAATGATCCAGTCGGCTAAATACCAACAGGGCTTGCGTCGTTACCATCAGCGCAACATGCGGGGCTGTGCATTCTCTATAGGAGATCTTGTCCTCCGAAGGAATCAGAAGCACGAGCATAAACTCTACCCACTTTGGGAAGGCCCCTATGTGATTGATGAGGTGACGCGCCCGGGGCTTATCGGCTGAAGCGAGAAGACGGATCAGACGTGCCTAATAACTGGAACATTGAGCAGCTACGTCGTTTTTATTCTTAAATCTTATATTCAAATATTGTGTAATTAGTCCCTTGTTTGACTTGCTGCTCGGCCGTAAACGACTAAGCAGTAAGTCGGGGGCTACACTAAATAGTGTGCGGAGTCACTGCACCCTATCTTATCAATGAAATTGTTTTCTCTTTACATGTGCTGATTGAATTTGGGTGTCATGAAAATTCTTAAGTAGTGGCGCTCATACTTGCTAGAGACAACGTTTAATCACTCGGTACATACATAGGGAGAACTCCAAGTGCTTATTCCTAGCACTTGGCGGGTGGAGTGCTCAACAGAAGCGTTACATGAAAAAAGGATTAATCCTATACTCAGATAAATTAAAGATCAGGATGCATTGAGGATCAATCAAACGTTATGGAGTTAAGTCATTTACAGAGCTAAATGTTTAGCCAACGTGGCGGAGATATCCTGAACTTCTTCGATATGAGCGGAGGCCTCTTCTTCGTCACAGGTTGTCACCGCCTCCCTTGCGAAGACCTTGATTTGTGTGGGAATTCTTCAACTCGCGCCATGAAGATCTCGGCATCGGACGACAGCTCGTCTTAAGGATAGAGGTACTGGAGTGCTGGAGCAGCCACTTTTAGAGCGCGGTCGCGTAGTTCATTGGTGGATTTCACCCTCTCGTCGAAGACTTGGAATTGCACCTTGATTTTTTGCTGATAGACCGCAAAACCAGTCAGACATCAAAAACTAGTTGGGCGTTAGTGGGGTTGAGCCAGGGAGAGCCAGAGACGGAAAGTTACCCTCCAGCTCCTTGGCTGATTTGTCGGCTTGGGTCTTCTGCCTCGCCTCCATCACCTGCTGGTTTTTCCTTAAAGCTTTGTACAAAGGCAAGTATGAAAGATCAATCTCAATGTCGTTCGGAGGTACATCCTTGGATGGTATTGGCTTCTTCTTCTTGGCGGAACTGGAGTTCAGTGATTTCCCTTCGGAGCTCCTTAATTTCGCCACGGTACTGTGACTTGAGTGCGTAGAGTGCGTTGTCGAATTCATCGCGGGATTTCAGCTCACCTACGGCTCTTCGCAAGCACATGGACTTCTGTTTGGACCTCTTGCTCATGCGCTATATGGGGACAGAAGGGAAGATCAGTCGGGTTCTTTTGTGTTAAACGAGAATTCAAGATATGAAGGGAGTTTTACCTCAAGAATGGTGGTATTGAATTTCGATATATTCTGCAGTGCCTCCCACTCTTCGGTCTCCTGCTCGTCATCGACCTCATAGCCTTCCATCTCTTTCCTCCATTTCACTCGGAGAGGAGGATTGGCGCTGGCGGAGGGGCGGGGAATCTCCTCGATTTCTGGCTCTGAGCTTTCTGGAGCCGGGGCCGGGATATTACTCTTTGGCGACGAGGATTGGTCAGTTGCAGGGGACGGTGGGTAAGTAGGCTAAGGTGTTGCCCGTTGAGCTGGGTCCTCACTTGACGTAGGCTCGGCTTGGCGGTCAGATCTCGGAGGAGCAGGAGCCGGCGCCTTGATGTTGTGTTTGCCTAGCATTGCGCACAAGACAGGTTTCCTGCAAGCATTTGAAGATTTTTGAGACCCTGGTTTCTTTACAAATAATGAAGAATGAAGTTGTGAGGGGAAACCTTCGCTATGGAACAAATTTGGTTCCCATCCGAGTGGATTGACCACTCGGCGTGGAGATGGAAGGCCTTTTAGCCTCTGGTGTGGCCTTTGGGCCTGCAGTTGGAGGAGTCAGAGGGCTTGGAGATCGCCCGGATGGAGCTGGGCTAGGCGTTGGAACTGGGCGACGACGTGGCAGGAGCGGAATGTTATCTTCATCATCATCCTCGTCCGAGTCCCTTAGGACAACTCCCTTGCCCTTCTTGGGTGGAGGGGCATCAGTCGAGTCCTCTGCAGTCTTGGGCGGTGCTTCCTTGTGGCTGGGAGCTTCGGGGACGGGATACATGGAAAAGAATGTGGCGCGTCCCCGCGCGAAGACCGAATCGGATCAATTATAGAAGAATTTCCTAGTTCACAGCAAGTGGAAAAGGGAATTTCCTGCTTACCATGGGAGGAGGACACGACAGGCGATACGCGACTGGACAATCCTTGTTCTCTATGATTGAACCCGGGGCGAAGAGCTCAGTCACTCGGGTGATCAGATCCTTGTGTGAGATTGGTTCTTCAGTTTCCCGGGTGGCGTGTTGGAGTCCTGAGTACTCGTATCCGAGGTGCACCCTTTCCTTGATGGGTTGGACACAGCGAGCGTTGTAGTTCATAACAACGCCGATGCCGGTCAGCCCGGCAGACTTTAGTTTTTCGATGAGGATGAGCAGTTCTTTGACTTGGCTCCCTTCGCTTTTAGTGAGGAGAGAGGACCAGGAGGGACTGGCCATGGGGCACTCTCCGAAAAATGAAGGAAGGACTGGGGGAAGATTGGTGCAGTAAAACCATTTAGAATGTCAGCCCTTATACGAAGTCTTCATGAGAAGATCAAAGTAAAATTTCTTGGCCCCTTCCCGCAACTGGAATCATGCTCCGCCTGCGGCTCTAGGAGAAGTTTTGCTGGGAAAGGGTTTGAGGAGGACAAGGCTTCTAAAGAGATCGCAGTGGGGGGCGATCCCGAGATACGCCTCGTTCATATGAATAAAGACCGCAATTTGAAAAATCAAATTAGGGTTATGGTGAGTAACCTCAATCCCGTAGAAACGCAATAACCCTCGAAAGAAAGAAAAACAAGGAAGGCTGAAGCCGCGGAGGAAGAAATATTCGAAAACCAATACTCGTCAGATTGAGGGGTGGGGAAAGATTCACCAGCGGCGGCGCGCCACAAGATCAGCTCTTCCGAGAGGAGCATCCCAGCGGATACCAGCTTCTGCAGCCTCCGGTCGGTTGTATTGGACTTCATCCACTCTTTGGTGCTTTTGGTTGCTTTTGGGGTGGATGGAGACGGAGGGGCCATTGCTGATCGGCGACGGTGGCAGTGGAGAACACGAGGAAGGAGAACCCTAGCGGCGGTGGCGGAGTTCGCTGGAAAGGGCGAAAAGACTGGTGCGAAAAATAAGCGGGGTGAACTAACTTCGTTTCCCTATTCCTAAAATACTAAATGGGCTACGTTGCGCATTCTGGGTTGGGTTTTGTCTAGCGCTGGATGCGGCCTCTTTGAGAAGGCTCGGATGACCACTCGGGTGGCCGAGTGATTTTTCCCGAGAGGTTCGCTTAAGCGTCGGACGTTGGTTTGGGAAGCGTGCAGATTTAATCACTCGGATGAAGACAATGTCAGTCGTAAATTCGATGGTCATCAGTTAGAGGCAGAAGATCAATACAGGAAATTTCATGATGCTTCCAAAAGATTTTCTATTAATGGCTCTTAGGCCGATTTACATATTTCTCCGCGGTGCAGCACAATGAGCTAGGGCTCGTTGCTGGATCATGGAGGAGGAAGAAAAAAAGGGATTACTCCGACGGCCACTTCATGTCCAGAATGGAGGTGACCATCGCATCCTTCAGGGGCGTGCGTGCCGGGAAAAGCTGTGGAAGACCACGGATGAGAACCCTAATGGCGTCTTGAGCAATGCGCTTCGCACGCACCTTTCTCCATTGTTCCCATTCGGCCGTAATGGCGGCTCTTTCGGTAGCGGTGCGGGCGGTTAGTTCGGCGGTGCCGGCCTCCCACTGGTCCATTTCTTCGCTTTGGGCTACCACTGTGCTTGGAAGGAGGTAGCAGCTTTGGCGAAAGAAAGGGGAGAAAAGGCTTAGAGGCTGGGTGTGGAGCAATGCGCTGCATCTGGATCTTTTTTATACACGGAGAAGTTCAAAGGGCGTGCCTCGCTATATGTTCTGAACACAGTGAAATCATCATAGCGATGGGACGGAAGTGCGTGCGGTTGCGCTTCCCGATGGAAGCGCGTGACGCTCCGGCTATGTGAGAATGGCGCGAAAACTCTTCAACTCCCCTAAAATGGGCTTGGGCCAAATAAGCAAAGGGCGATCCCCTTAACAGACTTTCTTAACACGCTGCTAACGGTGGTAATGTGTTAACATTGAGCCTAATTCGGCCTCAGTAGCTATACGTTCTGAACACAGTGAAATCATCATGGCGATGGGACGAAAGTGGGTACTTTTGCGCTTCCCGGCGGAAGCGCATGACGCTCCGGCTATGTGAGAATGACGCAAAAACTCTTCACCTCCCCTAAAATGGGCTTGGGCCAAACAAGCAAAGGGCGATCCCCTTAACATACTTTCTTAACACGCCGCTAACGGTGGTAATGTGTTAACATTGAGCCAAATTCGGCCTCGGTACACCCTGGATGGCATATGACCGGAAGCGCCACATTGAAAATATTTCACGGCATACCCCATGCTGGGTCACTAGCCAGCTTTGCATGTTCAAGGTTGGGTGTTGGTAAAATTTGGATACAGTTTCGGAGGTATGCTTTCCTAAGGTTGCTAGTTGTATACCGCTACCCGGATACAGATACATCTCGGCCAAACTACATTCAATTGGTATGCCCTTGGGGCCGACAGCTGATCCATTCTATGGACGGGACAGGTACCACTCGACTGAAAGATGTGCCCCATGGTGAGCCTAGTGATGGTTCTTACAAGTTGAGGCCTAGCATCTGATGCTGTTATTCTTTCAATGGAAAATTTACAGCATGCTGCGAGACAGAAGTTGTGATTGCGTGGCTTAAGGCATGCCCCATGCTGGGTCAATTGCTGCTTTCGTAATGCGAGGGTAGATGTCAAGTAGCCGAATTTATCTGTTGAGGTGACGTGCCCAATGGGTCGAAAAAAGCTGGGGTTTTGGTATTGCTAATCCGGGCATTGCCTCTAATACATAAGGCTTGAGATTTCTTGAGTTCTTTACAATCTCTTTTTATATTATAGGAGACATTGGCGAAACCAGTCGGCCGGACTTCTGACTCAATCGTAAAGCACTTGGGGCTATTGTGGACTACATGGGTCCCGGGTATCCTCTAGAAGGCCCATGAGGGAGCAGATGGGGGACGACCCAAGTCGGCAGATTAGGATAGAGACCACTCGGGTTACGTATAACTTGAGCGCCAAGGAAGTTCCCGAGGATATAGCCAAGCTCCATGTAATTAGGAGATCAATACTTGCATGTCATCCATTGGTATAGTCGAACTTGGTACCATGTACTATGTACCACCATGTAACTCTATCTCCCCCTGCACTATATAAAGGGAGGGGTTAGGGGGCCATAGGCATATATGATCATCATCTTCATCATCATAATCTCAGAGCACAGGATGTAGGGTATTACCTTCGAAGTTGAGGGCCTGAACCTGGATAAATCCCTGTCTTGTGCTACCATCTGGTTTGGATCTTGAGCATGCCCTCATACAAATTTATTGGCGACGGTGACCCCCGATCAGCCACCAGTCGACACCGGTTCCGTTTGGTTCGGCCGGTTTTAGTTGGTTTAACCGGTTTAATCTTCTCTGGAATTTCTGATTTATCAAAACTTGTAGGAATTTTTTAGGGAGCATACGAAGTTCAAATTAGGTGATTCTAGAGCCATTAAATCACATAAATAGCCTAGAATTTGATATATTTTATTGAGATATATATTCAGTTGAAAATATTTTTGTTCTTATGCATTTTCATCTACGTGTAGATCACACCTGATCGCACCTGCGTGCACTGTTCGGGGCTTTCCAGGAGCAGTTTGGAGGAGGATCCTAGAACGTCGAGTACTACCAAGGCAAGATTGATTGCATCTTGCTCTCCTATTTTGGAAAACTCGCCCGATTATTATTTTTATTTACTTTTCTCTTACATGAAATGAAGGGAAGCGTTAGAATTCAATTATATTCACACAAGGCTATCTAGGCACTTGCTCCCCCTGAGGCTTGCACCTCTTGAAATCGCCTCATCCCAATTTCCATGAACACACTTCCTTAACGATAAGTAGGCAAAGCCTTTGTGAACAAATCCACCAAATTGTAACATGATTTCATCATTTTTTATCTGAATTCTTATGCAGATTGAAAAGATACGCATATGATGTTGGCTTGGACTGTAGATTGATGTTTCTTTGATGGCTGATGGAGGATATTAGCAGTTATATAGCTTTTTAGGCTTTTAGTAGATACATTGTTTCTTCCTTTCAAATGTAATAGAGTATTTTGATGATATTTTCAATTTGATGTAATGACTTGTAATACATTTATTTTTGGATCCATAAATATAAATTATAATTACAAATATTTCGATGGGCAATCTCAATTCTTGGTGATGATTAAAATGTAACATAATTTAAAAGAGTGTTTGAAAGAAAAAAAAATAGAAAAGTAATCGTGCTGATGAAATACGCATATATATGCGTGGTAGCCTATGCGTGGTTACCTCACAACGCTTTTTTTCATCGTTACCAACGCATACATATGTGTAGTAGTAGACCCTAGCAACGCCTCCTGTAGCCACGCATTTATATTGCATTGGTATAGAGCCTAACAATGTTTATTTGGCTCTTTAGCAACGGAAAGATGTGTTGGTAAAAGGGGGTTTTCCTTGTAGTGCACGCCGTCCCGAGCACTTCGCCGGAGAGCCACCAATGCCTAGATCTGGAGCGCACGGGAAGAGGAGAGGGAGAGGGAGGGGGAACCGCCGCCTAGCAAGTCCACCAGCGTGGGGAGGCGCCGACGGGGAGGCGCCAGAGAGGCCCACCCGGCAGTGGGGCAGGCCGGCAGCGCCGCCGCCGGCGGGGGAGAAACCCTAGGAGGACAGGAGGACGCTCGCGCTGGAGTGTTGTTGTTGTGTGCACTACATCAGAAGCCTAGCTTTTACAGCGCTGTCCATATGTATCTAAGCACAGTTACAATCAGCATCACGACAACATATGGAGACATGCATCAGTGTAGCATCATCACATCGCCTTCTCCATGGGAGAGCTCTGGCGAACCTTCTGTGTCGTCTCATCGTCTCGATGGCAATCTAGGGCATGGTAGTGCAAGTTCTTGCACTCTATGAGTTCCGCGCGCAGGACGTGTCGTCTAGGTTTTGACCAGCGGCGAGCTACAAAGCAATGCCATGTGCTACAGCGGTGGGAGGCTATGACAGCAATGAAAATCTTGAATTTCAATAGGTGAGAGGCGAAGTAAGGTATGCTGGAGGATATAGGGACTACTAGGAGTGTTGCCATGTCTTGGTTGAGGCTAGGAAGGATGAGGAAGAGATGGCAGCGCGAGAGCAAGGAATGACCAAAACAATGGAGGTAGCTTCCATGAGATTTTGTGGCCCTCTGATCCCGAGCATCTCGAGGGAGGCAAAGGATGCTTCTAGGGTGGTGGTGCACGGATGCAGAGACTAGAGGAGGTCGTCAATGGTAAGAACTGAAATTGGGGTGAATCTGGCCGAAGGTGGTAAAGAGCAATGGTGAGAAAGATAGCTCACCAGGTGTCGTCGATCCTGATTTTATTAGAATCCACTCACAATCAATTGTTATTCCCAGAGATCAGTGCTACCAACTTATGAGCGATGGTTGGTTGGGCATCATCACACAACCATAATTAAATAAGAAAATAGTATATTATGCAAAAGTACTTGTTTCACAACTATTTATTATAATAATTTAATCCATAATATATTAGAGTTCAAAACTCTAAATATCAGCGGAAATAAACAAGTCCATAATATATGATGATATATGCTCCAAATCTGACCCTTGAGCGTAAACTAATCCTCGTCGAAATTCGATACAGAATCCACTGATATTGAATATAGACCGGACTTGTTTCTTCACCTGAATCCAAATTTATCCATGGTATATATACTGAGACATGGCTACCCAACAAGAATCCAATAATGATGCAATAGATAATAACAAGGATGGGTGGTTATTTTGCATAAACACATACAATAGTAAATTTATTATTGTTGTTATAAAATAGTTTCATAGATCAATTAGAAGTGTTATAGATTCCCAAGAGAAACAACTAGAACTCGAATTCCCTAAGCCCCTCTATAGAACAAAGCTTGCCTCGAACAACACCAACCCATCAAGTTTAATTAATAACACACGAGACTACTATGTACGACCTACCTCCCGTCTAATGACCGTGGTAACAACTATCATGATAGTTTTAACTATGCAGAGCTGAGCACACTTTACCCGTAAGCCTTGTGGTACTCTTATGTCTTAACTCTACCTTTGGAGCCTAAACAAAGTAACGATACAAGACGATTCCTTAGTTCTGTCTGTTAACACGGTACCCCTCAAAGGTTTCTACACTCTGGGTTCCCTCTTTAGTCAACGGACCCAAGTGTCCAATCTTTTTCAGTGTATCATTTTTAACAGGTTTCCCTAATTACTAAGCTAGGGCAAGCACATGTTGCACAAACATGTCAAAGCTAGCCCTTATGGTTGCGCTTGTCTGATTTGGTCGGATAAACATGCGCCAAATGTCCTTACCAAGGTGACAACATCCATCCATACCACATACCCGGAACACCACCCTATTTGCCACCTTGAGTCAACACAAGCCACATAGATTTTAGTTGATTAAGTTGTTAATGAGCAACTTAGCATCCACGAGTCATACCAAGTTACATAAGCAATTACATGAAATAGTGAACCTAGGCTTCAAATCCTAGGCTTCTCGAGTTGTAGTCTTGAGGAAGAGGTGTACAGTGGTATTTATAGTGGTTGGGACTAGACCTGATCAAACTTGAGCTGAACCGGGCTTCTGGCCGGGCTTGGAAAAGCTCGTTACCACGGGACCAGGCCCTAGCCCGGCCCGGCCCGGTGCGTCGGGCTCGAAAACCGGGCCCGAGCTCGGCCTGACGGCTCGGCCACGACTTAAATCGCGAAAAACTCGGGCCCGGTCCGACGACCGGGCTCCGGATTGAGGCCCAAGCCCAGCCCGATGCATTGGCCGGGCCGGGTTCGGGCCGGGTTGTTGTAACATCCTTAATTTTTCAAAGCATTAATTTTAAAATTTAAACTGTAATTTTATTTATTTAACAAAAACATGAGAGAAATCTTATTGCAATGTTAACTAAATTATTTTCCAAAAAAGTAAAAGGAAAATATGTTAAAATATAAATTAAAATATATGTAAATTTATATCTAAGAAAACATGGGAAAAATGTTTTGGAACAACAAATAAAAACCATTTACTAAATCGTAAATAAGGAAGCATGAAAGAAATATATATATGCATATACATATACATGAAAATAATTTTGCCCAAACACAAATATAGAAATAAACAAGGACCATATTTTATTACACATGGTTTTGCACATTTTGGCAAAACAAAATTTTCAATTAAGAAGAAAGGAAAGGTAAAACAAAGAAATCAAATTTTTATAAAATTCACTCAAATCAAATCCTCTTTTGGCCCAGCTCCTCCTCTTCCTTTTTCCTTCCCTCGGCCCAGCCTTCTCCATAGCCGGCCCAGCCAGGCCTGCACCGCAGCCATCCTCTGCCAGTGGGGCCTACCAACCAGCCTCACATTCTCTCTACTCACTGGACAGTGGGGCCCACTGTCAGCTTCTTCCTTCTCCCGATCCCCCTTCCCTCTCTGCCTTTCTCGCGCTCGCCTCTCTCTCTGACTCCCCTGCTTGTCATCTGTCGCCGCCTCACCCTGGGAGCATACCGGAGCGAGGACGCCGCTGAAGTCGTCGTCATGCACCACCGCCGTCGTGGACGCCGAGCCCTAACTATTTTCTACCCTGAAGCACGCCGCCATCGGGCTTGACCGCGCCATGATGCCAATGTCTCCATGGCCCTGCTCCACGAGACTTCGCCGCCGCATGTTAACCCTGTGCCAACCACTTCATGGATGAATACATGCTGCATCGCCTATAAAACCCGAGCCGTCATGCCACCAAGCCCATTCCCGATTCCGCTGGTGCCATTAGAGACGAACTTATCCGAGCTCGCCCTGTTGATTTCGTTGACCAATAACGCCACCAGTAGCTCCTCCACACCCTTCTCTCCGTTTCCCCTCAAAGAACTGCGCCAATCGTTGACCGGAGACGCCTCGCCACCGATTGCCATCTCCGGCGTGCCGCCACCACCGTTGCGGGTTCGTTTCCTCGCAGAAACCTCCCTCGCCAACACCATCAAAAGGTTCCTCCCGCTAAGCTCTCTCTCCTGGATCGCTCGCCTCGCAGGGAAAAGCCGCCGTCACGCCGGCGCCATCGCCGGAACAACTGCGGCTCTACCCAGGGTGACCGATAGGTGGGGTCCACCGGTCAGCCCCAGCGAGCCACGAGCAGGCCATCGGAGGCGCGCGGGGTGTGAGCGAGCTGAATGGGCTGCATTCGGCCCATTTCACTGGTCCGACCGAAAACCAATTAAATTCCTTTTTAATTTCCATTAACTACTCTAAAAATCATATAAAATCCAATTCTCAGCAGAAAAATGTCAAATAAATTTCTAAAAAAATTTAGAAAAATTAAATCTTCTCAAATAAATTACTTTCTTACTTTGAAAATTTTATTTGAATACAAAAATAATTAATGTGTATATTTTCGCGTATAGACGTCGGTGTCACTGGACTGAATTGAGATCATGGCGTATTTTCCGATGCTACATTTGAAGGCAAGTCCTTGACGCATATTCTATGTTTCTGTTTGTTTGCAAAAGTGTTTGTGAGATATTTAAAAGTAAGGATTGCATGATATTTGCTGGAATAATTCTTTGGGAAAAGAAATAGTTAATATCTGAAAAAGGAAAAATGATTTCGTCCTGTTATTATTATTTTTCTAATCTAGAATTGCAAATGATATTTGAGTTCATTTTGTAGAAAGACATGTTTATGGTGAAATGATGGAATTTGGTAAAAACGATAAGATACATCACATGAAATAAAGGCCACTTGGTTGAAAAGGTTGCGTTATTTCATGTGGGATGGAGATGAGATTTTGAGATTGGATTTTGGTGATATGAAAAGTTGGGAAAGTGAAAAAATAATGCTTTTATGTTGAAATAAAAATTTTGGTTTAATAAATATTCATTTGACTGAGAAGGAAGAACGACTACCGTTAGGGTACGGGGTTACCTTGGTAAAGCGGAGTCCGACACCCTAATCAGTCTAAGGACTATTTTCCTGTGAATCTATGAACCGGGCTCATACAGTAAGATCTCAGAACTCGTCTATGGGGATGAGCTTAGCTAAGTAAGCCTACGAAGCTACCGGAAACTATTCCGATTTGAAATCAAGATGCCAACAAATGGGAACTTGGGCCGATCCTTGTAGCCCCAGGATCTGGACATTCAAATGGTCACCTCGCCGTGATAAATATTGGACAGCGGGATGACCAGGGTCGGTCACGCGTGTTCCATATTTAATGATAAATAGTTTCCAGTAGATTTCTCGGAATAACTGGCTTTGTGCTGTGCGTCTTTGGCTTGTATCCCCGATATTCTGACAAGCACGCACTAGCAGTCGAGGGTAAAGTGTACACACTCTGCAGAGTATTATATAAACTATCATGATAGCCGCGCTCTCGGTCATGAGCACGCTTGGTGACTGTTCATATGGTAGCTAAATCCTTACCTCTCACCCCTTCAAAATACAAAAACAAATTACTAATTTAAAGGAGACAAAAAGAGACATTTATGATTCTTTCCTGTATTCTAAGGATTTCTACCAAAAAGAATGTTGTTAAATAGGCGGAAATGCCAGGCCAGGCAGAGTACGTCGGCGACAATGCTAACGTCGTCACTCTTGTCTGGGAAGGTCAGTGGATGGATCCTATCCTAGCCTACCTGCGGGATAGAGTGATCCCCGACGATGACACGTCAGCTGAGAAGATAGCGCGCAAGGCCAGGCGCTACGCCCTGGTAGGTGGGGACCTGTATCGCCAGGGCGCAAACGGAGTTCTACTGAAGTGCGTCACTCGGGAAGCGGGGAGCGAGATCCTCTCTGAGATCCATGGAGGCATGTGCGGGAGCCACTCAGGGAGCCGGGCGTTGGTCGGAAAGGTCTTCCGCCACGGCTTCTATTGGCCTACTGTATTCCAGGATGCCTTCGAGCTGGTAAGGAGATGCGAAGCGTGCCAGTTTCATGCTAAGCAGATCCACCGACCGACCTAGGCGCTGCAAACCATTCCGCTCTCCTGGCCGTTCGCGGTCTGGGGGCTGGACATCCTGGGCCCGTTCCCGCGGGCGACCGGGGGCTACACGCATCTGTTCGTCGCTGTCGACAAGTTCACCAAGTGGGTTGAAGCCTCGCCGGTCTCGGCGATCACCTCCGCTGCAGCCATAAAATTCATGAGAAGCATCTTCGTCCGGTTTGGCGTTATCAGCAGGATCATCACCGACAATGGCGCTCAGTTGAAGAGTGCTAACTTTCAAGATTGGTGTGAAGAGCTGGGCACTAAGCTGTGCTTCGCCTCCGTCGCACACCCGAAGAGCAACAGGCAGGTAGAGCGAGCGAATGCAGAGGTGCTTAAAGGACTCAAGACAAGGGCGTTTGATCGCCTGGAGAAGCGTGGCAAGCGCTGGGCGGAGGAAGTCTCAACCGTGCTTTGGGCGCTGCGGACAACCCCCAACAGAGCTACCGGCGAGACCCCCTTCTTCCTGGTGTATGGTTCTGAGGCAGTGTTCCCGTCGGAGCTCGCATTCGGATCTCCGAGGGTGGCGGCGTACAGCGAAGATGGTGACCCTGACCGGCGTCAGGATGAAGTAAATCTTCTGGAGGAGATCAGAGACAGGGCAGCGATTCGGGCCGCCAGATATCAGCAATCTCTGCGCCGTTATCAAGCAAGAAGGGTGTGTGAGAGAACGCTGGCAGCAGGTGACCTCGTCCAACGCAAAGTTCAGGTGCAGGCAGGTCGCAATAAGCTGTCTCCCCCGTGGGAGGGCTCCTTTAAGGTGGTCTCAGTGTCCCGCCCAGGCTCAGTCAGGCTCGCCTTCGAGGATGGTCGCGAGCTGGCGAACACCTGGAACGTCGAGCAGCTGAGGAAGTTCTACCCGTAGGTAGTTGTTTCAGGAGCTTTTTGGGCATTCCCTTGGAGCCGAGCGGCGAGGATTTCCTCCTTCCCCGCTCGCCTCGGGGGCTGCGGTGTACAAAGCCATCTGCAATATAAAGATAAGTTATGTTCTCTCTGTGAGCATCTGTTTTTCGCCTTAAAAAGTCTGTTAGAAAACATTTGTTGAAAACTTGCAGCGAGAAAGTACTTCAGGCTGATGGCCCCTTAGTTGCAAAGGCGAACGCTTAAACTTGCGTTGGGCGAGGCGAGGCGGATGGAAGGCGTGCTCTAAGCCTGGTGTGTCTGCTCGGTCTGGGCTCTGCGCCAACGACGGCACCAGTGTCTAGACCACTTCTGAAAGCTAAGTTCTCGCCACACAACGTTTAAGTCGGTTTGCGGAGAGGCCATAAGAGTTGACGTAACCAGATGCCTAAGAAAAAAGCGCTCATTTTCAGTAAAGCTTTTGGCACTCGGAGGCCTAAGTTTTTCTTTTCGCGATTAAAAGATTGCGTAAAGGATTAACAAGTCTTGCGGAAGGAAAAGCAAAAGTCTACATTGACAGGTCCTATATACAAGATAAGACGGGCAGAGGAGATCGGCTACTCCTCATCATCGTCGTCTTCTGCCGGTGCAGCGCTGCCCATCATGGATACTCAGTTGGCGGCGACGTCGACGCGAGACTGCTCGTCCCGATCCAGCTGACGCGGAGGCTCCCCGGTGGCGGCATCGAGGTCGAACGCGGCGTTTTGGGCAAGGCAGTTGCCCAAGACAAACCGTGCCGCTTCGAAGGCGCCGTGGCAACCATCTTCGATCGCCCGCGCCCGCATCACCGTCGGCAGGTCGCTAAGGGCCTCGGCGGTGCGTCCCACAGCACCGGCATACTGCGCGGCCGTCTCCTCCAGCAGGGCGTAGAGGGTCACCCCCAGCGGGTACAGGACATTCGAGAACCCGCAGTAGGCGGTCCGCAGCATGGCGGTGAGGACTCGGAGGTGCTTAGAGTGCGCCGCGCGAAGGTTCGCGGTTTCCTTGCTGGCAAAGGCAGCGGCGGTCTGCGCCGCCGTAGCCTCGCGGGTCGCCGCCTCCTGTGCAGCAATCTCCCGGTCGAGGACTTGACGCAGCTCGCTGACAGCTCGCGTCGCCGAAGCAAGAGTGCCTTCCCGCACTGCCCAAGTGTGGGCGAGGGCGCGGAGCGCTTCAAAGGAGCGCCCGACGTCGGCGGCGATGGCAGAAATGGCGTCAGTGTCGGCTACGGCAGCGGCCGAAAGGCGCTCCACCCTCGACGTCGGCGCCGCGACGTTCTCCGCAGCAGGAGGCGCCGACTCCGCCGGAAGGATCGAGAGCAAGACGGGGGCAGGCAGATCGCGCGAGCCGGAGCTCGAAGCCCCAGCATCCGGCCTGCTCCACGAAGAAAAACCAGAAAAGGGTTCAGGTATGCGAAAAATATGCAGCATGCTAACCCTAATGCGAAAGTGCATGTGTGCAGAAAGCTACCTAAAGCGACGCCCCCCAAAGGCGAAGGAAGAAGGGGGCAGCGTCAGGCCGCTCGGCCGCGGAGCCGGAGCAGCCGCTCCTCCTCCCGATGAAAGAGGCGGAGGCGGCGGCAGGTTTACCGCAGCCGACGCCGTTGAGGCGGGCGCCGACACGGGAGGTGCCGGCGCGAGAGAAGCCGGCGCGACGGGCGTCGGCACAGGAGGTGCTGGCGCAGAAGAAGCCAGCGCGACGCCAGGTGCCGACATAGGAGGCGCCGGCGCGGAAGAAACTGGTGCAGGCGGCGCCGACTCCGGAAGAGTCGCCGCGCTCTCGCCAGGTGGCAGAGCGGCGGCGTCAGCAGCAGGGTCCCCGATGGGGTGCCAATGAAGGCGGAGGTAGCCCTGGGCTTGCGGGGTGAAGCCTCTTCGGGCTTGTTCCTTCCTCGTCGTCGTCGTCGGGGAGGATAAGGCGGCGCTTCCCAAGCGCGCGATCAGCGTCGGTTGGCGCGGGAAGCGCGACGGCCACAAGAAGACCGGCGGCTGCAGGAGCTTCTGCGGTCGTCGAGGGTTGGTCGCGGATCTGCAGGGGTCGCTGGACCACCTGGACCGCGGGACCAGAGACTTCCATGGGAGGCAGCGCGCGCAAGTATGGGTTGCGCTCCCGTGGGTCCCAGTCGCAGAGAGGGCGGATGCTCGCGGGCAGAAAGACATCGCCGGTTGGCGCGGGCAAGGGTCCTGCCAGCCATTGATGGATCACCTCCTCTGACACGTTCCCCGCGGCTGGGTCAAAAAGAAATAAAAAGAAGAGAGTTGCAAGTTAGTACGGAATCAAGAAGAAAAGGAAGAAAATGTCCGGCGAAATCAGAAGACCCAAAAGAATGCGAGAGTACTCACCTCCAGGGGCAATGCGGGTCCCATCATCATCGCCATAGTACTGCCAGGCGGGGCGCGCCCTCATGCGAAGCAGACAGAGGCGGCGCCGCAGGAAGTCCGCCGGCACATGGGTTCCGGTGAGCCCGTAGTGGCGGAGCTCAGCAATGCGCGCCAGCATCGCCTCCGTCTCCGCCGAATCCTTAGGCAGAGACCCCCAGCAGGCGAGGGATTCCGCGAAGCCTTCAGGGAAGACAAGATCGTCGCAGCCGCTGGAATCCTCCACATACAACCACTGTCGCTGCCAGTCTTTCCAGTTGGACTTGAGCATGACCGGGATGAAGGCGGCGGCGTCGTGGAGCGAGAAGTAGGAGCTCCCCACAGCCCCGCTCGAGCGCGAGCTCACGTGCAGCGTGAAGAGCCGGCGCCAGAGCGGGAGGCTTGGCATCGCCCCCACGAACATTTCGCAGAGGTGGGCGAAGATGGCCAGCATCACGACGAAATTGGGGGGAAGGTGCGCCGCCTGGATCTCGTATAAGGCAAGCACCCCGAGGAAGAACTCAGAATATGGCGGAACAAGCCCTGCCAGCACCGCCCAGGTGAAGGTAATGATCTCCCCGTCACAGGGGCTTGGCGCCATGGTGCCGGCGCGGAACCGAGCGGTGGACGGCGGCACGTGCCGCTGGAGCCGCGCCACCGTCTCCTCATCGGCAACGGAGGCGGGCAAAGCTGAGTCAGGTGGCGGCGCGGCTGGAGCGGCGTCCCCACGGCGGCCCTTACTGCGCTTCGGAGCCATGTGAAGTTGGCGGCGGCGCTGGCGAAAAAGCTCTACGACGGTGGCAAAGAAGGTGGATGGCAGTTTGAGGACTTGGCGTGCGAAAGAACCCATCGCGGCGCCAAAAAGCGAAGTATTTATAGGTGAAAAGAGCGAGTGCGACGGTTTGGATTCCGCCCCAACTCGCGCGCCTCGGCTTCCCGCGAAAAGCGGCGCGTTTCCCCAAGGAAGATCGTGCGCAGGTGGAGAATCGGGCTTACGGCCGCCGCAGGAGGTGGGCCCTCCACGATTCGACTCCCTTCGCGCGAGAAAAGGCGAAACATCTGCCTGACGGTTCGCGTATCATGGTGGACCCGGGGGCTACTGTCGGTACAGTAAATATCAGGGTATGAAGAGTCCAAAATAAGACCAGGCGAGGGCCCCACGCGTCAGGCGGGCGATCAGGCCCCAGCGCGTGGGCGAGCTGCACAGCGCCCAGGCGAGGGCCCCACGCATCAGGCTGGCGATCAAGCCCCAGCGCGTGGACGAGCTCCTCAGGAGAAAGCATTCTGTAACCATTCCCACATAACCACAACACGAAAAAGAGCTAAGGGCTCGGCAGGAGTAGGACTATTATCCGCAGGGGGGTCCGAACCTGGGTAATCTCGGTGTGTCGCTCTTGGCCGTCCCCAACGCTCGAATCAGATCGAACTCGAGCTGATCGACTAGCAAGCTAGAAATCTGATAGGGGTGTGATCCGCAGTGGTTGAGCGGAGAACACGCCATCAAGAATGATGAGGAACCAAGAGATGAGCTGCCAAAGACGACGAGTGAAGCAAGGACCAAGCCAAGTCCCGCTAAATTCACTGAGACGCAACTGCTGCTACCCTTCCCACGTCGCCAACGCAAGACAACTGCGGACGCGCAGTTTTGCAAATTTGTTGAGCTAATCAAGCAACTATATGTCAATATACCATTGCTAGATGCGATGCAGGTACCGACGTATGCCAAGTACCTGAAGGATATCCTCAATAACAAGCATCCGTTGCCAACGTCGGAAGTCATTAAATTGACTAAAGAGTGCAGTGCGGCGATTTTGAACACTCTCCCTGAGAAGAAGAAGGATCCCGGCTACCCGACCATTTCGTGCTCCATTGGTGCACAACACTTTGAGCGTGCTCTTTGCGACCTCGGAGCCAGCGTCAGCATCATGCCCAAGGTAATATATGAAAGATTAAATCATTCTACCTTGTCGCCTACTGGCATGACCCTGCAACTGGCGGATCAATCGATTCGCCATCCAATTGGAGTCGCGGAGGACATACCAGTGAAAATTCGGAATTTTCTGGTACCCGTGGACTTCGTGGTGCTGGACATGAAAGTAGACACCAAGACGCCCCACATTCTTGGGAGGCCATTCTTGAGCACAGTAAATGCGCCGATCGATGTTGGTGCAGGAGAAATTCAGCTCAACATTAACGGCCGAGATGAAACATTCAACTTCAGGCCAAGAGCTGAACAATGCTCATAGGTACGCACATTTCGTGGTAAAAATGCTAAACCTGTGCAGGAGGAAACAAGGGCTATACCAAAACCTCAGGTGGATAGTCTCATTGCTGCGATGATGAATACCCTCCGATTGTTGAACGAACCATTGCATCGTCCATATTGGAAGGGGAAGGAGAACAAGGGAAAATCCAAGCCCTGCCGGAAGAAACAAGCGGTCGAGAAATCGGAGCCGCAAGGGAAGATCAACGCCACTCAAAAACCTCGGATCAAACAAGAGTGGCGTAAGAAAGAAATTGAACCGGCCGCAGCAACTTCGGCTGCGGAGCTAATTCAAGACAACTGAAGGTTGAATGAGGTCCAACTCGTCGACTGCGAAAACAAAAATTCGAGCCCTTACCGGGAGGTAAGCTGGAAATTTATCTTGCATTCATATTTATTTCGTGCATTTTACCACATCATATTTACTCTTTACTGGACACACTTACCCTGCACATAAAAAAAATCATAAATTTTTTTTGGGTGGAACAGTGGGCCAGACGGGCCGACCCACTCCCTTCATCAGAATGCCACCAAATTTGGTGGGTGACTCCACCACTTGCATCCATTCATTTCCCACTACACCCACCACCCTAGGCATATAGGCATGAGGTAGGGTAATTTGTCCCACTTAATCTTGCATTTAACCTCATGATTTCACTAATCTTGCATTTAGAAATCACTATAAATAGGGAGGTATGCAGCAGTCCACCTCCTGGCGGATAACGGCCTGGTGCTCCACCGACCGCTTTCGGACCTTCTGCACAACCGGTTGCGCGCCGGGGAACGTTGCCAACTGATGCTCAATCACCTCCCTGGGGACCCTAGTCATGTCAGACGGTTGCCAAGCAAATACGTCTGTGTTAGACTGGAGGAAGGAGACGAGCGCGCCTTCCTATTTGGCGCCGAGAGAAGCACCCACCTGAACGGTCCTCGCCGGGTCTGACTCGCTCAGGGAGACCGTCTTAACCCCCCCGAACGAGCCGGGGGAAGCACGGACCTTCGCCGGAGGAGCTCCCAGAGTCGAGGCTTCAGCCTTATGGGTGCCGATCGCCCCCGCCAAAGCGAGAGCGTCCTTATCGCAGCGGAGCGCCTCCGGGCAGTACACCTTCATGATGATGGGGCCGGCTGGGCCCGGGATCTTGACCACCATGTAGGCATAGTGGCAGGCCGCCATGATCTTGGTGAGCGCCGGCCGACCTAGTATGGCGTTGTACGGGAGGTCGAACTCAGCCACCTCGAACTCGAGCATCTCCGTACGAAAGTTGTCGGCGCCTCGGAAGGTCACCGGGAGACTGACGCGCCCCAAGGTACTGACTCAGCCCCCGGCGCGACGCCGAAGAAGGGAAGCGCCGGCTGGAGCTCCTGCTCCTGCATCTGAAGTGCCTTGGCGACTCGGGCGGACAGGAGGTTGATCGAGCTTCCTCCATCTACCAGCACCCACCCCAACTTGACATTCCGGACCGTGGGCGCAACCACGATCGGGAGATGTCCCGGGCCAGCGGTGCTGGCGGGGTGATCGGCCTGGCTGAATGTGATCGACTGCTCCGACCACACCAGCTGCCTAGCAGACCCCATACCGGGCACGACGGCGCACACCTCCCTCATCACACGCTTGAAACTGGCATGAGACGGATAGGTGGCCGATCCGCCGTGAATGACGGCTACTTCGCACTCCTCCTGTTGAAAACCAAGCGAAGCCGGCTCCTTGCCCTTTCCGCTGCCGGATGCTTGGTGCTGCTCATGGACTCACTTGTCCCCTATCTGGCTGACGACCTGGCAATCGGCCAAGTCGTTGGAGTTGCAACGGTGAATGGGACAGTAAGTCCTCCCGTCCCACTCGCCGGGGCGACGTCCTCGCCCTTCGTTGTGGCCGCGGCGGTCGTCACGGCCGCCCCTGCGGGGACCGTTCCTGTCGCCGCCGCGACCTCCTCCGTTCTTCCGCCCGTCGCGCCCGTCGCGCGGCCGGCCGCTGTCGTCGTCGTCGTCGTCGTCGCGCTCGGCGGCCAGGACCTGCCCGGCCTCGGCCGCCTTGCGCTTCTTCTTGTCCTTCCCGCCGGGATTCTTGGAGATCCTCCGTCGTCTTGATCTTGCGGGTGGCCATCTTCTCCTTGACCTTGGGATATCGGGCGCCCCTCCTGAAAGCCGTGACGATGGCGTTGATGGAGATGTCAGGAATGGTGTTGCCGACCTGACTAAAGCGCCGGATGTAGTCGCGCAGCGACTCTCCCTTCTTCTGCTCCACGTTGTGGAGATCGTCTTCGACCCCGGGCTGCTCGAAGGTGCCCTGGAAGTTGGCGATGAAGAGCTCGGAGAGCTCTTTCCACGACCCCACTGACTCTGAGGGTAGGTTCATGAGCCACGAGTGGGCTCCGCCGGCGAGGACAGCGGGAAGTAGTTCGCCAGAACTTTCCCCGACCCTCCAGCCGGTTGCATCACCGTGGTGTAGATCTGCAGGAACTCATCAGGGTTGGTGGAGCCATCGTACATCTCGATGGGGGCCGGTCAAAACTTCTCCGGCCATTGGTATGCGACATCTAGGGCCTCCTGCTCCTGTATGCGGCCCTCGTCCCGCTGCCCTCGGCGTCTAGGCGGCGCCGAGGAACCGTCGCCTTCGCTGGCCGGGGCGGCGTCGCGGGAGCCCTCCTCCTGGCCTCCGCGGACGGCAGCGATAGCGCGGTCACGCTCTCGGCCGTGCCGCCGGCGGAGCTTGTCACGTAGATCTTCTCCATGCAGTAGGTGGTGGTCCTCCAAGTGGGTCCAGAGGTCCGGTCCACCGCCACGTCTGTCCGGTCGAACCCCCGAGGGAGTCGCCTGGCTTCTATCATCCTGGCCCCACCCCTTCCCGCCAGGAGATCCGCGGGAGGGGTGCGGAGAAACAAAAGAACGGGAGGAAGCGGAAACGCCGGTTCCCGCACCCCTCGGAACTTGCGCTACCGCCGCGGAACCATCGACGTAGCGGGCCAAACTGGCCAGCCACGGCGCCGCCGAAGAGTCCGGAGTCACCGGAACTGGCGGGTTGTCCAGTAGGGCCCTGGCCGCATGGAGGTTTTGTGCTGGAGAGCACTCCTCCAAGGCCAGGCGCCGCCTAGCCAGACTGGGACGGCTGCTCTCCGCCAGGGCACCGACCCTTAGCGGGCTGCTGCCAACCGGCTGATCCACCACCATTGCCGCAGCCGACGCCGCGGCCGCGGCTCTGACGGCTGCTTACTTGTCCATCGCGGACTGCTGATCCGCCATTGAAGAAGTCGAAGAACTCGGACTGATGCTAGCGCCCCCTACCTGGCACGCCACTGATGTTGTGTTTTTCACCGAACCACCGTGAATCACACCCCTATTAGATTTCTACTTCTGCTAGCCGATCAGCCCGGGCTCGATCCGATTCGAGCGTCGGGCGCGGCGAGGAGAGACACGCAGCGATTACCCAGGTTCGGACACCCTCGCGGGTAATAGTTCTACTCCTGCCGAGCCTTAGCTCTTTTCTTGTTGTGGTTGTGTGGAAATGATTACAGAATCAGAAAAAAACTCTCCTCCACTCTCTCTCTCTCTCTTCCCTTCTTATACAAGCCTCTGGTTGGCGGAGAGAGCAGAGGGGTTTGCAGTACAGTAGACTTAGTACACTGATAAGACGCAAGGGACGAGACAGGAGAGACGAAAACGTGCCGCTACTGTGCCGAGCGGCGCCGCCCAAGCGTGGCTCATAACTGGCCCCTGACTCGTGTGAACACACCGATGAGGGAGTAGGCGGGGCCCAACTTGCACCGTCTGACGCGGGCAGCCAACCTGATGACGGCAAACTTTCTCTCTGCCGGTCAATTCCGCAGAGCCACAGTGACAGTTGAGTAGACTCGCAGGGGTCACTGTGGCGGTAATCTTCTCTTCATCGGTCCACCCGCGCGTGATGTCGCATTTAATGTGCATGTCCTTCGCAGCGGGGGAGAGCCTTCGCCCGGAAGACTCCCTTCGGGATGCCTTCTGCAGTGCGGGCCACACCTGGTAGTGAGGGGACCTCTCGCGCTCACCCACGCGCTGGGGCCTGGTCGCCCGCCTGACGCGTGGGGCCCTCGCCTGGTCTTCTTTAGGACTCTTCATACCCCGGTACTTATTGTACCGACATATATGTCAACATACCATTACTAGATGCGATGCAGGTACCGACGTATACCAAGTACCTGAAGGACATCCTCAACAATAAACACCCGTTGCCGACATCTGAAGTCATTAAATTGATTGAGGAGTGCAGTGCGGCGATTTTGAACACTCTCCCTGAGTAGAAGAAGGATCCTAGCTACCCGACCATCTCATGCTCCATTGGTGCACAACACTTTAAGCGTGCTCTGTGCGACCTCGGAGCCAGCGTCAGCATTATGCCCAAGGTAATCTATGAAAGATTAAATCATTCTACCTTGTCGCCTACTGGCATGACCTTGCAGCTGGCGGATCAATCGATTCGCCATCCAATTGGAGTCGCGGAGGACATACCAGTGAAAATTCGAAATTTCCTGGTACCCGTGGATTTCGTGGTGCTGGACATGGAAGTAGACACCAAGACGCCCCTCATTCTTGGGAGGCCATTCTTGAGCACGGCGAATGCAACGATCGATGTTGGTGCAGGAGAAATTCAGCTCAACATTAACGGCCAAGATGAAACATTCAACTTCAGGCCCAGAGCTGAACAACGCTCGCAGGTACGCACAATTTATGGTAAGAATACAAAACATGTGCGGGAGGAAACAAGGGCTATACCAAGACCTCAGGTGGATAGCCTTATTGCTACGATGAGGAGAACTTTCCAATTATTGGATGAGCCATTGCATCATCCATATTGGAAGGAGAACAAAGGGAAATCCAAGCCCCGTCGGAAGAAACATGCGGTCGAGAAATCGGAGCCGCAAGGGAAGATCAACGCCACCCAAAAATATCAGATCAAACAAGTGTGGCGTAAGAAAGAAATCCAACCCGCCGCAGCAACTTCGGCTGCCTGGTGTGGCCGCTCTGCATACTGTCTTGCCGTGCCTTGCTGATACCCTGCCAGATAAATTCCCCGAAATTCTTTCCTGATCTTCCTTGCCAAAAATCTTGCACTGACTTGCCCCGCATATGAATAATTTCAGCTCTGTGCTTAGTTAATTGTATGTCCTTAAAAAAAATAATAAATAATGAAACATTCAAAAACTATAAAAATTTGCATAATCCAGAAAATACCAAAAATATTTCCCTTTGAATAAAATGTATAAATATTGATTTTACCTAGAAAGGATATGATGAACATTGCTCTATTATTGTGATATAAATGCTAGGTATATAATTTAGTACTCTCATTTAAGTTTGACAATTATTGATATGAGTAGTCATCCTGCTTAATATTGCTCATCGAGAATTGACATTATTGAACCAATTCCAAAGTTGTTGAGCGATGTGATATAACTGAGATACGGACCTAGTTACTTATGCCCCTACTAAAGCATAGTCTCGGCATTTATTTTGAAAAGAAAAGAAAAAAAATATATCTTGAGTTCCTCATTATACTTTTTCGTCCTACTAGAGCCAAAAATGCTAAATAAATTTGAAGCCTTCATTCAGCCACTTTGGTTGTATTGAGCTTTGTCAAAAGTAAATCCTTAAGAATAAGTGCTCTTCAAAGCTGGTCATTTCCTTCGCGTACCCTTTGATCGCTAGCCTCTTGTATCTGGTAATGCTAAATTCCACATTGGGATACAGGCATACATCTCGCCAGATGCTGGTCCAAGAATTGGAGTTTACCTTATCTACCTCGGGATGTATTTGGCACGTCGAGTTCGTTATGATCTCGTAGATAGCCCGGCCCGATTATCCCTTGGTAGGTCGGTTCATCAACACTATAAAAACAGGGCCCCTGCAGCGTGTAGAGGGGACCTGATTATCGAGTATTAGCCAAGCACCATTGTATTCTTGCATATTCTCGCTGAGACCTGTTCGTCTTGCCGAGTTCCACTTTGTAATCCTCTTTGACATAAAGAAAGGCTGGACGTTGGGCTATTATCTCTTCCGAGAGGCCTAAACCAGGATAAAAACCCTGTGTCTCCCTGTTGCTCGCTGATTGGCGTGTCTCCTATCTCCCCTTCTCAAGAACCTTAGTTGACTTGAGATCGATATCGCAACCGTCGACAAGACGCCTGACGCAGGCGCCACATTGCTTCTGCCACCGCACAGTGATGGAATGACCGCTACCAGTGCGCCGGACAGGCTACAGTTGAGGCAATCATCTCTCTCTGTCTCGCACGCCTGTATCCTTGCATTTAATGCAGCTGATACGCTGCACGTTGGGCAAGCCTTCACTGAGAAGCTTCCTCCTTCCGCGTGGGCGCCTGCTGAGTGGTGTCGGTGCCCACCTGCTCGGCTGGGCGCCATGTGTCCGGCTCGGGCTCGGCGTGGGGGTCTAATCGCCCGCTCTACGCCGAGCTACCACGCGTCCTGCTCGGGCTTGGCGTGGGGGTCTGATCGCCCGCTCTACGCCGAGCTGCCACTTGTCCGGCTTGGGCTCGGCGTGGGGGTCTGACCGCCCGCTCTACGCCGAACTACCACGCGTCCTGCTCGGGCTTGGCATGGGGGTCTGATCGCCCGCTCTACGCCGAGCTGCCACGCGTCCTGCTTGGGCTCGGCGTGGGGGTCTAGTCGCCTGCTCTACGCCGAGGTGCCACGCGTCCTGCTCGGGCTCGGCGTGGGGGTCTCGTCACCCGCTCTACACCGAGCACGAGCAGGACACGCCGAGCTACCACGCGTCCTGCTCGTGCTCGGCGTGGGTATCCCGGTACGCCGTGTATCAACAGTAGCCCCCGGGCCCACTTCAAGATGCGAAATGCCGGCGCGGGAAAAACAAAAAGGACCGCGCCTATGGAAGGCGAATCATGGGGCCCACCACTTGCTGCCACTTCATTCCCCACTTAATTGCGCTCGCATTGGGAACTGCCGCTGCCGCCTAAGAGACAAGAGGAGGCTGGGGCAAACGACGGGTCGTGGGGAGACCACGTACCAACTGCGGGCGAGGAGCCGCGCCCATGCGCGCCACGCCTGTAAAAGATGGGACTTGGCGCTTTCACGGTTTTACGCCAGTTGCAGCACTTTCGCATTCTAGCTATCTTCTTCCTCACTTCCAGCACCAAAAACTCCTTTGCCACACCGCCTCGTCGTCACACCTCGTCGCGCCACCGCGAGCCTTCTCCTCCCCAATGGCCAACATCCTGCCGTCGTCGACGCAAGATGAGGGGGAGATCCGGGTTCTCCGGAACCTCGCGCCAGATGGCATCCTACGCCTCCGAGCCGGCACCGTGGTACCGCGCTGCCGGGTGGGAGAGATTATCTCCTTTTCCTGGGCGCTTATGGCTGGCTTGGTCCCGCCGTACTCCTAGTTCTTCACCGCAGTACTTGGATTCTACGGGATCCAGTCGCTGCAACTTCCCCCAACTCCATCATCATCCTCTCCATCTTCGCTCACCTCTACGAGATGTTAGTGGGGGTGAGCCCCAACCTTCCGCTGTTTCGCCACTTCTTCGTCCTGCGCGCTCAGCAGGGCGAGGGCGCCGTGGGGAGTTGCCACTTCCGCTCCCTCCCTGGCACCTCTAGGTCCTTCATCGACATCGTCATGAGGAGCAGCTGGAAGCAGTCCTAGCTCTACGTCGGCGACGACAGCGGCCTAGACGATCTGGCGCTCCCCGAGGAGGCGGCGGTGCCAAATGCCGAGACGTGGAAGATGACGCCAGAGGATGCGCCTTGGCTACGCACCATGGTTGCCTGCGTTGAGGGGCTTCGCCGCGGCGAGTTCACCAGCACCCAGGTGCTAACGGACTTCCTGGTGCGGCGACTTTGCCCGCTGGGCCACCGGGAGCGCGGCGCCTGGATGTACATGGGCACCAGCGACTGCACCCACCTTTACCTGGGTCGTAAGTACCCCAATCCTTTGCTCCGGTTTGCATCCTTCTCTGTGTTCTTGCTCTGATCTCATTTGGTCTGGTCTTCTTTGCTCTGCTCCAGAGGACGTCCTCCTCAGCTGGGTTGCGGGATTAGTCCCGCAATCCTCCATCAGTCGCCGCCGGCCAGCCGCCGTCGTCCCGCTGTGTGAGTGGGCACCGGCGGAACGCCTTGCGCTTCTAACCGAGATTCCACCCATGGAGGCCACAAGGCCAGCAGTCTAGCGGGAGCTCGGCCCCCTCCAAATCTGGGACTAGCCCCCACGCGTCGATCGCGTCGGCGGGAAGCACCCAGTGGCGGACGATGGCAGCTCTACGGCGCCGCCACTGCCTCCCTCACCTCCCGCCACTCGCGGGAGGTCTTCTTCCCATGCCGCCGCACTCCCACGTGTTCTAAACCAGACAGATTTTTCTGGTGGGAGATTCGTAGTTCGGTCAGGGGGATTTTTTGCTGCTAGATCACTGAAGCTCACGCTCATAGGGAGACACCAGATTTACCCAGGTTCGGAACCCCTGTGCGGGTAACAGTCCTACTCCAACGAGATTGGTATTATCTCAGATCTGAAACGCTCTTGCCCAATAGCTCTTACAGTAGTATGTGAAACAACTTGGGATCCAACCCCCTCTCCTTCTGCCCCCGCTCCCTTTTATACTGAAAGGGACAGACAGTTGGTCAGAGAGAGAGAGAGAGAGACATTCTATTGGTTGGACTTCGGTCGTCGCGTCTCCCACTTGCTCCTGTTGACGTTTACAACTTAAATGGCTTCCTCCGATCACTGAGTCTGATGGGACATGAGAGACGCCTGGCGTAGGCGCCACTTTGCTTCTGCCACCGCACAGTGATGGAATGACCGCTACAGTGCGCCGGACAGGCTACAGTGCAGGCAATCATCTCTCTCCGTCTTGCACGCCTATATCCTTGCATTTAATGCAGCTGATACGCTGCACGTTGGGGAAGCCTTCGCTGAGAAGCTTCCTCCTTCCGCGTGGGCGCCTGCTGAGTGGGGCTACGTGTCCTGCTCGGTCTCGGCGTGGGAGTCCGATCTCCCGCTCTACGCCGAGCTGCCACGCGTCATGCTCGGGCTCGGCGTGGGCGTCTGATCGCCCGCTATACGCCGAGCTGCCACGCGTCCTGCTCGGCCTCGGCGTGGGGGTCTGATCGCCCGCTCTACGCCAAGCTGCCACGTGTCCTACTCGGCCTCGGCGTGGTGGTCTGGTTACCACCACTACGCCAAGCTACCATGCGTCCTGCTCGGGCTCGGCGTGGGGGTCTGATCGCCCGCTCTATGCCGAGCTGCACGCGTCCTGCTCGGACTCAGCATTGGGGTCTGATCGCCCGCTCTACGCCGAGCTGCCACGCGTCCTGCTTGGGCTCGGCGTGGCGGTCTGATCGCCCGCTCTACGCCGAGCTGCCACGCGTCCTCCACGGGCTCGGCGTGGGGTCCTGATCGCCCGCTCTACGCCGAGCTGCCACGTGTTGATGTGACCATGTCCATCATATGTATGACCAACACTACCTCCATGTGGTGGTCATCAAGATTTCCGTTAACTACTTCGCCAGCACGCACGTCGACAAGTTTTCGATCGACTACTTCATCTTCGACCTCTTCATCTACGACAAGTTGGCAACACTTCGTGACATCTTCTACATCCTCTACATCAACTATGGTGCCATCATCAACAATATGGCATAATCGACCCGCACCATGGCCAGGTCGCATGCACAGCTTGCAAGCTTATCATGTTGATATTGCGCTGTCGCCGCCACCAGTTCGACCACCACCTTGGCCCACCTCCACTACATGAAAACATACTCAAGAAAGGCGTCTCTCCACCTCCTCGACGACCTCAGGCCCAAACACCCATGTTGCTCAAGGCCCAACCAAAGATCAAACCCACTTCGTCATCCACGAGCCCAGTTCGGCCAACAGGAGCAGTCCAACTTGAGAAGATCATAACTCGGTCATACGAAGTCCATTTTGGATGTTCTTGGTATGCACGGACAAGTCCACGATGAGAGCTTTCCAATGGATCCAGTTTGAGGCCCAAATTCTATCAGAATCAACAGGAATCACGAAATCAAGAGGACGTCAAAAACTGCCGGGTGCTGCGCCGCCTCCACTTTGGGCCCGTGGCCCATGTAACCCTAGGGTTGAGCATCCCAAACCTAGCCGTCGCTATATATTTAGTAGTCGTCATCGTTTAGACTTGGGTTTTGCTTAGATTATTCTGCCGTCGCAGTTTCGCCGTGTATTGGTTTGCTGAACCCCAAATTCGTGTGCTTATTCGGTAATCAGTAATTTCAGATTGCATCTACCGTGTTCTTGCTCGTGTTCTCGATTCACTTGCAGGAACTAGCCTTCGTGGTAAGGTCAACCGCATCTTGGCGTGGTTGATAACGAACGGAGATAGTGGTGTAGCGATTGCAGGCTTATATCTGTTCTGATTGGAAGCCGGATCGTCAACGTCGAGTTCTTCACCAATCGTGTTTATCCATACCTATCGGAAGATCGGGACCCCATCCCCCATCAATTGGTATCAGAGCTTCGGTTGCCCGGCAGGTATACTTGTATCCCCTCTGTTACATCTTCCACCTAGAGTCCAGAAAATTTGCCACACAAAAAGATTTGAGTTCGTCATCTCGTTCATCGTCCAAGCCCTTTGTGCCCTTCGCAATTTCGTTTTCAGTTTCGCGTTGTTGAATTTGTATCCATCGTCATCATCTTGTTGCTGGTTTAGAGTAAGTTCTTAGTCTAGTTTGAGTCTTGCATCTTGACGTTGAGTCCAAAGCCATCACATCATCGTCGTCGCCACGTCCAAATCAGATATCAATCTGTCTCGTTCGGTGTTTTATCATTATCTCCCTTGTCAAAACTCCAAATTGAACAAATTTAGAGCCGAACTTATAGCCCAGAAAAAGATCTACAACTTTATCCATTGCACCAAGTTTCAGAAACTCCATGTTCAGATCCAAAATCGCGTTGGAAGTGTTTCTGTATGTGTCTCGGATTTTTCTGAGCAGTTTGTGTTGCGGGGCCCATATCTCCTCGATCCATTATCCAAAATTGGTGTTCCATATATGCAAATTGATCAGCACAAAAAGTTCTACAACTTTCATGTTATACGTTTTCGCGTTTGAGGCCTCCAAAAGTCCGAAACCAGCATAGGAATTTTCTGCATAGTATATTTGTTTTTCCAACAAGAGAAAATTGAGTGTTTGTGTATATACCTTATAATTTCTCATGTGCGGTACTATTGATATTTGAAAAAAAAAGTGAAAAATGGCAAGTGCATAAAAAGAAGCCGCACTAAGAAAAAAAAAGAAAGAGAAAAAACAAGGAAAAGAAAGAAAGAAATCAGAAGTGCTCGCATTCTTTGTATCCAAAGTGTTGTGTTATTTGTTTTGCTTGTTTGAGCTAGGTCTAAGGACGGGTTTAGGCCAGCAACATTGACAAGTACTTTGGATATTTATTCAACTTTGCTATTCTGATTTCGATAATTGCATATTCCTTGCTACTATATATTACCTATCCAAACTCCACATACTTCTTATCAGTTCTGGTTCGAACTTGCAATTGCTTCGCTCACACCCGTTTTAGTATCATGAACCAGCCACCAGTTGTACCTCCTGCAGTGCTGGTAAGAACACTTGTAAGATCATGGTAAGACGCTTGAGAGGGTGTGACTCCACCGTTCAAAACCTAGTAGTTAACAGGGATAATACTTTTGTGTTTTCTACTAATAATGGTACGAGCATACAATGAAATGGGGAGA
Source organism: Raddia distichophylla (assembly GCA_005191435.1). NCBI lineage: Eukaryota > Viridiplantae > Streptophyta > Magnoliopsida > Poales > Poaceae > Raddia > Raddia distichophylla. Next base: position 576,295 of record SPJY01015487.1, on the reverse strand, counting down.
TTGCAACCATCAGCCACCAGTTGGAATGCAAGCATCATTGGTGTGGAGGTTAGAGGAAATTTTGATCGGTTCCATGATAAGGAGAAATTGAAGAAGAGTTACATAACATCTTCTACCAACAAGCATGGTAATACCATTAAGAACCTTCCTTTATATGATATAAAATTTGGACCTGATGCATTTATTGATTGTATAATAGCAGTAGATAAAAATTTTGCTCGACATAGAATTTCTGATAAAGAAAAGGTTATGACAGCTGCTAGTGCTTTAATTAACAATGCATCAATTAAATGGAAGGCGTATTGTTTTCGTATTGGAATACCTTCGACTTGGAAAGACATGAAACAACGATTAAGGGATATGTTTCTTCCTGTCTATTATCGTGAAAATTTACTGAACAAACTACAATGTTTACAACAAGGTGACAAACCAGTGACCGTTTACTATGAAGAATTACAAAATTTGTTGTTACGTTGTGGTTTGGAGGAAACAGATCAAGAGAAGGAGAGTAGATTCATATGTGGACTTAATGAGAACATATATAATATTGTTGTCGATAAAGAATATGTTTCTCTGTTGCAAACCTTTGCTCTTGCTTGTGCAGCTGAAAATAAAATAAAATATAAGAAAGTTGTACGAAAAATCAACACATCTGTTTGCAAGAATGGTGTGTATCCTTGCACGACTAACATTTTGCAGGCAAGTGCAAATGATAAAACTGAGAATGAGGAGATG
>SPJY01015487.1:558270-570314 GCA_005191435.1 Raddia distichophylla | reverse complement strand
CGCGGAATGGAGGCAGTAGGCGACCGGCGACATGGCCTGGAGCCAAGAGCTGAGCTGAGTTCACCGTTCATCAGCACCTCGCGGCAAACAGGTTCATTGACAAGAGGATTTCTTCAGTGTTCTACCTCCAGTCGATTGCACCTACGATGCCTATCCCTGCTTCTCCAATCGATGCCACGCAGGCAAACTGCTTGCTTCTTCCCTCGTGCCTCCTATTCCCTTCATGATTGAGTGTGTGTGGTGCGTCTACCATTCAGTTTAATTTCTCCCTCTCATTTTTCTTCCTCTCCATGCTTGATTTGTGATGTGGTGAAGATTGAAGCAGCAGCAGCATGTATGTATGTGCATATATATTGGACTAGGATTATGTTAATGTCAGCACGAAAAATATAGGACGCTGGGGCCGTCGGATGCGCCCCCTGTCCAAAGCCCATCGCTGGCCCTGCGTTAGTTCTGATGTAAAATTTGTTTTTTTATTCGCAGTGTAAAAAAATTCAATAAATCTAATAAAAGTAAAAAATATTCTCTAATACATGTACATTCCCACATATATTTTTCGTATTGATTTAGAACATTTATACATCTAGGTTATCATTTAAAACGTTTATATATAGTCATATAGATTCGAATAAAATACTTGTGGGATCCGAATAAAAATAGCCGGCGCATGCGGGAATCAAACTCTGGTCTCCGAACAGAGAGCTACCTAGTCTAGCCAACCGGGCAAGGCACCCGCCTTGCACAGGACTACGCGAAAAAATCCTTTTATATGTATGGAATGAATGGACGGTCTGATCTACCTCTTCCTCACGATCAGACGACCGCGAATCAACCATCGACGTGGCCACCCTGGCTGACCAGAACTGTAGCTCGGTATAGTGCTTTGTTTAGATACTAGGAATGTTAGCGAGCCAATGGCGCACCCGCGCATATTTAAATATTTAGACTTAGTAAATACTGCATTAATATTTCATTATCTGAAAAGTAGCATCGGTATATAATCAAATTTTTTGAGGAGATAACATATAAGGCAAAAAAAAAATGACTATGTAAAAACTGATGGCGAACACAAATACTTCCTGATCAAGAATTTAGGATACTGAAGTATGGATGTTCTTTGTGTAACCAAGGTTAAATTTTTTGTAAGCTTTCTACTTTTATGAATGTTTTGCGATCTAACAAAAATAAAACCCTTAGTTTCAAGCCCTCATTATGTAAACTCTTAACCGCTGAAAACTTTTAATTTTGGATGTCCTTTGTGCAAAACCTACCATATATTAAACTGAAAAGTGGGAAATCGAGAAAAAAATATGCCTTAATAAGAAAGAGCAAAATATTTCTAAATCTCGATTTCACAATAATTTGAGTAACATCAAACTTTTTTATGCATGTTCTTTGTGCAACCACGGTTAATTTTTTGGAAACTTTCTATTTCCATGAATGTTTTGCGACCCTAAAAAAATCGTTAGTTCTAAGCCCTTGTTATGAAAACTTTTAATTTTGAATGTTCTTTTTGCAAACATGGTTAAAACACTTTTAATTTTTATGTTTTTTTGGAGACCTACCATAAAAATGAAAAGTCGGAAATCGAGAAAAAAATATGCCCTTATTAAGAAAGAGTAAACTATTTTTAAATTTCGATGTTAAAAACTTTTTATGGATGTTCTCTGAGCAGCCATGGTTTCATTTTGGAGAACATTAAAAAATATTTGGGCTTCCAAAAATGCAGAGAACTTTTTGTTTTTTTGGCTTCAAAAAATTTTTAGACGGGCGCTGGAGATTTGAGGCTCGAACCCTGATATCCTGGGTAAGAGCTAATGGATCTAGCCATCTGAGCAAGGCAGGCATTCTGTATTCCCTTGAAGGTGAATTTTTTAATAGGAAATAAGCGGGCGGTGGAAAAATAAGAGGCAAACACCAAAGAAAAACCAGCGCACACGGGAATCGAACTTTGGTCTACGGACTGAGAGCTATCTATTCTAGCCAACCGAGCAAGGCGCCCGCCTTGCTCAGGGCTGTGCCATAAAAAATCCTTTTATATGTATGGAATGAATGGACCGTCGGATGTAGCTAGCGCTCGTGATCGGACGGCTGTCATTTTTTCGCCGATGTGTCGCACGGTGGCGCTTTGCCGCTAGCGCGTTGTATAATAGATATAATAATAGATATATCATCTCCTTTGTAAAAGATTTCCTCGTAATGACCATACACAATTGCTCCTTAGCAGCCAAATAAGGCCTAGCTGCTCTTATAAGAAATAAATTGATATTAACAATGATAATTTGGCTTGATTTTTTATATGCAATTTAAATAGCAGGGGCGGATGCACAATAGTGCATGGGGTAGCATCTGCTACCCCAAAATTTTTGAAAAAATTCGCATATAGGTATATATATCCCAGCAGTCAGCAGCCGGCCCATCTAACAATCAGTCTAACACATATTGGTATATATATTCGGTGTGTTTTTTTCATTGAATTGTGTTGCTAAGGTCGGTGTCCATCGTCCGCTACCCATCGTTGAATTTCTGGATCCGCCACTGTTAAATAGACATGTTTTTGCAAATAAATGGTAGGTCCAAGGTATTCTGCTGATGTCTCTTGCAAAGAATCATGATGGAAAAGCTACTATCAGAACTGCTGACACATCGATCCCGGCCAAAACCACCGTTTGAGTCATTGAGTGATGAAGGTTCAAGGGACCATCTATCTATGTTTCCATTTTTCCCATTGAATGATCCAATTAACCCAGTTTTAGTTTGTAGAAACAAAATGGTTGGGACAAGCAAAGCTAGGTTTATGTTCAAGAATCAAAAGATACTTTTCCTTAATTAAATGTTTTTTATTTAACGCCTTTAACTTTTTGACACACCTTTAATCATTCGTCTTATTTAAAAATTTAGTGTAAATATGAAAAATATAAATCATGTTTAAAGTACCTTTAATAATCACAAAAAATAAATAAAATTTACGTAATTTTTTTAATAAGACGAATGGTAAAAGACATGTCCATGATTCAAAAGCGTCAAACAATGTCCAAAATTCAAAAGCGTCAAACAAAAAATAAATGGAGGGAGTATTATATAAGCACCGAATGCAAACTTAAGAGCATGGAAACAACTATGTGCCATATACTCTGTCCCACTATGAAATTCAAGCTTGAGAGATGTAAGGCAAATCAAATCGTTCGCCTGGTTGAGGACTGATACCGATTTCCCATCGACCACAGACACCTACTCGTAGTGGTTGCTGGTCCTGGGTTTCAAGGCCTCTTTGATTCACGGTTGTGGTTTGATTTTGGCCGTAGTTGAAAAAATTAAGAGTCTTTAAAAAGAGATCTAGAAAGGCAAAAAAATTATTTTAAAATTATTTTCAGATCTTTTGAGAAAAATCGCACAAAGTCTCAAAAACATTATTACGAAATATTATAGTGAATAGTTTCTAAAAAAATTAATAAATTTACGAACCGAACCAGAACCGTTGTAGATATACCAAAAAGGACCTTAGCCATTGAGGTTGGGGTTGTGACGAGGGGCCTACATGGCAGAATGGGGTTCACGTCTCGGGGTGAGGAGATGCGGAGAGGCGGAACGGTAATTAAAAGGGACATTTTATATCACGTTTTAGCAGAATTCATGAAAAAAAAACAAAAGGTGGCATATAATTAATTATCTTTCAGTGGATTTTAGGGCACCAAATGTATTAGAAATACTTATTAAAGTGACTTCTAAGGACATCTCCAATGGTATAGTCAACTATTAGCAATAATAAAGCTCCATGTTGTCTATAGATAGCTTGTAGACAACATATCCAATGGATTAGCTATAGCATTGGCTATTAAATTTAATATGGACCCATATGTAATAGATGCAATGCACCTTGTAATCCGCTATAGAGGAGCTATTAGTTAATAGCCATTCTCTATCACTCTCCCACTACGAGAATCTCCCACAACACCGAGGGCTCAAAACCCTCGCGATAATGGCAGAATCCCTCGCGAATAGGTGCTCGTGTCCGCTCCCCGCAAATAACGACAGAACACGAGGGCATGGCCATCGCGAATAGTTAAACGCGAGGGTTTTATTATGCCCTCGCGACTCTCTGGCCTGGCAACTTTATCGCGAGGGCCGCATAGCCCTCGCGACATGTCTACGGGGACCATGTTGGCGGGCACGCGCAGGGGACGGCCCACTACTACTCGCGAGGGCTTTGTGGCCCTCGCGACAAACCTGTGGTGCCTTGGTAGTTTATTACAAGGGCCATTTAGCACTCGTGAATAAGCATTTTCAGAAGAAAAAAAGATTTCAAATATGAATTTTAAACAGATTTGAACAGCAGAAAAGCACTACATATATATCAATCACAGAATATATATCAATCACAAATGGTCCAAATGCACATCCACATCCACACATCGACATCACATAACATATCGACACATCGACATACCACAAAGCACAAAGCACATATCCACATACACAACATTTCTGCCATTATACATAGCATATACACATAAGAGGTCCATATGCATAGTCTCCATCCATCACGGGTTGCTCTTCGGGTTAGGGAAGATGGAAGCAGTACCGTCCGATGGAGGGAAGAACGAAGGAGCGCTCTCTGGTGCAGAGAAGAACGAAGGACTGCTTAGTAAGCTTAGAAACCCGTTAGTCCCAGCTTCCGTCCACTCGCGCCGAGCGTCGTGATCGACTCCCTAGACCTGACTTGATGAAGCGGAGCCCTAAAAGCATTAAGAATTTAAGTTTTATTTCAATTGATGCTTTAGGTTAGACTATGATGAAATGACAACACTTACCGCATCTTGGACCTGAACAAATGGCTGTGGTCCCCCGTTAGGTGAGTACCTAGTGCCCACCTTGATCAACCTGCCTGTTCGACCCACTCTGCACATTGGGTGATCAATATAGTGTTAATGTAAATAAATGAGGATCTAATGTAACTGATGAAAGGGGTTAAATGGGAATACCTACACAAAGTTGCCCCCTGAATGGAGCCTCATGAACTCAGCCCACCTTTGTTGTTGTTCTCTTTCCCACCGCGCCTGAGCCGCTATCTGTTTATCGATACACTAAACATTCTAGTAGACATTTCGGAAATTCAACTCATAAAATTATATAATACATTATGTATGAATTACACACATTACGCATTACCCGTAACACACTAATTAGCACTTGTACTCTCCTCAGGGGACTGATGATGACTCCGTCGTCTCTCTGTAGGAGTCGAACTTGGGGGAGAATCCTTCATGGTATACGGAGTTACCAAGTATCTGCGGAAGAATGACGTAAGACCAAAATGTGTGGGAGATTTATAAGGCTAACAGAGGGATTTGGAGGGGATTTATTGGCCTTTTAGTCGTGAGGGCTAGCAGAGGGCCCTCACGAGTAGTTGCTGAGGCAGCCTTACTCACGAGGGTCAACTGGGAGCCCTCGCGAATTAGCCCCACGTGCACACAGGGGCGTGTAGGCGAGCAATTATTGGGCCATATTTCGCGAGGGCCAACTATAGGCCCTCGTGAGTATTTGGCGGCTACAGTTTGTTGCGACGGTTCATTTTTGGCCCTTGTGACTATATGCTTTCTCACGAGGGCTATAGAATGCCCTCGTGATTGTATGTTATCTTATAAGGGCTTTGTTTCAGCCCTAGTATATATTTTTTGGCCCTCGCGAAATTGGGAGATTCCAGTAGTGTCCTCTTCTTCTCTCCTCCACATAAGCAAAAAGGTGAGGTGGACTCCTTAATTATAACCAGCTGACATGGCTTCATTGGAGATGCCCTAAGTCTACTTTTCTTGCCGATCATGTCTCCAACGTGGGGGATAGTCGTATTTCCTCGGCGGGTACATTGATCTCGCTAGCTTCTTAGGTGGAAAGGGGTGGGCTGGACATTACCCCGCTTATTGCCTTTCTCTCCATCGTTGGTCCTTGTTGGCCGGCCCATACAAAGCTCATATCTACAGTCTCTACGACCCATCTATACTCATGGGCCGGCCCATCTATAGTCTCGATGGCTTGGTTGTGGCTGTAGAGAAAGATGGGTCTCCGTGCACTTGAAAAGCCAAAAATATGACAGGTTGGGTTGAAGCGAACCAATGTCAACGGCCAGACGTGAGCCGGCGAGACAGACTACCAGTCTCAACGGCTTAGGCCTGGCCGTCGAGATTAATTGTCCTCTCTCGACCGCGAAGGTATGGTCATCGGGATCTTTGGTGGCCCTCAAAGTTTCGAGCGATTTTCTATAGTGTGTGCTGGTGATCGATGGTGGAGCAGTGCGATATGTTTGCTGCCTTCGTCTTCCTGGCGGCACCATGAATTCCTTTGCTCTGCAAGCCATGATGGGGATGTCATTGGAGAGTGTTGAGTCTTCTCACTCCCTTTAATTTGTTTCGAGCCCTGCATGCATGCATGGGTGTGCCAAAGAGGAGGAGATTATGGCGGTGCCAGGCTAGCTGCTTCATCGTTTCCATGGTACCAGCTCGGTGGCGAGCGACGAGGTGGAGGAGCAATACTAATTTGCATGATTTTTTTTCATAGTAGAGCTCATTATTTTTATGTTGCTAGGGATTTATGTGTCAATTGGGGTTGTATTTTTCTACAAGCTTGATCTATGTATTGCTCCTTTGTCAAAAAACAAAAAAAAAACTGTGAGAACATGCAAACATGCGCAAGATATATATCAGTTAGCTAGATTCGGTGTTATTTTCTTTAAATACTGCTATTTACGTCGTTGTATTTACGTCGGCTTATTTACGTCGGTAGCTATTTACGTCGGCTTTTCGGCTATTTACGTCGGCTTCTGGCCGATGTAAATATCTCTGATTCCTGTAGTGGTTCATCTATCCTTACCTACAAAGATAGAGATGTACGGTTGATTCACCCCTTTCTGACACATATAAATCACTGTTTTTGAAATAGTGCCTCCTAATCAGCTGTTCGATCACGACCAACGGGTGTATCCAGCCATTCGTTTAAACTTTATCTATGAAAAGATTTTTACGATTACTACCAAAGCAATGCGCGCAGCTTGCTCGGTTGGTCACGGGCGCTGCCTCTCGCGTCGAAGGCCTGGGTTTCAATCCTATCCGCACCGCATTTATCATCTTTTTTTCCCTTTTCTCCTGCCTTTTCTTTTCTTCCTTTCTTCCCCAAGCCTTTTTTGTCCCTTTTTCTCTCCTGCCTTCTCTTTTCTTCCTTTGCTCCCCAAGCCTAGGCAGCACACGGCGGCTGCTCACTTTGTCTCTAGGCCACTCCTTAGCGCCCAAGCACCTGGGAGGTGCTGGGTTCGAAAATGAATTAAAAATAATTTATTCTTTGTTTTTGTTCTACTTTTTTGTGATGAACTAAAAAACTCTTAAAAAACAAACCTTACCAAAATAGAACCATAGTTTCATAATATGGTTTTAAAAAATTAACCACCGAAAAAATAAAAAAGCTGCAAAATACAAACCTTAACCATATTTTTATGATAGAGGCTCATAAAAATAGTATTCAAATATGGTTGTACCTGTATGGGTGTCTTTTGTTGAACCGTAGTTACAGTTATATCCAATAGAATGGCGAATCGGTAATTATAGTCAGTGTCGCTAAGTATCTGTCGTTGTGTTACAAATTTGACCAAATCTATTTTACCTGCAGAAACTTCATGTTCATATTTGAATGGGTAGAAACTAGCAAATAGCAATAATAGAATCAGAGTATGCTCAAATCCTTTTAGACCAAGAGTCTTTTGTGGTCACTTTATTCTTATTTTATATACATACAATAAGTTGTACCATATATATGCATAGTATTTTTTTATTGGCTTTATGTCCCGTGCAACGTGCGGGGTGGTAGGCTAGTTTATCTAATTTATATCAGCACCATCCGTAGGTAACCCACTAACCCTATATGGTCTTTTTCTTAAAAAAAATCCCATCATCACCATGCATCGTCTTCCGTTCCAGAGATAGGAGAAATGGATCGAAGAGCTAGAATCATACGCGCGTGTGCAACCCACTCAGTTTTCGTGTAAAGGTAATGACCGACGCGCAGCTAATTAATGTTTCTAGTTGTTTCTCATGTGTTAAGAAATATATACAAGAATATAACAGGCTCATGGAATAAATTAAAAATACACAAGCACACGCAGGGGGAGTAATTAGCCCACTCATTTTCCTTACTAAGAAACGAATCTGCACGAAATATTGCAAGAACAGAGCACTGCTAGTTAATAGTGTTAGTTCATGCATACATCAGAGCCAAAGTACAATGCCATGACAAGACCTACTAACTTCAAATCTGAATTTCAGACCAGGCTTTATCCTGTTTACCTCCTATTCCCATCAATCTGTATGTATACAAATACACACACGCACACCACATCAAATATACCCAACGCACTACGACTCTATCTCTTCCCTTATTAACCTTCCCTCATGCTTTTTTATGAGGTTGCCACATGGGGAAGACGACGAAGTAGCTAGGTTGTGCGACTGTGCATATATATAAGCTAGGAATAGGAAATTTTGGTTTTTTAATTTATTTTTTAATCCTTCGCGCAGAAATAGATGATTGAGAGTGGTTTTGGTAGAAAGAGGCCCCATCACCCATTAGACGGGTGACCGAAAGCCAATAGATTACCAAAGAGGTGATGGCCTAAAGGTCGGGTGATTGGTGGCATGGTGACAACAATGCTTTGCTGATCTTTAGCAGACCACACATACTACCTCCGTTTTTTTATTTAACGCCTTTGACTTTTGAGCACACCTTTGACCATTCGTCTTATTCAAAAATTTAGTGCAAGCAAGCAAAAAAAAAGTCATGTTTAATGTATCTTTATTGATAAAACAAATCACAACAAAATAAATAATATTTACATAATTTTTTGAATAAGACGAATGGTCAACTATGTGTTCAAAAGTCAAAAGCGTCAAACAAAAAAAAACGGAGGGAGTATCCTTTTTTTGACAGGAGCAGGACACAGTATTGCTTGGCCAATGGTGATAGGTGGTTTTCTATCGCCATATCGCCTGGCCAACGAGCGATAGGTGATTTTTTATGACATACCACTAGCGGGGCCATGTATTCAACTTTAATTCTTAATATAAAAAATTAATAGAAGTATTGCCCTTTGTTTGGGAAATCGCTACAAAAAATCTAATCAAAATGTACTAAACTAACATTCTTGCTTAATATCGAAATTAATTAAAATAAAAGATTGGTGAGGATATTGAAGGACAATGGCACAAAAGCCATGGTGGACTCACCGATTCCTTCTTTGGTAGACAATAGGTTGGAGGTTGCCTACCTGACGGGTGATGGGCGTCTATTTGTGTCAAAACTACACACTGGCATCTATTTCAGCGAAAATAATTTTAAAAAATATAAAACAAAATCTATATGACTAGGCCACGTTATTGTCAATGCTACTGGAGATGTATGCACCGATGCACCATACATAACTAGGTCATTTGCTAGCTATGCAGGTGCAATCACTGCTGCCAAAAATGGTCTCCACACTACTATATAAGAAAGGACACAAATTTCAACCGATAACATGGCCAAACCATTTGAGTATCCGAAAAACTCTCAATGTCCATTCAAATAGAATAATTATAAGTCACATGAGACAAGGGCTTAGCAATGACACACCATATCATATTTGCTTTTCCCACCTTATTTGGGCCTCTAGCATGGCGGTCCACCAAGAGGCTATATAAAGGAGATTGTGGAAGTAGCGATGGTAATGGATACAAGTTTGGGCAAATACTTGTGGACGAAAATCAATTGGGAACATGTATGATGAGATTTGATACCACCTACGTGTGAGAGTTGTAGCTAGCTATGCCATGCACAATACCCAATATCGGCCAACCTAGACCAATTTTCCAAGTGTTGATCAAGCGTTAAGCACCTCATGTACGAATGGGCCCAACTTCATCAACCATAGTTTCGCTAGAACACCAATTCACATACCATGCTCTAACACTAATCCTTTCTATTCTCAAGCTCCACATTGCCCTTAAGAAAATCCAAAACCCATGTAGTGCCTCATTAAACATTGTTATCGCCTCACCTCCAGGGATGGATCGAGCACCGTCACCTCACCGCCGCGTATCTTGTAAATAGACGCAACCTATGGAAGAGTCCCTAGATCTGGTGGTGGCAAGTGACACTCTAGATCCAGCTCCCTCAAGTAAAGCAGCGACTGGCAACCATCCTTTGGCTCCCTCAAGTGTGGCAGTGGCCCAAGTAAATCCTGCTTCCACACATGCGATCTAAGGATGGGTAGCATTGACAAACCTAGATCAAGGTCCATGTTCATCCATGGTGGCGACGATGTTAGATTGGGTGGTCACAACTACTTAATTCACAATGGTACTCCCTTACTCCCCTTAATTTGTTGCACCTTCGGGGTTTTCAGTCCTCTTCTCGCTTTTGCGATACTTTCATGTGGACCAAAAGGTGATTTATAACTACAGGTTTAATACTCGGTGATACGTTTATGGGTATTTCATAGCAATGTTAGGTTCAGATTGGATCATGTTTTGGGCTTGGGTATATATCCGTGACAATATTACCCAAGTCTGACCACAAGGCTGCCATTTTTGTGCGTGTAGTAGCTTTGTTTTGGTCTGTATGAATTTGCCTAAACAATGTCATTTTTTTATAACAATAAGAACGTTTTCATTACATATTTAGCTTATTTCCAGGGAGTTTTTTTGTTTGACCAAGCAGGGAGTATATTGCTTGCAGCAAGGGGTGTAGCTACAAAATAAAAGGAACAATGCAGTAATTTAAGAGGCCGGCATGACATCGATTAGAGGTGATATGGTCATAGAATTCTTCAATAACTTTGGTTGGAGACGAATAATAGAATCTGTCTAACTTGATTTCTTTTTGGTGTGTCAATCTTTTTGGCTTACGTACCTGTGTACATCTATGATCTAGGCTGAAATGATGTTCCATTAAGAAGTAAATCTATATGATTATTGAGAGAGATGTGATCGATTGTTGATAGACACTGTGCCAAAATGCAACGGCCAGAAACTTTGTTTCATTTGGTCGATCGCCACTCGGGGAACCGCACAACCTTCTTCCTTTTTCCATAAGATCATGTGTTCATGGATAAGATCAATAAGCTAGAACTTGCAGCGGAACTCCACATTTCTTCGGACCCACACATGACAGAGCATGGGAACATGTTTTCCTATGCTCAAGTAAGAGAGAAAAGCTTTGGTGCCTTGGTACCATACTACTCACCTCACGTGATAATCAGCGTGGTAGCGATGGCTTCTTCCCACTTGCCCCCTATTCCCATATACGCGTGTGGCGTAGTAGGCTTGTAGCACAAAGCCTCAAAAATATTTTTAAAATATAAAAAAAATTTAAAAAATATTTTTGAGATCTTTGAGAAAAAAAACCTCCGCAAAGGCTTATAAAATTATTACTCCCTCCGTCCCAGAAAGAGTGCTCTTCTGGCTATGAATCTGGACACAGCCTTCCAGATTCATAGCCAGAAGAGCACTCTTTCTGGGACGGAGGGAGTAATAATTTTATAAGCCTTTGCGGAGGTTTTTTTTCTCAAAGATCTCAAAAATATTTTTTAAATTTTTTTTATATTTTAAAAATATTTTTGAGGCTTTGTGCTACAAGCCTACTACGCCACACGCGTATATGGGAATAGGGGGCAAGTGGGAAGAAGCCATCGCTACCACGCTGATTATCACGTGAGGTGAGTAGTATGGTACCAAGGCACCAAAGCTTTTCTCTCTTACTTGAGCATAGGAAAACATGTTCCCATGCTCTGTCATGTGTGGGTCCGAAGAAATGTGGAGTTCCGCTGCAAGTTCTAGCTTATTGATCTTATCCATGAACACATGATCTTATGGAAAAAGGAAGAAGGTTGTGCGGTTCCCCGAGTGGCGATCGACCAAATGAAACAAAGTTTCTGGCCGTTGCATTTTGGCACAGTGTCTATCAACAATCGATCACATCTCTCTCAATAATCATATAGATTTACTTCTTAATGGAACATCATTTCAGCC
>SPJY01015487.1:548270-553270 GCA_005191435.1 Raddia distichophylla | reverse complement strand
AAAAAAAAAGGTGAAAAAGGCAAGCGCATGAAAAGAAGCCGCGCAAAGAGAAAAAAAAAAAGAAAAGAGAAAAAAAAGGAAAAAAAAGAAAGATAGAAACCAGAAGTGCTTCCTTCCTTTTGTATCCAAAGTATTGCGTTATTCGTGTTGCTTGCTTGAGCTAGGTTTAAGGACGAGTTTAGGCCAGCAAGTTTGACAAGTATTTTGGATATTTATTCAGCTTTGTTATTCTGACTTCGATAATTGCATATTCCTTGCTACTAAATATTGCTTATCCAAACTTCACATACTTCTTATCAGTGCTGGTTCGAACTTGCAGTCGATTCGATCACACTCGTTCGGTATCACGAACCAGCCACTGGTTGTACCTCCTGCAGTGATGGTAAGAACACTTGTAAGAGCATGGTAAGACGCTTGAGAGGGTGTGACTCCACCATTCAAAACCTAGTAGTTGACAGGGATAATACTTTTGTGTTATTTTGTGTTTTCTACTAATAATGACAGGAGCATACAATTGAATGGGGAGATTGCAACCATCAGCCACTAGTTGGAATGCAAGCATCATTGGTGAGGAGGTTAGAGAAAATTTTGATCTGTTCCATCATAAGGAGAAACTGAAGAAGAGTTACACATCATTTGCTACCAACAAGCATGGTAATACTATTGAGAACCTTCCTTTATATGATCTAAAATTTGGACATGATGCATTTATTGATTGGGAAATAGTAGTAGATAAAATTTTTGCTCGACATAGAATTTCCGATAAAGAAAAGGTTATGACAGCTGCTAGTGCTTTAATTAATAATGCATCAATTAAATGGAAGACATATTGTTTTCGTATTGGGATACCTTCGACTTGTAGAGACATGAAACAACTATTAAGGGATAGGTTTCTTCCTATCTATTATCATGAAAATTTATTGAACAAACTACAATGTTTACAACAAGTTGACAAATCAGTGATCGTTTACTACGAAGAATTACAAAATTTGTTGTTACGTTGTGGTTTGGAGGAAACAGATCAAGAGAAGGAGAATAGATTCTTATGTGGACTTAATGAGAAAATTTATAATATTGTTGTTGATAAAGAATATGTTGCTCTGTTGCAAACCTTTGCTTTTGCTTGTAAAGCTGAAAATAAAATAAAACATAAGAAAGTTGTACGAAAAATAAACACATCTGTTTACAAGAGTGGTGTGTATCCTTGCACGACTAACATTTTGCAGGCAAGTGTGAATGATAAAATTGAGAATGAGGAGAATGAAGAGATGCTTGTTACTGTACCCATGCTTCCAACACCTACAACGGAAGATGTACCTACATCAGCTGAGGAGAAAAATAAAGGTAATGAAAAAGGTACCACACACATTCAAGTTGAAAACGATATTGATGTGCTGGAACTTTCCACAAAACATGCTTTGTTATAGCAAAAAATTATGGAACCAATTGCTGATTTACCTTTGTCACAAAAAGATTTACTCGATGTTTCTTGTGATAAAGAAAAGTTGTGCGATAATACTTCACTTATATCTATTCCACAACTAGGGAATGAACATGCTACTTGTGCTTTAGAACCAAACACTTGTGCTAAAAATAAACATATTATTCAGCCAGTCAATCAAAATGATGAGTTGAAACTGTTGTCTTCTTTAAATATTCTGGGTTATATTGAATTTGATATTCTATGTGATCTAGACAATTTAAAGGAGAGACTTGTTAATTTTCCGTGGTTATGTAGAAACACTTTATATTGTGGGTAAATATAATGATAAAGGAAAATACATGGTCAATCGAGTGTACATTTGCTCAAATATGAATTTTTCTTACGATGTGCAACCATGTGATCAACTAGAGAGCTACGTTATCAATAATTAGGAGACCTCAAGTGCCTCTAGTTTTGTTACGAAAATACATGAAAAATTTCAAGAAGGCGAGGATGTGGATCCTAATCAATACGGTTCTAAGAATTTGATAACAAATGATATGCTTGTTGCTTTATCTTTCTTTGGAGCTAACCTTTTGCAGTTGAACAAGCATGAGTCAAGGACGAATCACAATCAAGAAGGGGAGGATGATGTGACCATGTCCATCATAGGTATGACCAACACTACGTCAATGTGGTGGTCATCAAGATTTCCATCGACTACTTCGCCAGCATGCACGTCGACGAGTCTTCGATCGACTATTTCATCTACGACAAGCTGGCAACACTTCACGGCATCCTCTACATCATCTACATTAACGATGGTGTCGTCATCAACTATATGGCATCATCGACCCGCGCCATGGCCATGTCGCACGCACAGCCGGCAAGCTCATCATGCTGATACTGCGTTGTCGCCGCCAGCAGTTCGGCCTCCACCGTGGCCACCTCCCCAAGCTCAAGGCGTATTGAAGAAGGGCACATCTCGACTATTTCGACGCCCTCTTGTCCCACAAGCCACGTCGCTACAAGGCCGGCCCAAGAGAGAGCCCAATTTGTTCACGAATCAGATTCGGTCATTTCCATGCAGTCAACTTAAAACGGATGCCCTGGATGCATACAAACTCCGTTTTCGATGTTCTTGTTATGCACGGATAAGCCCTCGACAAGATCTTTCCAACGGATCTAGTCGCACATCCAAATTCCTTCCGGATCAGCGGGAATCATCGAAATAATATTACGATCAGAATCTACCGGGATCTGTCGGGCGCTGTGACGCTCCACTTTGTGCCCATGGCCCATGTACCCCTAGGGATGCGCCCCAAACCCTAGCCGTCACTATAAATTCAGTAGCCGTCGCTAGTTTAGACTTGGGTTTTTCTTAGATTATTCTGCCGTCGCAGTTTCGCCGTGTATCGGTTTGCTGAACCCCAACTTTACGTGCTTATTCGGTAATCAGTAATTTCAGATTGCATCTACCGTGTTCTTGCTCGTGTTCTCAATTCGCTTGCAGGAATTAGCCTTCGTGGTGAGGTCAACCGCGTCTTGGCGTGGTTGATAAGGAACGGAGACAGTGGTGTAGCGATTGCAGGCCTAGATCTAATCTGATTGGATGCCGGATCGTCAACGTCGAGTACTCCACCAATCGTGTTTATCCATACCTGTGGAAAGATCTGGACCCTGTCCCCATCAGATGGGTTTACCAAGCTTTGAGAGGTTGTACGTAGTATCCGTATTCTATGTTGGTGCTACATAATATGTCAAGATAACAAGGAGGTGTCCTCTCCACGGAGAGACCTCCTAGATCCTGGCAATTGTAGTCCGATTCTTCCAACACATCTCGCACATAGAAGCAGTACAACGCCTCCAACGTCACCCCCCACAGAAGTTCGTGCCCTTCTCCTCCACCATCTCCCACACACAAAACTCTAACTATGGTACCATTGGCTCCACCAAAAAGTTGCTGACGAAGGTGAAACAACCTACTCCCTTGCCTTCCACCATGAAGGTGGGGTCCACCATATCCAATAATATGGCTCTACCAAAGAAGTCGTTGTACGTACGAACTAGTGATCGAGGAGACCTAGAAGATAGTGGAACCAATGTAACTGTACATTAATTCATAAAGGCGAATGATAGAGCAAAAAAATTTTCCTCAACGTTATCAGACTACAAGCGCATGTTGAGTAAGGCTGCAAAGTCGAACTCTCAGGTTGAGGGCATGGAAGAATGGATGGCAGCAACTAGGCTTACAACATCGCAAATACTTGGCCAAAGTGTGAGATTGTAGAGGCACCGATAATATGGCCATATAAACTGCGTGAGGAGGTGCCGAAGTTAACAAGAAAGTTGCGGCAATCCCATGACTAGTACGTGACAGAGAGCCGAAATAGCAGATCTACGATCATCTTCCATTTCAAGCAGCATGATTTTTTTGTGGGGGCGATCTATTATGAGTCGATTCCGGGATCATTTACTATCTATACTTTAACATTCTCATTTTTATGAAAAATAAAAAATCATTCATAGAATTTGCATCAAATAAAAATTTGTGCATAAAAATTTTAAAGAATAAAAAATGAGTATGTTACTTTAAAAATAAAAAGGTAATTTAATTTTGATTTATAAATAAAGTATTGTGTCTTTATAAAAATAAAAAGAACATTTGTAGAATTTTTCAAAATAAAAATTATATTTTATCTTGAATTATTTTATTTTTAAATAATTATTCACAAGAGAGAGAAATGTATTTTCTCATAATATATTTGTTTTGTCCCTATTAAGCAACCATCTTCTCACCTAATTCTTTCCACCTTCCTAAGGCCCACTTGCCATGCTCCCATTTCTTCATCTCTTTCTTCTCTTTCTTCCTGCGCATCACTCCCTCTACCTCTATGTTTATTGCTGCGCAATTCCCTTTTCCACTCCCTTCGATGGCCAAGAAACTCCTCAAGTGCCCCAAACAGCCATTGATGATAATCAAGGCTTTATGCTGCAGTTTCTAATCAAGTTATTGGGTATAATGCATGGAGCACCATTGCACAGTAAAAACTCCCCCATCTCCCTCTGTTCACCTCCTATAAATTCCCCGCACCCGAGCTTTCCTCTTCCCTTTGGCCCTCTCTCAAATTGCAGCTCGGGTAAGAGTTTTTGGGTGGATTTTTTCAGAGGAATTCCTTCTCGGTGTATCGCTAACCCATTTTTGGCATCGCTTTGCAAGGCCATTGACCGGAGCAAAGGAAATTCGTCGTCGGAACGGTGCCGATTGTCCTCGCTGCCAAAGGTCGCGCCGCCCCAATTCGTCGTCATCAAGGGGTAATTCTCCTCATCCTGTTTCCCTTGCGCATCGCTGCAACTATCTAGTCGTTCCGCCTAAGCTATTTTTTCAAAAAGGGGTAATCCCCCATTCCCATTATAACAGTGACAACGGAAACAAAGTGAAGTTTTTGAGACGATCCACATACAGGACCTTCTCCAGTTTGACTTCCACGATAGCAAAAACAGACACATAGTTTACTACCTAATACAAATAGTTTGAAAGCCAACTAATACAAGACCAATAGCGTCTTTTTTTTCA
>SPJY01015487.1:518246-548252 GCA_005191435.1 Raddia distichophylla | reverse complement strand
ACACATAGTTTACTACCTAATACAAATAGTTTGAAATCCAACTAATACAAGACCAATAATGTCTATTTTTTCACAGCTAACATTGAAGAAGAACCACATATCCTTCTTGGAATATCGCCAAAATCCACCATCTGAGAAACGCACTCATCAACAGCAAAGTGATCTTCCCATATCATAGAACCAGTTCCATGCTCCCTAAGCACAGATGTGCATACATGAGTATTGACTATGATCCTTTTTCTCTTCTTCATCAACTTTTTTAGACAAACCTGCAATGAAAGCACTCAAAATTTGGGAGCACCTCATCAGGATTTCGGACTTAGAATCTTTCTGCATCCCTGCCCAATACCTCATATTGGAGCACACCAAATACATAATAGTAAGTGAAGATTTTATTAAGAAGTCATCAAAAATAGCTTTATTTCTATAAGCCCATGTAGCCCAACACACCGCTGCCAAGCAAAGTACATGCAGCCTGGAAGCTCGAGGCAATACTCTGTGCATCCACAAAAAGAAATGCTCAAAGCTCCTAGGCCTAAGTTTCATACCATAGCTAGAAGCAATGACTCCCCACAATGATTTGGCAGTGGAGAAAAAAAAAAGAAGATGATCAATTGTTTCAATGTTATTACAAAAGCAACACCTAGCATCCCTCCCCAATTCCTTTTCCTAAGGTTATCTTTGGTGAGGATCACTTTTTGAGACATTAGCCACATGAAAATTTTAATTTTAAGAGGCATCTTAGCCTTCCAAATGTCTTTGATCTCTTTACTACCTAGTGCACCACGTAACCTCAAGTACATAGACTTAACCGTAAAAACTCTCCTTTTTTTTTTTCTAAATCCCAATATGAACAATCTGATCCATCCCTTAAGGGAATATTTTTACATTTACACACCAAGTCATTCCAACATTGCATATCCTAGGGGAGCATACATCTCCTAAAGGATAAGTTCCACCCCTTTTCCACACATTGACTCACAGTTATCTCCTTATCAAATATCATAAATTGGAGGGAATTTTTCCCTGAGTGGAATATCCTCCACCCAGGAGTCATTTCAAAAATCAATTTGTTTTTCATCCCCACAGAATAAGATCTGAACTGAGTGTAAATATGTTTGAATTTGAATAAATCTCCCCACCCAGGAGAATCACTCTGCCTATGAGTAACCTGTGAGATTGTTTTACCCCTCGTGTACTCATGTAGTAGGAATTTATTGGTCAAGATTTCATTTCGGAACTTACTTTACTAAGTTTTGCTAAGGATTTCTCCCAGGTATTAGCACTCTTTGTACCCTTAATTATTTGTAAGATCTAGTTACTGTAAGGTGGTATGCAATGCAATTATTTTTCTTGATTGTTTTGATTTTTTTTCAATAATTTTTACGCCATAGTCCAAACTAATCCCAAATAATGAGTTTCCGTTATCTTCAAGAAGCTAACAAAATCACATCACAGGAGGGTTTCAAAAACCGCCGGTTAACCGCGGTAAACCGCGGCTAACCGCGCCTCCGCGGGGGCCCGGCTCGGTAAACCGGCGGTTTAGGGTTTAGGGGTTTGGTTAAAATTCGTTTAAATAATTTTTGAATGTAAAATATACATAAAATTCCTAAAAATACTATTAATCATTCTAAGCATTTTGGCTTAAATAAAATTTAAAAATTCAATTTTTTAATGTGTATTTTAATGAATTTTAGTCATTTTCATTGATTTTGAAATTTTTTTCGTCGCAAACCGCGGTTAACCGCGAGAAACCGCCGGTTAACCGCCAAAAACCGCGGCTAACCGCGATCAAAATCGGGAAGCCGTGGTTTTGAATTTAGGACAAAAACCGTACGGAACCGCCGGTAAACCGCGGTTAACCGCGGTTAACCGGCTCCGCGCCACTCGCGGTTCGGAGAAGCTCCGCGGTTTTGTTATCCCTGATCACAGCATCTTAATGAAGGAGTTTTTCATGTTATGATAAGTAATAACCATGCAGCCCAGTTCAACAACATATAGTCAATACATCGATCTTAGTCCTGCATATTAGCATTTATAGATATTTTTTATCCATGTGTTCATCTCATTCAAGGTTCTAAAAATAGATATCAATCCCCTATTAAACACGTGTCTGAATATTTTGGTGTTTTTGATGTAGAACGTTGAGTAAACTGAAGTGGCCTGCTTGTCATTTTGGAAAACAGTTATGCCCTCATACTTCTGTTCGCGGTCGTGTACTGTGAGAGTTTATCTCTTTTCGGACTTGATTTATATTCCTGGGACGCTTGCGTGCCTTTCATCTGTAATGTTGCGAGACATGGTTTCCACTATATTCTTTTTTAGATGCAATGGAAAATAGGGATAAATTATCTTTTTTTTAAAAACAATCCCCTATTAAACAGCAATTAATCCCCGCTGTTTTAACAAAGTGGAATCTTGGTGACCAATCGTCTAATGTACGTTACCTCCGCCAATGAAATCTGATTTGCCGGAAAAAAAATTCGAACCGCTCTAACAGCCTAACCTAATCACATTATTGGCTCACGCCGATTTCGGAGGCCCAGCTGCAATCTCCGTGGGCGCATCATGCATCATCGTTCATGCTACGACAAGAGGAGAGAACAATACAAACACGTGGTTTTCTTTCCAGAATCAAATTAAGCCAGGCCAGTTCGGTTCGGTCGCGATGCTGCTGCTGCTTACATCCTCCTAGAAATGCAGCTCAACATCTAGGTATGAATTTTGATCAGACCACTAATGTTGATTCTATTGCGGGCAAGAAGGATGATAAGGACGGAGGTAATTTCTTTAGATGTGGAAGGAAAGGACATAAGTTGGCTGAGTGTAACTTTCTAGTCAAATGTTTGAGGTGTGGACAGGAGGGTCATATGGCTCGCAGATGTGCTGAGAAGAAACCATGGGAATTTGTGGCAGCTTTCTATGGTTTTCATTCTGAAGCTTTGGGGTTCTTCCCGATTGAAGATATTCAAGTGGAGGATTTTGACAAGTTCAATGAATGCACTGTTTTAGTTTCGGTAGAGAAAGGGAAGGCGACCTTAGAAGATTTGTATGCTGAATTCAAGGATTATTTTGGTGATGAATGGAATGGACAAGTATCTAATGTGAAAGAGGGTCTTCCCAAATTTTCCTTTTAGCAACCTTGACATTAGAAGTAGCGAGTTTCGTTATTACATCACGAATTACAAATAGCTGAAAAAGCTTTATTGCTATCAGCCCAGGACGCGGATCAAACATACTAACTGTAGCACTCGGGTTTGCCCACACCAACTCGCACCCCAGATGGTCCCCACCATGACTCCGATTTTGAATCGAAGACTGACATTGGTGCCCCTCTCGAGAGAACCTACCAACCCGTCTCGCATGCACGCCACATACTAAACTCTACTTGATAAGATGGAAACAGGGGTTATCAAGACATATCAACCCAAGTTCAGTATAGTCGACCATGCTCATGGGGAGGACAATATGGGCATAGACTCAGACGGCGATGACTTGCTTTTCGCAGAGGTGTGGAAGAATATATGGTAGCAAAAAAAGGTCGGTTTACCAAACCCTCTAATGATTTAGTAGACATTCAAAACAGCCTGATGACTAGAGTCATGGAGGGATCTAGGAAGCCAAGTTCATCCACCGGCGCTGTGGACTTCTAAGCCTCCATCCTCTGGATCCTCCGAAGAGAGACATGGACGGCGATGGCGGCGAGGGCGGTGGGGGTGGGCTGGGAGTTGGCGGCGTTGGCGTTGGCGGCAGAGAGTGCGGCAAGGGGCAGCGAGGTGCCGCGGAGGCGGCGTCGGGGGTGGTGGCGTGGCGGCGGTGGACGGTGTTGGCGAGTTGGGTGGCTTGACAGTGGTGGTGCGGGCCGGGTAGCGGTAGGGAGCAGGATGGCGGCGGCGCCGGTGGAGTGGACTGGGAGTGAATGCGCTGCTAGGGTAAGCTTGGCTAAAAAGTACGACGGTGGGCCCTACACAACTGTTTATGTCGGCCCAAGGAAAGCTGACGTAAATAATACTGTTATTTACGTCTGCCGGAACAAACCAATAAATACACGCCGACATAAATAAGGGTTTCATGACACCGTTTGACGCTAAGTCCAAAAATCAATGTTTACGTCGGCCCGGCCGACGTTAATAGTTTTATTTATGTAGGTTTGCAATACATAGCCGAGTATCATACAGACATACGTTTCATTATTCGGGTATTACATACCTGGTTGCATTACGCAAGCTTAATATTAAATAAGCCAAGCAACCATACAACTGTGGTAGGAAAAATCATCAGAGTCGGCAGAACATATATAAGATCATCCGAAAAATCCTCCATTGGCTATGCATTCCAGGAGGCGACTGGAACAAACCCTAAACCGCATCATGACCATCGCAGCCCAGATCATCTCATGGCACTCGAACAAAACCTTCTCTTTACTTTCATCTAAAAGAGTGGAAGTATGCGAGGTCAGCGTCATTCAAATGCTGGATAGTTAGTGATAGATGGCTTTGATTGGGGGAAGAGGTTATTTTATTGGCGTAAAGCCATTTTTTAAGATAAGTTTAAATTATACTATCTAGCATCAGGTATTATGTTCCTTTGATAATCAACGAGGCGTTCAGCACCGTAACAAACACAACCAAAGCACACAACCCATGCCCCAACCGACAGACCTTAACAACCAACCTTAAAGTAACCAACTCAAACTCGACAAGGAAACTTCACCTTGATCCCAACCAAAGCAATCTTCATGTTGCCCCAATCCATAACCTGCTATCCTTGTGGGATTGGCAATCCCATTGTGGACCAGACTTGCCATGGCATGCTGGCCTCGGCCTAGGAGGGTTGCTAGCCCATCATAGCCTAGCGTCACCTTGAGGAAGTGTGGCCTTTATCACCCTCGGTGATGACCAATGACGGTTCCTATCGAAAGTGGTCCCAGAGGGCCTCCGCAGAGCACTCACAGCTGGTGATCTGAAACCCGTACTCCACGCAATGGCCATGCGTTGTGTTGGAACCATCCCTCAGATGGCAGTGATCTCCCCGCTACACGTGTTCTTCAGCGCTCCTCCTGGGTAAGCCCTGGCTAAACCCAGCACAAGGCATCTCGTGCCTTAATCATCCATCAGTATGTCATCCATGGGGCAAGTCACCAACCAATTCATCTCGACTTCCACGGTCATCGACCTTACCTTACATGAACTATCCCGACCAATCGACCAAACTAGACCAACACACCACATAGCTATAACCACACACAACACATCCAGTCCATCATGCATCTATTAGCCCTAACTGTCACATGCCATATAGTTTTGAATGAATGAATGAATGAACGGTAAAAATCGGTTCACCGTTCCGTGGCTAGTTGCCGGAAGATTCATTTGAACCTAAGCAAATCTAAGCAGGTTTTACCCATTATGTAAGGCTAAAGTTGTTACCAAACTACTCTTCGGCTAACAAGGATATGACAATCAAAGCAGTCATAAAGGTTAGATGGTACAAGGATAGACATGTATAATTATAACATGATTAACAATTGGGCAGGTTAATAAGCATGCACTTTTATAATAAACAACATAGTTTGGGAAAACTGGGTAATGAACATTATTATAGTGATGTTAATCCGCACTAGGGAAGGTCGCAATCTTTCCCTAATACTGGTGGACATCTATAAGAGTAAGTGTTAACTCACCTTGGTCTAGTGGAAGATCTTCCTCGGTATCGCCAAACCTTTCCTCGAAACCGGTTACATCTATTACCGATAAACATCAATAAATAACCAATAGTGCAGGAAAAAAAAACATGATGCATGAATGCAACAACGCTTTCATTCGACGATCCTATTTCACCCTAAGGGGGATCTTGTCGATAGTTTGGCGAGCGGTCATGCCATGCATGATATGCAATTGTTTCTACGCACTATTTACGAGCCTACGTAGGCTACCTTAGCATCTCTTCGGTATTCCTATTTACTACGAGAATCCTATGAGTATCTATAAAGAGATAGGCTTCACAGGGGGCTCAGGGGTGTGCTATGACATCATCGAGGTTGTGCGATTAAAGGGAATAATGCATGAAATGCCATGGGTTAAAATGTGTAATATTCCCGATTAAGTTCCCTTAACGAGATTTAATCTTGTTTTTGAAAAATAGTCGTTACGCATTATATTTTGAATTAAAGTGAGAATTATGTCAATCCAATGTACAAGGGTTATTCTCTTTTCTTAGTTGGTATACCCAACTTAGGTAACTGGAGTGGCTTTGTGGAACTAGGCTAGATATATCTTGGTAACCTTATGATAGGTTGGGTGGCAAGTTAAGTGGGTACATTTACAAAGCTAAATCGGCTTGTAAATGACATAGTGCCAAATTTATATTTATTTGGTCAAGGGTAGTCTCTCTACTCCTTCTCTCAAAGAAGACCCACTTTTATTAATGTTTAGCGTATCGATAGATTTCTTATTTAAATACCTAGAAAGCCTTATTCAGATTATATAAGCTCTATATTAGCCTTCACGTTAATTATCATGAACTATCAACGGGAAGGGTATATTGTACCTTAGCTATGCTCTTATCGATGGAGAATAGCTCTGGTTACGAATGCATTTTGTGTGTATGCTATTTTATGCACTGGCTAACTAACCATGTGGGTTCTATCAATCTTCAAAGACAGATAATCACTTCAGAGGTCTTCCTCTTATAACCTTAGGTTCAATGATTTATTCTGAGTCCAAAAGGTTATTTTATGCCTGAAGACGTTTCCTTGAGTTTTTAACAAACCACACACGATCTTAATTTATGGGGCTCTCGTCTAATATTAGTATACTCTATACTATTAATCCATTTTAGTGTTTCTATCATTCCCTTTGGGTTTATAAAGTATTTTATGCTTTGTATAATCCTCCCCTATATTTTCCAACTCAGATTCAATTTTTATTTAACAACAATTCATTTCGGACCATTTCCAATATAGGAAGATACTCAGGGAGTGTGCCTATTTACTTAGCCAGAGAAAACCTATGAACAGTGCTTAGGTTAATTGTCTTATATTGTCTCTAATATTATTTAGTATTTATCATAAATTTTCTAGGAATTTAGGAGGTGTTTACATTTTTTTAATAACTCATGAAATCCTATTGTAAAATAAGAATACAATTGCCATTAACTTATTACGATTTTATTATTCCATTTTTCCCCATACAATATTTATTGTGGTATTTTTCCTAGGTAGTAAACCCTATTTAGTATTTGTGTACAAAATGTTTGAATTTTTTGTGGTCGTTTGCTATTTGAAATAAATCCGACAATGTGCTATGACACATGAAATAACAGATTTCGAGAGTTAATTGCAAATCAAGCTTTGGGCTGGTCTTGGGCCGATTTGGGCTGGACGTGGCTTGAGCCCAGCGCGCAAAGGCTTAACTGAAAGCGTATTTTCGAGTTTACATTTCCACTTATTGACAGGTGTGCATGGGAAGATGGGAAACGAACTGCAGAACTTGAAATGGAGTCAGCACTACTAGACGAACTTTCAACTATCAAGTATCGCACTGAACTATCAGCAGTTCAACACTAGCTACTAGCTTTGGTCGGATGACAATAGGGTCCCGCGGGACAGTGAAACAGTGAAAAAGAAAAGGAAGCGAACCAGAACTTGCGAGCAGAACAGCAGGGCGGCCATGACGGCGCCACTGCCCTACAGCCTTGCCTGTCAACGGCCGTGTGTCTAGCTGGAAAAGTGGCAGAGGCGGGTTCAAAGTAGCGAGGTAAACACGATCGATGATCGGTTCAGCTTGCAGCAGTGGGAGCATGCACAGCGGCGACGCAGAGAGCCGCTGTTCACATGTGCTAGGCCCTAGATAAGCACTCTAGTGCGTGCAATACATAGCCGAGTATCATACAGACATACGTTTTCATTATTCGGGGTATTACATACCTGGTTGCATTACGCAAGCTTAATATTAAATAAGCCAAGCAACCATACAACTGTGGTAGGAAAAATCATCAGAGTCGGCATAACATATATAAGATCATCCGAAAAATCCTCCAATGGCTATGCATTCCAGGAGGCGACTGGAGCAAACCCTAAACCGCATCATGACTATCGCAGCCCAGATCATCTCATGGCACTCGAACAAAACCTTCTCTGTACTTTCATCTAAAAGAGTGGAAGTATGCGAGGTTAGCGTCATCCAAATGCTGGATAGTTAGTGATAGATGGCTTTGATTGGGGAAAGAGGTTATTAACCTTATGATAAGTTGGGTGGCAAGTTAAGTGGGTACATTTACAAAGCTAAATCAGCTTGTAAACGACATAGTGCCAAATTTATATTTATTTGGTCAAGGGTAGTCTCTCTACTCTTTCTCTCAAAGAAGACCCACTTTTATTAATGTTTAGCGTATCAATAGATTTCTTATTTAAATACCTAGAAAGCCTTATTCAGATTATATAAGCTCGATATTAGCCTTCACGTTAATTATCATGAACTATCAACGGGAAGGGTATATTGTACCTTAGCTATGCTCTTATCGATGGAGAATAGCTCTGGTTACGAATGCATTTTGTGTGTATGCTATTTTATGCACTGGCTAACTAACCATGTGGGTTCTATCAATCTTCAAAGACAGATAATCACTTCAGAGGTCTTCCTCTTATAACCTTAGGTTCAATGATTTATTCTGAGTCCAAAAGGTTATTTTATGCCTGAAGACGTTTCCTTGAGTTTTTAACAAACCACACACGATCTTAATTTATGGGGCTCTCGTCTAATATTAGTATACTCTATACTATTAATCCATTTTAGTGTTTCTATCATTCCCTTTGGGTTTATAAAGTATTTTATGCTTTGTATAATCCTCCCCTATATTTTCCAACTCAGATTCAATTTTTATTTAACAACAATTCATTTCGGACCATTTCCAATATAGGAAGATACTCAGGGAGTGTGCCTATTTACTTAGCCAGAGAAAACCTATGAACAGTGCTTAGGTTAATTGTCTTATATTGTCTCTAATATTATTTAGTATTTATCATAAATTTTCTAGGAATTTAGGAGGTGTTTACATTTTTTTAATAACTCATGAAATCCTATTGTAAAATAAGAATACAATTGCCATTAACTTATTACGATTTTATTATTCCATTTTTCCCCATACAATATTTATTGTGGTATTTTTCCTAGGTAGTAAACCCTATTTAGTATTTGTGTACAAAATGTTTGAATTTTTTGTGGTCGTTTGCTATTTGAAATAAATCCGACAATGTGCTATGACACATGAAATAACAGATTTCGAGAGTTAATTGCAAATCAAGCTTTGGGCTGGTCTTGGGCCGATTTGGGCTGGACGTGGCTTGAGCCCAGCGCGCAAAGGCTTAACTGAAAGCGTATTTTCGAGTTTACATTTCCACTTATTGACAGGTGTGCATGGGAAGATGGGAAACGAACTGCAGAACTTGAAATGGAGTCAGCACTACTAGACGAACTTTCAACTATCAAGTATCGCACTGAACTATCAGCAGTTCAACACTAGCTACTAGCTTTGGTCGGATGACAATAGGGTCCCGCGGGACAGTGAAACAGTGAAAAAGAAAAGGAAGCGAACCAGAACTTGCGAGCAGAACAGCAGGGCGGCCATGACGGCGCCACTGCCCTACAGCCTTGCCTGTCAACGGCCGTGTGTCTAGCTGGAAAAGTGGCAGAGGCGGGTTCAAAGTAGCGAGGTAAACACGATCGATGATCGGTTCAGCTTGCAGCAGTGGGAGCATGCACAGCGGCGACGACTGCGGCTTCCAGTAGCGAGATGACGGCGCGACAGCACTCCGGTGAGGCAGGGGCATGTCCAGCAGCTGGGGAAGGTACACGAACACATAGGGAAAGTAGAGGAGGTGACAAATCGGGGACTCACCACACCAATTTATCGATTTGATGCAGATGTGGGGCGTCAACGTGTTCCACGACGGTGGCGCTACGCCGATCCGGCAAACGGCGACAAGGTGAGGGTGATGGAGGGGCGACGAGACACTCGGGTAGCCGAGGATCCCTAGGGTGCTCTCGGGTGGCGGATAGATAGGCCGACGCGGCGGCGCCACGCTCACCAGCGTTGGGGAAGGCGACGTGCACGCAACGGCACGTCTCCAGCTAACGGCAGCATAAATAGCGATGACGGGAGGGAGGCGACGGAGCATCGGAAAGGGCCGCTATCAGAGGGGATGTACTTATGTCAGCAGGTTCGTACTGACCGCCAATACTGTTCACTCTGTGTCGGCCGTATGCCTAAAGGCCACCGACACCGATTACCACTTGTCGGCGGGATTACCAGGGCCGACGACAATGCTTGAGGCCAATATATAAAAGGGTTGCGCAGTAGGATAGTTCGACTAAAAACTATTCATCCCACTTGGCTAGCAGCGTGCGGCGCAGCGCGGGCTCGCCCGCCAAGTCGCATGTTCGAGTCCTGCGCGTGCTCCCTGTTTTTTTTATTTCTTTGAGATCAGTGACGACCATTGACCTCAAGCCACCGATATAGGTGAAGCTGTGTCGGCGGGGTTGTCGGCCGCCGACACACGTTATATTATGAGTACTTAGTTGGCCGTGCGTTAAGTCCCATTCTCGGTACGTAGCGGACGCATCCTCCATCTGCCGTGCCACCGCCGCCACGCCGCCTCTTCCCGCGCTCCCAGTGCCACCGCCTCCTGCGCCGCCCCCTCTTCCCTCCTGCTCCGCCGCTGTCTCCTCCCTCCCGCGCTGCCCTCTCTTCCCTACCGCGCGCCGCCGCCACCAAAATGGGGAGATTTAAAAAGTTATTACTCATGAGGGTTGTAGAACCGATATTTATTGCTGATTCAGGTAGCGGATTGTGGCTCTCCTCAAATCATGTATCAAAAACTTTTCTGTAAGTACTGAAGGGTTCTCGGCAGCTTTTGCAACTAACACCTAAGAGGAAAGCAAAAAATTCAGAAAATACTCTGTTACTGAATAGTGCAAACCAAGCAATGTGAAATTAGGCTTACAATATCATCACCATTGAAAAATTAAATATAATGAAATTTTCTCTTTGTCACCAAGAGTTTTCCATAAAATTTCACGTTTTCATAATCAAACTTTACATTACAGTTTTGACATTTCAGAGGCCAAAAAAAGAATGTAAGATAATGACCTATGACTTATTCAGAAATTTGACAAATTTGCGTGGAGATCACTAAAGCTACTTTAATTGCTCCATTTTAAATCCTGATGGCTTGATATCTGAGCACCAAGCTTATCAAGTGGGACATGTTAACAAAGAAAGGAAAAAAATTGTTATTTTTTGTTATGTGGGGCCGTGTTTACAGTAGAAGGCCTAAGCCTAATACCGGCCAAAATAATTAATAAGAGATTAGCTTTAGTTCAGAATTATCTCCAATTTAGAGATAAGATTAGTTAGAGTTTGTTCAGGGAATTAGTTGGCCGATGGCCTATGTAAGCCGCAAGGCATGGCCGATTTGGGCAAGTAATCAGATCAATCTATTATCCTCTACCCCTTTCTTCTAATCTCCCCTCTGCTGTCACCATTGATCGGAGGCTTCCAGCCGACGATCACTACCTCCGAAGCAAAGGGCCGGCGCCCCCGCCGTTGCCTTTGCCCGGCCGCCGGTCAAGCCGTAACATCTTGGTATCAGCAGTCACAGATCCTTCACCCACCTCCGCCGCCCTCGCCATGGCCCATTCACCTTCCTGAAGGTGGTGTCACCATTTTGCCACTCCTCTCTCAATTACATGTTGTACCATCTATGTCTCTGACAGTGGGTCACAGTGACAAAATGGTGAGACCTATTTTTTTTAGTGGCATGTGTGCATAATTTAATTTGGTATTGTTGAACCACTTTCAGCAAAGTGATAGAATATACATTAAAAATGGTGTCACGGGAACAAATATGTGTCAAAAACAAGACTGCATTAGATACCTTGGCAGCATATAATGAGAAAAAATAAAAGTAACCCAAAAAGATTAGCACCGCACCAACTTAGAAAAAAGAGATGCTCTTGCAGGCCGAAAAACATTGAGATTTATTAGGAGTGAAAATAATTTGCTATTGTTTATATCAGACGAAGGAAGCAAATGTGTGTTAGGTACAATTAGTTGATCAAGCAAGGAAGCATGGTGTTCAGGTCCTCATTGAAGAATGAACAATTGGAGTTGCATTGCTGACAAAAGGCAATGCCTATTATGTGTCAAGTACATAATAAGTAATAACTGCAACTCTATAAACTAAGTCAAGAACTGCATCTATATTTTTGTGCTCTAAATTATTGATGCCTTTCGATAACCCTGCTCCTAAAAAAACAATTGTATTTGAGCATGGTGTTTAAGAGTAGCTTAACGATGAGCTGAGAAGGCACAACCTTTCCTTCACATACGAGATTGTTGATCATTATACTGATTGAAATAGTAAAAGATTAGCAAGATACTAAGATGATGATTAAAATATATGAGCTAGTCAAATTAGCACAAGATGGAGAATAGGACAATGCATGCATAGGATGAGGCAGTAGTAAACTGATACCCTTTTTCAGTGTCAGATTTAGCTTCTTCACGAAGAAGATCACCAACATTCAGATGGGTAAACCTGAACTGATTCAGGCTCAAACAGAGCTCAAATGAACCCAACAAACATCAAGAGATTCATATGTTGCTGTCAAAGCTACATGTAGTGCAAAAATTGCGCATCCTATAGTGATCCTATATCCCCAAAATCTACTTCGCCAGAAAAACACACAATGGTGTCCCTTTGGAATTTGGAAACTTCATTTGAGCTCTGTTTGTGCCTGAATATTTTCCTTTTATACAGCAGCAGATCATGTAATATTTTAGGTATTGAAAAGTGATCAGATTCACATTGAATGTTGAAGTGGATAGGAAAAATATTTCAAGGATCTCACTATCTAAAAAAATTATGCATCCTGTAGACTTTATTATGGACACTAAGGAGTTTTTATAAAAACAAACAGGAACATAAGACTCTATCAAAACTTATTATATCATACAAAGTTGTTGTCCATAATATCACAGAGATGGCGACTTAAAATGATAAGAAATAACTTTGGAGCAAAAAATAGATAAACAAACATTAGAAGTTAATTAGCTCCAG
Source organism: Raddia distichophylla (assembly GCA_005191435.1). Lineage (NCBI taxonomy): Eukaryota > Viridiplantae > Streptophyta > Magnoliopsida > Poales > Poaceae > Raddia > Raddia distichophylla. The sequence continues at coordinate 535,132 of SPJY01015487.1, read as the reverse complement.
CGACAAAGAATAGTGCTATTTTATCCAATTTAATTGAAAACAATAAGCAATTTCATGATTGCATTTGCCATGGACTATGCAAAAATTCTCCGTTCGAACTTAAAATGAAATGATATAGTTAATAGTAATTGAGCATAACTTTGGATTCCTAAATTTCACAGCAATGCTCAATGTATTTGAATTTTAGTCAATAGCCTTGATGGCGCGCCGCGGATGTCAACAACCTACTTATTTTCTATAAATAAAGAATTATATAGTTGCAGAAGCAACAAATATATAAGATTTTATTTGAATTTTATAATATATTATTGTATGTATCAATATGAATGCTCTAATTCCCATAAACTGCCTACTGTGTAAGCTACAAATGTTTCATCATTTTCTGCATTTCTACAAGAAAGCTAGTAAAACGAACTCTTTTGAAGTGTTTCGTCATTTTCTGCATTTATACAAGAAAGCCACAAATGTTTCATTAAAGTGTAAATATTTCTGTAAGCATAATACAATGTTAACACTAATCTTTTGAAGCATACCGACATCAACTTCTGTAAATGTAAGAAGGTGATGATCAGATGGAGTCAGGGTAGTTTTTCCATCTAAAAGGTTTAGATGAGAACCTGTATGTAGGACAGCGAGCCTATGCTCGAAAGTTGAAAATGGCATATAAAATTGTAGCTCCATTATAAAAAAGTATCAATCCTTATTAAAAAAAAATGAGATCAATCTAATACCACAGATTATGAAATACAATGAGGAGTCATCACCACATCCTGACCACATCAAAGATTATGGAATCCTCATCACTCATCAAACAACAGACACCATGTACAAATAGGACAACTGTCATCCTTACTTCCTAGATATAACGTATGTATTATGCACCAGGGAATAATACACTTGCAGTCTATATATTCATTTAATTTGCTTCCATCTAGTTTCATGTGACTAAGCATCTTAATTGAATTGATTTTACCGAAAATTAGGGCTTGAGGTATTATCAAATTGAAGTGAGATCAACAAAGCATCTAAAGACAAGTCAGTAGGACACCTGAAGACAAAAAATGCATAAAAATTAGTAGAACACCTGAACTTCCATGGAACTAAGCATCTCAATTAGATTTTTTTTAGTAAACATGAGGGCCTAAAGTATTATAAAATTGAAGAAGCAAGATGATCAGAGCATTTGAAGACAAATGAGTACGACACCTAATGATAAACAAATGCATAAACTAAGCATCTCAATCATAATTTATTTTTACCAAACATGTGAACATTAGGTATTATCAAATTGAAGAAGCGAGATCAGCAAAGCATCTAAAGACAAATCATTACCACACCTAAAGATGAAAATAAATGAAGGCATAAATAAGTAGAACATTGAAGATAATTAAGTATCAATGCATATCAATTATGTTCACTAAAATGAACTGAAGAAGAAATGGAGGACACAAGCAGTAATGAGCACAAGAATGAAATCTCGAAAACCCTATCCAAGCATGGAAATGTAATTGGAAGGTAAGAGTTTTGATCATCAGATGATTAGGCACTGAATGGTGGCTATCAATTAAACAATCAAAAGAATCCAGATTAATTTTCCAATTGTGCACCATAAAATAATAAAATTTCCACCTAATCCCCAAAATTCTCAATCAACCCTTGTCTAGAACTCTAATTAGCCCAATGTCATCAGGCGCAGAATCCTAATCGGGGGCTTGGGGCTTTGGGGGACGCGTGCTAGAGCGACTAACCTAGGTGTTTACGCCATGGAGCGTGTGCTGAGGTACGTCGACATTGTTCGGCGAGGAGGCTGTGCGACATCAGCACTATTGCGACCTTTATGCGGTTGAAGACGATGGTGCGATGACCGTCCTCAGCGTTGTTTGGCGAGGAGGCAATGAAGGGAGCCAATGGTGGCGGTGCTCCAAGAAGTGCAGGGTAGCGGTGGTGGCGGAGCCGCTTCAGATCCAGAGCTCGGCGAAGAGGTAGGGAAGGAACATGGAAGGTCGAGGGGGATGGCACTTTGGCGGGGAAAGGGTGGCGGCGGTGATTGGCGCACCGACTGGTGAGATGCGGCTGCAACGGTGATGAAGCTCCAACTAACGTAGGCTGCGGCGGGGCCGCCATTTTAGCCTGTGAATTGAGGCGGGACTATGCCACTACCGTAATACAAAGAGGTGACTATTGCTAGGAGTGGCAGCAGTTGCTTCGTGAAATCATGTCGTCGTGCGTGCGCTGTGCGGCTGTGCTGGAGGTGGCACATCTGGGCTGCAAGGATCCAAATGTGTCTCTGAGCCATCGGTTGCCGTGTTTGTGTGATAGGTTTGTGCGTGCGGGAGGTGGAGCTATAACGATCCAACTCTCGATTAAAACCATCAGATCAATGCGAATCAATGGCCAATATTAAGTGTGTCGACCAAGCTGGTAAGCAACTCGTTCTTTTAAAGATGTAGAGATAGGAGAACTGTCATCATTACTTCCTAGATAAAACCTATGTATTATGCAAAAAGGAATAAACTTTCGGTCCATATATATTTGTTTAATTATGTTCCATCCAGTTCCATGTGACTAAGCATCTCAATTGAACTTATTCTACTGAAAATTAGGGCTTGAGGTATTATCAAATTGAAGAAGTGAGATCAACAAAGCATTTGAAGACAAATCAGTAGGACACCTGTTGACAAAAAAAATGCATAAAACTCAGTAGAACACCTGAACTTCCGTGGAACTAAACACCTCAATCAGAATTTATTTTTTAGTATGAGGGCCTAAAGTATTATCAAATTAAAGAAGCAAGATGATCAGAGCATCTGAAGACAAATTAGTTCGACACCTGATGATAAACGAATGCATAAATTAGTACAACAGCTAAAGAATGTCCATGCAACTAAGCATCTCAATCAGATTTTATTTTTTACCAGATATGTGGGCATTAGGTATTATCATCAGAGCATCTGAAGTCAAATCAGTATGACACCTGAAGATGAAGATAAATGAAGGCATAAATCAGTACAACATTGCAGATAATTATGGATCAGTGCATATCAATTATGTTCATTAAAAATAAACTGAAGAATAAATGAATGACGCAACCAGTAGTGAGCACAAGAATGAAATCTCAAAAACCCTTTCCAAGCATGGAAATGTGATAGGAAGGTAAGAGTTTTGATCATCAAATGATTAAGCTCTAAAACTGGTGGCTATCAAATAATCGATCAAATGAATCCAGATTAATTTTCCAAGTGTGTTGCCAGAAAATAATTAAATTTCGACCTAGTCCTTGAAATCCCCCATCAACCCATGTCTAGAACTCTAATTAGCCCAATGTCATCCAGCGCAGAACCCTAATTGGGGGCTCGGGGCTTTGGGGATGCGTGCTAGAGGGACTGAACTAGGTGTTTATGCCAACGAGCGTGTGCTGAGTTACATCGACATTGTTTGGTGAGGAGGTGGTGTGACCTCAACACTGTTGCGACCTTAATGCGGTTGAAGACGATGGTGCGATGACCATCCTCGACGTTGTTCAGGGAGGGCAGTGAAGGGAGCCAATGGTGGCGGCACTCCAAGAAGTGTAGGGCAGCGGTGGTGGCGGAGCCGCTTCAGATCTGGAGCTCGGCGAAGAGGTGGAGAAGGAATGTGGAAGGAGGAGGTGGATGGCACTCTGGGCAGGGAATTAAGGGTGGCGGCGGCGATTGGCACACTGACTGGCGAGATGGGGTGGCAACGGCGGTGAAGCTCCAACCGGCGTAGGCTGTGGTGGAGGTGGCGTTGTAGGCTGTGAACGGAGGACGGATTGTGCCACTATCGTAATGCGAAGAGGTGGGCATTGCAAGGAGTGGTGGCAGTTGCTTAGTGAAATTGTGCCATCGTGCGAGCGCCATTCGGCTGTGCGGGAGGTGGCACATTAGGGCTGCAAGGATCCAACCGTGTCTCTGAGCCGTCGGTTGCTATGTTTGTGCCATAGGTTCGTGCGTGCGGGAGGTGGAGCTATAAGGATCCAACTCTCAATTAGAACCAATCAATGCAAATCAATGGCCGAAATTAAGTTTGCCGCGCCAGGCGGGGTGGCACGGTCAAAAGGGTTAGATTTGCAAATTCTTTAGCCCGGGAATTAAAATTAAAATATTTTTAAAAAAAAGGTTAAAAAATAAATTTTATTGGTAAGTAACTCGCACTACTAGGGAATGGGCCTTCTATCCCGGCACATCAGTCCAGGTTAAAATCAAACCGGGACTGAGATTAACTTCAGTCCTGGTTCAACGGCAGCGAGGCCGCATGCCACTTTTTAGGCCCGGTTGGTGCCACCAACCAGGACCGATAGGTCACCTCGCGCGACCGATAGGTGTTACCAACCAGGACTGATATTGGGCTCCAACAATTGGTGCATTTCTCCGGTCACAAAAAGTCACTGCATCCACCGTCGTCTTCTCGTCGCCGCACTGAGAGCTGAGGGAGCTCGCACGCGCGCTGAGGAAAGGAGCGAAGACCGGAGCCACATTCGTCGCCACGCTGAGCAAGGAGCTGCTGAGGAGTGGGGACCGGAGCCAAGTATCTCTTCGTCGCGCTGAGGGAGCGCTGAAAGGGGATCGGAGCCACGCTCGTGTCACCGCGCCGACCGTGTCGTCACCACCGCCCCGGCTGCACCTATGAGGAGAGGGGAGACTGGATCTTCGCCTCTTCGTCGCGCTGAGAGGGAAGGAGCCGAGGGAGGAGAAGGTAGCCGCTCTCGTTATCGCCGCGCGCCCGCCGATTCGTCAGCGCCTCCCCGACCACGCCGCTGAGGTACATTTATCCACCGGCATCGCATCCTTGTTCTGATCCCACCACCACCACCGCCGCCACAGCTACCGGCGCAACCGTGAATGCCGACCTTTGTTTGTATTTTTAGCTTTAAATTTTCATCCGGGAGATTTAGGTTGTCATGTTGGACTGGTGACGGGGCTACTAACATCGCAACCACGCTCCCTCCTCCTAGGTCGAAAATGTGTTGTTTTCTTAAGTGTCTATGCCCCTCCACCGTTGTTTGTTGTGGGGACGAATCAATACAAAAGTAGCGCAAAAAGACAAAAAAATACGTGGTGAGCAACGATGTGGCACGTCGCGGAGACGGTGGCGGCGGCGGGAATGGTGGTGATGAGGAGGGCGAGGGCGACGGTGACGGCGACGGCAGCGGAAATGGTGGTATTGAGGAGGGCCAGGGCAAGGGCGGCGGCGGCGGCGACATGAATGGTGCTATTGAGGAGGGCGAGGGCGACGGTGCGAAGGGGAAGTCACATTTCCGTAGAGTGTGATTGAGACATTAAGATCGCACTCTGTGATGCACTTATTAATTTAAGTTTTATGCACTTTAAAATTTTTGTTGTCCGAACAATTTATGTATAATTGTACCTGCTGCAGACTTTGTGTGTTTTAATATGTACTATTAAATCATGCTTGTATGTGAAGTATTGAATCATGTTTGTATGTGTACTATTAAATCATATTTGTTTGTATGGTATGAATATGTGTATTTGATACACAAGCTACTGTCGCACTCAATGCTATCAATATGTATACTGCAGATGGATCGGCAATGGATTTACATGGACCGATGTTCCTCGCAGTTCGTGGAGGGTTTGAAAACTTTTGTTCGTCATGTCGAAACCAATATTACCTTAGACTATATATGTTGCCTATGTATTTATTGTAAGAATCAAAATGAGTAGGCAAACTGTGAGTAAATTTATTTTCATTTGATCTTAAGGGGTTTTATGAAAAATTATACCTGTTGGACCAAGCACGGCGAAATAGAGATTACACGAGCTGAAGAAGAACAGGTGGACGATAATATCTCGGATGCTGGCCAACACAGTTCTTTCGAACATATGCAGGGGGAGTTTGGCGTCGATGATCTAGATCAGATGCTGCTTGATGGAGAGGGAGAATACGTTGATGAAAGGCATTACAAAAAGTTTCAGCGCCTGTCGGGGGACTATGAAACACTGTTGTATCCAAACTGCAGACAGGGGCACAGAAAGTTGCGTACCACACTAGAACTAATGCAATGGAAGACGGCAAATGGATTGTCTGATAAGGGATTCAACGAATTGTTAGGCCTCACGAAGAAGTTGCTTCCAGAAGGTAACACGTTGCCTGAAACTACGTACGAAGCCAAGCAAGCTCTATGTCCTTTGGGCTTGAAGGTACAGAAGATACATGCATGCCGTAACGATTGCATCCTCTATCGCAATGAGTGTAAGAATTTAGAAGCATGTCCGGTGTGCAAAACATCGCGGTATAAGACCAAGCATGATGACGCAGGTGAGGTAGAGGGTGGACGTAAAGTGAAGAGACCCGCTAAGGTTGTGTGTTACTTTCCTATAATTCCTCGGTTGAAGCGTTTGTTTGCGAACAAAGAATATGCGAAGATGATGCGTTGGCACAACGATGCTCGTAATGTTGATGGAAAACTAAAACACCCCGCAGATGGGTCGCAGTGGCAAAAACTTGATAGAAAATACCCGGAGTTTTCAAGCGATGCGAGGAACATACGGTTTGCGTTGAGTACAGATGGGATGAACACCTATGGCGAGTTGAGCACCAATCACAGTACCTGGCCAGTGACTATGTATCTACAATTTTCCTTCTTGGTTGTGTCAGAAGCGGAAATATATTATGATGTCATTGCTCATCCAGGGCCCCAAGCAACCTGGGAACGACATCGATGTGTACCTAAAACCGTTGATCGAAGATCTGCTAACATTGCGGAACGATGGTGTACGTGCATGGGATGAGTACAAAAGAGAGCACTTCACCCTACATGCATTGCTATTCGTAATCATCAATGACTGGCCAGCACTTGGTAACCTGTCGGGCCTATCTATCATGGGATATAAAGCCTGCATCGAGTGCTTGGACGATGCGGAAGAAAAGTACCTGACAAACTCTCGGAAGGTTGTATACATGGGCCATCATAGATTTCTAAACCTGAAGCACCCGTTACGGAGTAACCGAGTTAATTTTGATGGGATGACAGAGAACCGCAAGAAGCCTAAGCATCACAGTGGGGCAGATTTATTTTCTATGGTGAAGAATCTAAAAATCGTATTTGGAAAGAGTCATGGTAGTAAACCTGCCCCATCACTCCCTCCTGAAGAAGTTAAGAAGAAGGCTAGTTGGAAGAACCAATCAATTTTTTGGGATTTGCCTTACTAGAAAGACTTAGAGGTTCGTCACTCATTGAACTTTATGCATATAACGAAGAATGTCTGCGTGAACTTGTTAGGATTCCTATATATGTACGACAAATCAAAAGATACTATTCAAACACTGAAGGACCTACAACTATAAGGACTCAGGCAGGAATTACATCCACAAGAAAGAGACAAAGGGCATTAACTCCATCCTGCGAGCTACACTCCAAGCAAAGAAGAGAAAACGAACATGATTAAGTTGTTAAACAATGTTAAGGTTCTTCCAGGATACTCGTCGAACACAAGAAGACTTATAAACACAAAAGGGAATAAAATCATAATCGTGAAATCGCATGATTGTTACGTGTTGATGACCCAATTGCTGTCAGTGATGTTGAGAGGTGTTCTGCCTGACATGGTACGAGGGATAATCGTCAAGGTGTGCTAGTTTTCAACGCCATATCACAAAAGGTCATAGATTCAGATAAGTTATCTAATCTACAGAATGATATTGTCGCTGCTTTGGTCAACCTTAAGATGATCATCCCTCTGTCCTTCTTTGATATGATGGTCCATCTCATGGTTCACATGGGGAAACAGTTAGAAATTCTCGGACATGTGTTCTTGCACAGCATGTTCCCTCTCGAGAGGTACATTGTGTCCTAAAAAATATGTTCGTAACCGGTCTCACCCAGAAGGACGCATTGCCCAGGGTGTTGGCATAGAAGAGGTGATTGAGTTTTGCATCGACTATATTAATGAATTGAATCCGATTGGCGTGCCTGTATCACGCTATGAGGGGAGGCTACAGGGAAAAGGTACTCTAGGGAGAAAAGAATCATCTTGCAAAGATATACTGTCATTTAGACAAGCACATTTCATAGTATTGAAGCAAGCAGTTTTAGTGGCTCCATATGTCGATGATCACGAGAAGATTCTACGAGACGAATACCTAGGGAGGTCAGAAAAGTGGATCGCAAACAAGGAAGTAGAGAGTTTCGGCGGTTGGCTACAAAAGCAGCTGTTTGGCAAGGAGGGAGTCCACGACCAATTGCAACTCTTAGCTCGGGGACCATCAATGACAATCATATCATGGTAAGGGTATGAGATAAATGGATACACATTTTACACTGCATCCCAGGATAGTAAGAGCACGAACCAAAATAGCGGTGTTCGAATTGATGCATTGGACAATAATAGAAACATGGACACCTATTATGGTTTTATAGAGGAAATCTTGGAGCTCGAGTACGGACATTTGAAAGTCCCTCTATTTCGATGCCAATGGGTCAAACTGACAGCTGTGCAGATTGACGAGTTCGGGATGACAACCGTGGACCTCAAGCAAGTGGCCTACAGGGACGAACCATTCTTGCTCGCCAATGATGTCACACAGATTTTCTTTGTGATTGACATGGATAGCAAACAAAAAATACAAAAAGAACAGAGTACCAAAAGGCAGAAGGACAATACTTGTAGTACTGATAAGCCAAGACACCATGTTGTTCTTTCTGGTAAAAGAAGGATTATCGGAATAGAGGGCGTAACAGATGAAATAGAGTATAATCAGTTCAATGAGCTGCCGCCTTTCTGGTGGATGTAGACATTACTATTCTTAATGGTGATGATGATGCCCCTTACGTACGCCATGACCACAGCGAAGGATCACTTGTAAAAACAAATTAGTTTCATATATGTACTATTTATCGTTATTTTTCTGAAAATCACATATGACAAGTACTTGGATGCGCTCGGATGCCAATGTTTAAATGACAATGTTTAAAGAGAATATATACTATTTACGTACAATGTTTTCCAATTTTACGATGTCATAAACAATTTATTAGCAGACACCTCATTTTCAAACTTTTTGTTACTAGAAATTTGCTATCCATGAAAACATTGCCCTCCCTTATACACCTCATTTTCGAACTGTTTGTTAATAGATTCATAATTTACTAGAACTTTAAAACATTTCGAAAAATATTTATTAGCAGACACCTCATTTTTTGTCTTCGTGTTAATAGATATATGCTATCCATAAAAATATTGCGCGCCCACACATATCAACAAGCGTATTGCGTCCAACTGGTTAGCAGCGAGCGGCAATAGCGTGGGCTCACTGTGCTGCCCCGGTTCGAGCCATGCTTCTGCCCCCTGCAGTCCCAATTTTTTGGAAAATATAACCATCACTCCCAGTTTAAACCTCAATTCGGGACTGAAGGCCCCCACAAAGCTGTTATGCTGAATTTTTTAAAAACAAAACTTTCACTCCCGGTTGATACTTCCAACCGGGACTGAATGCCTCCACCGCAAAGTTGTTATGTTGGGCCCTCACGTCAGTATACCTTTAATCCCGGTTGTAGGTTTCAACCGGGAGTAACTGTTTTATTTAATTACGGTTGTTGTATTAAACTGGGATTGATATGTATCATCGCCCCACACGTCAGTTCTTTCCCCTTCCTCCGGATTCAGCCTCGCTCCTTTCGCCGATTGTTCGACACCCCGATGCGCTTGAATTGGGGAGGCGAGCCGACGCTCGTGCAGCTACATTTTCGATCCACACGAGACAAAATGGAATGCCAAAAATCAGTCAGGCCGCCTATAAATTTGGACGGAATCCACATCATACACACAGAGCTAGGCATCCTAATTTCTCTCGCTTATACCTCCGGCCGCCATGTCTTCTAGCTCTAATTCATCGCCGCCTGTGTCGCCACCACCAAAGCGTTGGATGCTTACTGAGTTTTGCCACTCCCCTGGGTGCCACCTCTTAGAGGGTACCAGCTCGGTAGAGGATGAGGCGCCACGGTGGTCCGACGACGACGACCTCATACACGACGATCTCTCCGACGATCAGGAGGGCGCTGAGGACTCCGACCCCGAACTCGACGGTGAAGATGAAGCCGACGGCAATGGCGCGTCGTTAGACCTTGACAGTGGGGACGAGGGTGATAGCGATGATGACGAGGAGGAGGATAGCAGTGACGGCGAGGGCGGCGCCGATTAGACATTATGTAGTAGTTTTAGTTTTTCTTAATTTCATGCGATTTTCTTTTTTAAGTCCAAACATGTATCCTCTGAGAATTTTAATGGAATTTACTGGAATCTATACTATTAAACGGAATTAACTGGAATTTTATACTATTTACTGGAATTTCTACTGCCGACTGGAATTTATACATTTACTGGAATGTTAAAATATTTCACTACTTTTCGTATGTTATGGTGAATATAAACTACTTGTGAACAATATTTACAATATTAGAAGAAACCTCATTTTCTGGAAATTCTCATAATAGAAATTTGCCATCCATTTAAACAATGCACCCCTCTATACATCGACAAGCGTATTGCGTCCAACTGGCTAGTAGCACGCGGCTAAAGCGTGGGCTCACTGCGTCGCCGTGGTTCGAGCCCCGCTTCAGCCCCCTACAGGACCAATTTTTTTTGGAAAAATACGACAATCACTCCCGGTTTAAACCTCCAACCGGGATTGAAGGCCTCCCGACGCAAAGCAGTTTTTTTTTTAAAACACAATATTACTCCCGGTTTTTAGGTCGAACCGGGACTGAAGGCCTCCAGACACAAAGCAGTTCTGCGGGGCCCACACGTTAGTAATCCTTTACTCCCAGTTGGACGTTTCAACCGGGATTGATGGTCATAAGAATCCCGGTTGTCGGATTTAACTGGGATTGATGGCCTCTATATGTCCGTTTCCCCCCAATTCTTCAAAAGACGCACCCTAAACCGCGCCAAATTAACCCTAGGTCGACACCGCCGCCACTAGACTCGCCGCCGCCTACAACCCCTCCGATGCCGCCGTCCGTGTCGCCGCCGCCTACAACCCCTCGGAGGACGCGCCCGTGATGTCGCCACCGCCCGTGTCGCCGCCCACTACAACCCCTCCGACGTCGCCGCCGCCCGTGTCGCCGCCCCCTACAACCCCCTCCGACGCCACCGCCGCCCGTGTCTCCGCCCCCTACAACCTCTCCGACGCCTCCGTCTGTGTCGCCGCCCCCTACAACCCCCTCCGACGACGACGACGCCGCCTGTGTCGCCTGTTAATTCATGACCCATTACACATGCAACATTGCTCTAGCCTCTAGTTGCCTGCAGCATTGCTTATCTTTGTTAATATAATGTGAGTAACTAAAGCATTGCTCTAATTCTATAGTGGGCTTTGTCATATTTGTTCTGGAGCAATGAGTTATGTATACATTGTTTAGATTCTCAAGACAAGTATCATGCATATTTAGAAATAAGATGATTTATTGAATTGTTTGTCGATGCAATTAAATGACTACATATTATTCTCTGAAAATCCATAGTCCATGAATTTTTTATTCTGTGAGAATGATTCTGTTTTTTTACAAGTCCAGTTGTAATAGTGAATCATTTTAGAGAGCATATATCATACATGTCTAGAATTTTTGCAGACGACCTAAAGCATTGCAGTGATTATATGATTTCTAGGGTCGTTAGCTTTACTATCCGATTTAGCTTCACAAGTTAGTTAAAACTTGCAAGCAATTTATCATATTCTTCAACACGATTCTGCTAGGCCTTATGTATTTTCAGTTCCTTTATTTGTTACAATGGCGAGCGGAGGGATTGGTGATGAAGAATTTTTTATGGAGATGTTTAGGATTGGTCCGGATGACAGAGTTCAACTTGCGGCAGCCGGTGAGGCCGTAGAAGCCACCGAGGCCGATGAAGTCATCCAGTCCGGTCAAACCAGTAGCCAGTCACGTCAGCGAGGTCAAAGTAAGAGGCCGAAGTCAAGGCACATAATCACTGAAGTCAGCGAGGAAGGCGAGCCTCTGAAGCCAGCATCGGCGATTGGGCCGTTTAGATCAATTTTCGGAATGAATGTTAGGGACCACGTGCCCATTAGCATTGTGAAATGGGACAACGTGCCTGCAAACCTCAAGAACACCCTATGGACAAATATGAAACAAGTTTTCACCTTCCCCGAAGGGACCGAACAGAAGGTGAAGAGTTACACATTGAAGAAGATGGCAATGGCATTCAAGACGTTTAAGAAGAAGTAGAACAATGAGTACGTCAAGAATAATGTACTCCCTGACTTCAATGAATACCCAAAGCTGCAAGATCATTGGGATGAATTTGTAGGGTACAAAACTTCTCAACAAGGTCAGAGTATGAGTGAAAAGAATAAGCAAAATGCGGCGAAGAAGCAATACCACCATCGTCTCGGCCCTGGTGGTTACCGCAAGGCGATACCCAAATGGGAGAAGAAGGAACATGACTTGCTTGTGAAAGGTGTCCAATCCGTAACAATGAGATGGTCTGACAGATCGAGGAATTAGTTTTTTGGTCATGACGGCGGCCTTGACGACGACGGTAGTCCAGTTTTTGGTGAAAGGATCAGAGATGTTGCAAGAAGGCTTCAAGAGGCGCACGAAGAGTCGGCCCAAGGCATCTTTGTGCCAAATAGGGAGAACGATGAGCTAACCAGGGCCCTACAGAACCCTGAGCATCCTGGACGTACACGAGGCATTGGCGTCATCCCGTGGAAGGTTGGTTTCCCGCAGGATGCAGAGACTTACAGGAGTCGGTCGAGGAGCAAGGGCCGATAGGCACAAAGTGTGATTCCGTGGGCGTCGTTATATTCCCTTAGCCAAAGCTGTACAAGCTGTGGCGACGTGGTTGCAGGAACCGCCCAGTAATCCTAACGTCATTAGCCCCTTCCTGCGGCAGAGCAGCTGCGCTTCCGGTGGTTTGCCCGAAGAGGACTTGGCCCGCTATCCCGTGGACGACATCACNNATCTCAATCTTCAAGAACCTTAGCGACTTGAGATCGATATCTCAACCGTCGACAGAGCTGCACTTCGAAGCGCAAAACCTCTCCATCAAAGGCGGCTGAAGGAATGGCTTACCTAGTGGAGATAGGGCAGGTCATCCATGGCCAACAGATACCCCTGAGCTACGCCAAGGTTTCCGTGAATGAGGTATGCCAGGGGTATGGAGTCCTTGACCTCGACATTGAAGGAGACGGGACCACAAAGCTAGGAGATGCAGTACACAATTTCGTCATGTGGCGTAAATTGTTCATAATTTTCCAAGGTAACATGCCCGTGTCCTCTCCACGATCTCCTGCATCAACTTCTCAATGAATCCTCTCACACGAAACTCCAACTAAGACATCGGCCAAGACAGATCACCCTACTCAGTAAATAGCTCGTAAGAACGTGCCGGCTAGGTCAAGCCAGCCTGATGGGGGCCAAGCACCTCTCAAGAAGACAGGCTCCAGGTCATCCAGAAAAAAACACCTCCGAAGTTGCCATATGATATGACCGAAGAGGAAACCGAGCATGTAGTAAAATCCCAGGTCACCGCACATTTTGCAAAGAAACCATCTCTACCGAGGGTCCAGCCCGGTACGTACAAATGGTAGCAGATAGTAAAAATGTTTGAACATGATCGCCATCGTCATCAAGCAACACCATTTCTACCGCGGGGACATTGAATTCATCATTGAATGGGAGTTTATGTATGAACTGTATCAGGGATTGGCCCTCGACGTCGCCATGATGAGTTGTTGGTCTCTATAAGTGCATTGTTTGTAAATTTTGATCGTGCCTGCCTGTATACTATACTAACTTGGAGGCCTAAATAATTTTTCCTTATGTAGAATGGAGATAAAAAGATGGCTAAGGGAGGGAATTCACGAATTTGGCTTTCATGACCCAATGGTCATTAACGAGAAAATAGTTAGAGAGTGCCAAAAGACACATATGACACCATTTACGAAGGGCTAATGGGACAACGACATATGAGGCATATACTTCTACCCTACCAATTTGAGTACGTGTTTTCGTACCGTCTTATTTTAATTACTTTTCTTAACACACTGTTAGAACTAATTAGTAAACTACGTTGACATATATATGTGTAGCTTTCACTGGGCACTTTTTATTATAGAGCTAGATCATAGCAAGATCACGATCATGGACTCGAAAAGGGAACCTGTTGAAAAGTACAATGACTTCATCGCCATGCTCAACCGGTACATTGCTCTTCTATTCATTATCTTACTAATTCTGTTTCTCCATATCAAACAAACTCAATTATATATAACTTGTAATCAAATGTGCAGTGCCTCGCAACGTTCCTCAAGAAAACCGTGGGAACATTCAAGACGCGTTTCGAGTTGTACCTCACTAAATATGTATGTATATCATATTACGAGTATTTTGTTAGTTAACGTAATTTCCATGCATCTATTTCACGATTTCAGCTTTTCCACCACAGGTCTTGTATCAGCCATATGGAAACAATTTATGCGGATACTATGTGTGCGAGATGATGCACAACATCATCGGGGGCATCGCTGAGTACACAAAAAAAATGCAGGTTTTGGGGTGAGTAATATATAATGACTACCTTAATAACGCCTAGCTAGCTACTTCGGACATTTTTTATAGTTTCAAAGATTGATAAGTTAATTCCCTATTTAATGATAGATTCCCCTAAAATTAGCTTAAAAAAAAAGGCTTGGAAAATTGTCCGGAACTCTCGCTGGTGCGTGTCAAAGCAATTTAAGAGCAAATCGCCGGCTTTCTTTATGATGAGTGCATAAATCCGATGGGCGAGCATCACCACCCTTTTGTTAATAAGATTCCGGAGCCTTTGAAAAATACTAACCAACCGTCGACGAGCGATGCACGTAAAAGATCCCGATAAAAAGTGTACGTGTACTTGTGTACATTGTATGATACTTATGTATAGCTAGCTGATGTAATGTATGGTTTGGTTTCCCTAAAAACACAAATCCGGAGAACACTCACCTCACGAACACTCTCCTCACATGCACATGGAAACCCTAGGGCTAAGAACCATGGGAGAGAGCTCTCACACTTCGGGATGGTGGCTAGGGTTGCAAATGACTCTCTCAAAACCTCTCTCTCAACCAGGACAACCCTTATATAGCCCCCTACTTCGAAACCCTAGAGAGATAGATCTCAGATCCAGAATTATACCTTAGCCCGGATAACACCCCGGACAAACCCCGGACAGTCCGGGCGAAGGCAAGCGCATCCTGAAAGAAATTAAACTCGAGACAGGAAGGGCAATACATGGGCCGGACAGTCCGGACAGGGAGGTCCGGACAGTCCGGTCGAAGGCAGGCGCCTCCTGGAACCAACAAGTTGCAAGCCCGAAAATTTACTACTTGAGCCGGACAGTCCGGTCTGAGGCACTATTTCTACTGCGCAATAGAAATTAACACTCAGCTAGGACAGTCCTACCCCTAGGGTGACTTACCAGCAATTTTCGGCAGATCACATGGCTTGAGAGAGGAAGTTTGGCGCCTGAGAGAATATTTGGAGAGGTGGAAAAATTAGGCGCTATGAAATACGAACTTGAGAACAGGAAGCCCGGACCTGAAACCCTCTGAATGACTTCGGAAACTTAGGTTTCTAATGACTCAACTGTGCTCCTGGGACCCTGCAGCCAGAAAGAGAATTCACACAAGCAACTAATTTACGCCAACAACTCAACCAAGAACTTAGAAGAAATATGAAAATAAAATCCTTAGTCTTGAGCGAAGTCTACGCCAGAAAATCACCGCTTTGTGGGGCCCATGAAAACTAAGAGTTTCCATTTGAGAATTAAGTGCATCAATCTCCAAAATAAATAATACTCCCTCCGTTCCAAATTATAAGGCATATTTTGACTCCACGAAAGTCTTTAAAAATATAGTTTGACCGTTAGATTTCTCTATTATATATTATGAATTGTTACAACATAGTATTGTATCAAAAAACACTTTGAAATATGAACAATTTGGTACAACTTTGGTATACTAACGATGCATATTATTTGATTTATTTATGGTCAAAATTTGCTAAGTTTGACTTTTCTCCGGTCAAAATATGCCTTATATTTTGGAACGGAGGGAGTAAAATTTATCTTCAAAACATAATAAGATCATAATATTGTTAAAATACGTTTTGAAACAAATATACACATATTTTTTATACACACAAATTTTGATTGTCTAAAAAGATGGTAATGGTTTAAGGCCTTGTTTGTTTCAGATTAATGTTGAGTTGCGTTTTACTGTAGCATTTTTTTGACCCCTCAAAATACGTTTTAACGAGTTCAAAAAATTATGAAAAAAATATTTTACAAACTTTAAGAAGAACTATTTAAAACTGCACAAAAATGACTACAAAACATTACACCATTTGGCTTATACAAAAATAACAAATTTTTATTTAATTTAATTTAATTTAATCTGAAACAAACAAGGCCTAAGTTTCAAAATTCTTACTGGCAAGCACCTCAAATGTCAATTATTTGATACTGATGGGAGTATCAACTCGAGCATTGAAGCATGCAGTATTCTATTGGCATATGGCAATTAGTAACAACATCGTCAAAACCTGGGCTCGACGAAAGAGAATTTAGAGAACTTAAGTTTTTTTTCAGCTTAAATTTAAACTAAAATCTAATGCTAGAAATTTCTTATGATTGTTAAAGCCAAACGATGGCATATTTTGTAGCAATTTTTTTGTGAGATTTTTTATGATTCTTTTCAAATCTCCCAAAATAATTTTTTAGTAGTAATTTTTTGGACTCTCCAAATATCTTATCGAGTGCCAACAAATCTTTTAGAAAATGTAGTGTAAAGTATGAAGAAATTTTAAGGGCATATAACGAATATTGTAAATAGTGTTATAAAAGTCG